>JAODKL010000081.1:1966193-1992925 GCA_026780765.1 Petrocephalus schoutedeni
GTCGGATGTTGTATGTAACAGTGATGCCAATCACCTTACATCGGCTCACGGTTTCTGTTAGTTGTTCCTGTGGTTCGAAATCCTGTGTTCCCTTCGGAATAAACGCCTGTTTCCTAAACCGCCTGCAATATGGGTCGTCGATCCTGCGCCAACCGTGACACATGCACATCTTCAAGACATTTGAAATAGCTTTACCAGTTACAGACAGGCTGGTCAATACTACAGAAAAGACTACACAACAGATCCCCCGAAGCACTTTCGAATTAAGAAGTTACCTAGCTCTATATTTTGGTGCAAAATGGGCTTAATTAGGGCTGGGGATTGGGAAGGAACTGGAAATCGGTCTGGTTTGGCCGCTTTGGGCGGGGTGTGTCACGAGACGCACATGCGCACAGAGCGGGGCCCTCAACTCTCCGGGTGGCACCCTGCTCAAGCCACCAGAAGCCCTGAAGGCTGCCCCTTAGCTTCAGGACCACACCCAGGCTCTGTTTTTTTCAGAGGCTACACGCAGTTAAGGACAAGTCTGACATGTGCCCTGTTATCGTGAGACAGTTATTGATTTGAGGCTCCACTGAGAGCCAGACAATCCACTTGGAGAAGCTGCCTTTATATTCCTTCGTATTACGTGGTGAAACTTCTTAGAATGCAGGCTTAGGTCAAAACACTGTCAGAATTTCTGTGTAGCCCCACACGCCATTTCAAAAAAGCATTAAAAAGAGCAGAAATAATATACCTTATGCAGGATACCCTTCCATTAGACAATGCACCCTTAGCAGGCACTGCTATTATCAAATGATGTGTGCTTCATTCTGTAGGCCTGTAATGTATGTTACAAGGCCTGTCATCTACCAAGAGCTACTCTCGTTAGGTATCGCTATGGGCACTTTCACGAACCAGATTTCTGAGACAAGAGCAGGTGGGTGGAGTCACGTTACAAGTGCTGCAACAAGGTATGGCCAGACGTGTCCCCAAGCTTGGCACCAATATCACCCACCCACACGCTGGGGTCCAAAGAGCACAGATATGGGAACAGGTCAAGACAGTGAGAAATGGATACATGCCTTTATATACAGTAGGTCAGACTACTGTACTCCTCTGTTATAGCACACACCGCATATTAAACACCTTGCAGCGTATTCAAAATGCAGCCCCGTGAATTGCCACCAGGAGCAGGAAGTTTGCCCACATAACCCCTGCTCTTAGTTCCTTGCACTGGCTTCCTGTTAGGTTCAGGACTGACTTCGAAGTTCTCCTACTTGCATATAAGGCACTTAAAGGTCTAGCACCTGACTACCTGGCAGAATTACTTCAAGTTTACAAGCCGTATTGTCCACTCAGATCACAGAAAGCAGGTTTCTACATATAAATAAGGTGACAGTAGGCAGTACAGAATTCTGCTACAGGTGCCCAATATTATGGAACAGTTTGCCAGATTGCCGAATCGGTCCCAGTCTTTAAATCTCGACTGAAGACCTATTACTTCACTTTAGCTTACCTGCAACCTAACACATAACACACTGGAACAATGGCTGCTGGTGCTGCTGAACATGCCATTTTTTACCTACTATGCTTGTCCATTAGTATGTCAATGCATGTTCTGACCATCCATGCTTCCTGCCTTCCCACATATCCGGATGGTGTCCAGGGTTGCTACCATCTGACCTGGAGCCCTGGTTCAGTTCCATGTAGGGGTGCCATCGTGGATTTGACTTACAAACATCATGGGTGCAGCCTTCAATCTGCCACCCTACACAGGCCGGCGTAGAGAACTGACTGAAATGGACTGATTGGCTTTGACCTTGATCACAGTTTTCACCTTGCTTTTAGCAAGCAAGCCCACTCTTTTGTATTATTCTGTCTTAATGATGCTGTAATGTATCACAACACACCCATGTAAAGTGTGACTGGAGTGACTCTGTTGTGAAAGGCGTTATATAAAAATAAGTTGAATTAAATTGAACTGAATGAACAGAACGCTGTGGCCTATGCCCCCTTTGAGGGGATATTAACATCAGTGGTGCATGAAACCATCATTTGCATCTTCATTCAGGTCTTCTTGCAACTACAAAAACCAATGACACCTAACATATCTCATTGCCCCTTTCCTGGAAGGAATAACATTCTACGCAAGTTCTACAAAAGTCACATTTCACTTCATAGCATTTGGCATTACAGCTAACAGGCGTATGGTCCAAACCTACCTGCTGTCTCTGTTGTACAGCTTCTCACCTCCAGGCATATTAGCACATGAACATGCACACCAGAGCATTTCACCTGCGAAACATGTGCTAAGCTCCCTAGAACAACACTTTGCTCTTCTGCAGTCAAAACACCTTACAGCAGGGTTCTCCTACTGCATGAGAGACCTCAACCACAGAGATCTGCTGAGTATGTAAATGGAAAGCTAATCCAATGGTTGTCTTCTTGGAGCCATAATACACTCTAACATTGCCACTGTTTGGGTTGGGTTGGGATCATTTTGCAGAGTTTCTAAACCCTTTAATATGACAAGCACAGGGTTGCTAACTTTGGTCAGCTGGCTGGCGTGAGATTCTCAATTTGAGACAAGTCTGCACACGCATTTACATGTATGCATGAGTTTAACTGCCTTGTAAATAGTCTATATGGTTCATAAACTGTACCAACACTTTTGATGTTTGTAAACGTAGGTTTATAATGGATTAATATAGATTTCCCGTAAGATTTCTTGAGTGAGCACGAGAGTCTGAAAGCGTGAGTATCACGCCAGATGTGTGAGAGTTGACAACCCTGCAAGCATATAGATACAATGTGGGACACAGGACAGGAGACTCATGTGGCACCTTCGACACCATCCTACACCTTAGGAATGTGCAAATTAATACATCTCATAAAGCACAGTGAAGCCTGAAAACCTATGGTGTAAAAACACGGACCTAAGAGATAAAGTTGCTGCCCAGGTAGAACAGAACTGGCTATGAATGACATGGTCGGGCCCACAACACAGAGAATGTCTGATGTCCCGATGCTAAGCCAGCTCCTTATCTGAATCAAGACCTCACCTAGTAACACCACACAAAGATCCCAATCTACTACAGTGTCAAAATACAAAGGAAGGGCTCAGCTCCCCTCTGCTGGAGGCTACCTCAAAGCCAGTGGCATAAAAGTCAGGGGTCTGTATAATATCACAGCAAGAGACACTTAAAATCAATACTTTGGATGTGGTGATGTGGCATGCCAATCTAACGAGCAGTGTATACTGCTCTCCAAATGCTCCCTTTAAATGTATGCACCAGCTTCCAGGATTAACTCCTCTAAGTCCTCTAATGGCGTTTCACAAAGCCATGCCAGTTGTTTTATTGTTCAGTCAAATCAAAATGATGCAGAAATGGGAGAAAAACCCAATATTCCCACCAAAGGGTGCTAGTTCAGGTCCAGAGAGTAAAAATCCGGACAAAACTCAACTGGCTGGTCTGCACTTTTACTCTCTGGACCTTAACTACCCACCTCTGATTCGCACTCTATTCCCTCTGCCATTTACCCAGTTCACATAGAAAGGTTTTACCAGCAGTGGTACCTTCATAAATGAGTCCAAATAGTGCCCCCCCCCATAAACAAATAGTGCTTCTCCCCCCCTTAAATAATGTATGATTTTAATTCTAGTCTAGGTACAGCTAAGAATGTATGAAAGGTATGAAGTCTGACGTGCTTCTGACACTCAGATTGGCCTTACCTGAATCTCCATGTGCCTGGAGGTGTGCCGCATGTGCACTGCTACCAGCAGATGCTGGAAAAACCTGGTAGGCTGCCAGACAATTACCCACAATCACCCAGGCATTAGTGGGAGGCAAAGGAGCTCTACATACAGTGCCATAAAGTGAAAATAGCTACACTCTCTTCCAATCAGAGGGGGGGAATTAACCAATAATAATGAAGAAGCTATTAACCAGCTAGAATTAACCAATCATAATGAAGATATAAAAACTGCCCCAGCTACAAAACGCATGCCTGGACTGAATACTCGGAAACACCATGAGCGGGAAGACCTACTGTTACGTAAAAACATTTCATATTCAAAAATACCAGTGGGGTTTAAAATATACAGCTAAAATTAAATAATGTCATTATTTTTAATTCATATATGCTTTTGCACATATTCCATGGCACTTGGGTGAAATGGGATGTTGTGGAGATCAGGATACCAACCCCTTCACACACAGCAGCCCTTCAGAAAAAATATTCTTGCAATAAAACTAATTTAGCCAAAGTCATTACCTATTCACTAACAGCAATATCAGTACGGCTTCCAGCCTAAAGTCCACGACGTGTCCCTTCAGCTGAACTATAACAGTCATTCCTTCCGACTGGATTACTCGCCTTAGAAAAGACGGCAAGACTAAATTAATCAATCCCGCATTCATATTCCAGTCAGTCTGGCTCTAAATGAATACCACTGGGATCGTAATATTTTTTTATTATCTTGAACTGTCATGATGGAATATGCTACCTAATTAAGCAGAATGTTTATTGCTAGGCAAATTTCCCCCGATAAGCCGCAATAACTGAAAAGCTTCCCGGAATGCAAATGAGAACGAAAGACCAGAAGTTAGCTATACTATACTTCAGCTAAATAGTATTCAGACATATCTAAACCAAGTCAATTTTAAAATTATTATTAATAAAAATTAGCATTTCATTTCTTACAGCTGAAAATGATGAATTCTAAAAACAAAAATAACAACCCTTCAGCAAACAAAAAAGGAGCTACAAAGCATGACATACAAAGAGGGAGGAGGAAAATCCTAATTTTTATTCTTAATTATAATGAATACTTGTGAATGAATGAATAAATGTGTGTTACATTTTTATAGTGCTTATCAAGACAGCCAAACCATGACCACCACTGAGTAGCACCTACCTGGATGCACCAGTACGCTCACCACACAGTAGCTAAGCTGCTGAAGGGGCAGGAGAGAATTCACCAATTAGATACAGGGGATGGTTAGGAGGCCAGATTTGATAGGGCCACAGCGGGCAATTTTTGCCAGGACATCGGGGTACCACCTCTACTCTTTAGAAAGATGCCCAGGGATCTTTTATGATCTCAGAGAGTCACGACCTCAGTTTTGTCTCATCAGAAGGACGGCACCATTTTTACAGCACAGTGTCCCCGTCACTGCCCTGGGGCATTGAGATCCACACTAACCACAGGTTGGGCTAACCTGCTGTGCGCACCATGTGTGCACCCATGTAACTCTACAGCTCACAAACAATGCAGAACACCTCTCTCTGACGCAACCTCACCACCCAGCGCAGCAGTTCATGTAACGCACTGCTGTCTGCTATACATGCCTAGGGAATAGCATCCTTTTTTTGGGTATTACGAGGGGAAAAAAACTAATTTTGCGTCAAACAGGATAATTCGATAATCCTTACAAAGCAAAGGCAGGACCTAAAAGGCAGCACTCAATGTCAATTGGTTTTTGGAGAAACAGCATTTTTTTCTGGCTGGGGCTGTGAATGGGGAGTCTGCAGTTATCAGGGACTATTACCATTCAAACAGCAAGGAGGATAACTGGGGAAAACAGCACAGTCATGGGGCCTCACACCTTTCAGAGGTAATCACTCAAGCCCATTCACTGATTAGCTCAAAATTAAATGAAACGTTTTACAACAAAGATGCTGTGTGGTACCATAGTGATTTGAAAGTGAAATGACTAGTGATTGTTTGGCAGAGTATAACTTTTCGTGTCTTTAATGAGGGGAAGTGAGTAGGGTTGGTGCATTAGTGCTTCGGCCTCTGAACATTCAACTGGGATTTACGGCTCCTGTTCAGCTCTTCCTGCTGGCCTTCCCCCAGCATCCCTCCTGTTTGCTTGGGAATGTTGAGTGCTTAATTTGATATGACTGGCCACCTGATCAATTAAACACACAGAGCACTTTCATAAAGACAGCCCTACCATTTACTGGGGTGGGTCGATGGGATGCATGGCATCTTTGACTGACATGACGAGGCAGCCAATCAATTACACACTTCAATAAAACCAAACTCTTGATGCCAAGCTGACAGGGCATCCGGTTGCTTGCATATCTGTTTAATAGCTATAGACACCCTATTATGGACCGTTTTCAAGCATACAGCCAGAAAACATGACCCCCTTTGTTTTAAGAAAGCAAATCAAATGATGTTACTTTAATTTCCCTTTCCCCTTCTGGACCATCAGGAGCTGCGTGGGACACATACTGGAGAGGAGCCCCTTCATCCTCAGACTTTATGCATCTAATAGCTTATAATGATGTATTTAACCCGTTTGTACCCTACATATCCCTACATGGTATTTGAGCTGGCATCTTCAGCTTAGAAGGCCTGCCTTGTCTCCAGAAAGCATCATCAGCAGGATACCAGCTGCCACTTAACTGTGTGACTCCTCGTATCGTGAGGGAATTAAACAGGATCTCAGGCGTCTGCTGGGCAGCAGCGATGAATTGCTTATAAATTATAAATCAGCAGGCAAACCAACCCATGGCCTCTTTCTGCAGAGTCTTTGTGCACAGATGAATTAAGCAGTTTGTTGAGTAAGAGTTTGCTTAATAACATCAAAAGACATTAATTCCAATTTTAACACCTTGAATATATTCACTGCCAATACATTAGCATCAGCATCACAACTGGGAGGCCGCAGATGTAATGGGAAGCTGTAAACAGGCATGACCTGACAACAGAAATCGGTAAACCTGTAAATTCATTAGTAAATTACTCCTCCTTATATCTGCGACACCTGCTACTTGGTGTTATTAGGGAGCTTTGGCCCTAGATCCCACCCCCCTACCTCAAAAGGTCAGCACCTATAGAGAGCTAGCGGCAGGCAAGGGGTTGAGAATAGGCTCTGCTCCGAGAACTATTAGCGAGTTGTTAGCATATCAAGCAAAATCTCTGAGTCATACCATTGGTGACCCGGGCGTCAAATGCTGGAAAGCTTACAGGCTGGGTAGGGAGGCGGGGGGGGTCATGACTAACCTCATCCAGGTACTGAACCACATGCAGGGAAACCCCACATATTCCTGGGTTTGTTTTTTGGCACTATAAATTGGCATTGACCATGTCTGATATATTTCCTGGGGTAAAAATGCAGAAACATGAAGCATTAAAAAAAAGTTGAAAAGGCATGCGCAAAAATGAGGCCAGTGCACTGTAGAGAGATACGTGCGGAGTGTAAACAGCCTATTTTATTCCACAGCCTGAGTGTGGGCTGAAGTGGGACAGGCTAGGGGATTAGTCTGTCTCAGGCCTGTGATGCCAGCACGTCTTTGGCAGTCTGGGTAATATTTTATTTTCCGTCGAGTTTCTCCCAGGTGGTGGTGGCAAGCACTCTGCACGCGGGCAGTGTTCATTTCTGCGTCCCAGTTTTTCGAGGTTACGATTTGTAACTCTGTACAAGCCCCGAATTAATTAATCCACATTAAGTTGGTACGTAACAAGAGTTACTCCCAAGAAATGTAATGCTAGTACTTAATGTTCAAGACCAATGTTTCGTGGGCCCCAGCCAAGCCCAGATTCAGTAAACAGGCTTAGCTAACCCCCCCCCCCCACCACCTCCTTCCACCTACCCACTCACCCACTCACTCATGATGCCCCCGCGATGGCCCTTTCAGGGAAAGTGCATGCATCTTGCATCTTCCCATTTTAAATGTGATTTCCATGTAAGCTTCCCCAGAGAGCGAGAGAGAGAGAGAGTGAGAGAAAATATGAAAGAAAAAAAAAACAAATCATAGCTCTGCATCTTAAAAGACACCAACATAATAACGTCACATCCCACTCACACAGCACGGGGACGGGAATCCGGGTTTCCAGGGAAACCATGGATGCCTCGTGCCTATTTTTAGCGCAGAAACGCTTCTTCATCAAGATCCGTTTAAGCAAACAGAAGGCGAGCCGCTTTCAACCGGCACGGCCCTGCCCCACCCCTCCCCACCCACTCCGGAGCAGAACGATTTATCATCCGATCCAACACGGACGGGAAGGGCGTACATACAACGTATATGAAACCGTAGTCATGTTTGTCAGGAGTAATCTGAGGCACAACTTAAGGCATCCATTAGTGAGAAAAGAAAATAAAATTTATCACATTGGTTGCCTACAGCATCTGCTCTAAACAGATCTGCAAGTACATTATGTACTTTACCTTCATGAGAGATCCACATAGGGAATTTATGTTGAGCTCTGGACCGTTGGCTCTTTGTCTTAAAGCAAGGCACAGAGGATCCTCTTAATATGCAAGAGTGTACGTGCAGGAATGTAAACACAAATATAAACATTAAAGCTATTTATTCTCCCCGGGGGTAAGTCTGCCATCAGTATCCATAGTCCCTGTAACCTCCTGCCCTCCTGTACGATGGCCACCCTGGAAAGGGCTCCTTTGATAACCCATAAATGTCCAAGAGGACTTCCACAGTGTCATGCCTTGGCCGCAGAAGGGCCAGAGCTCCCCATATCACACGGCCTTGCTCCACACCCGGTTCAGCTCTCTGACACTTTCAGCTGCTCAGATCCAGGACCGATTAAGACTCAACACTGCATCCTGATGCTTGATTTAGTTAAACTGAACAAGCATAACGATCTTACAAAATTATGGCATTATGTCAGTTTTAACGAATGAGGGTATCAGTCAGTTCTGAAGGAACGCAGACTGCTTTCTGGTTTTTTGACAGATTAACACAAGAGAGCGTAGTTTACCAAACTGAGCAGCTAAAAAACACACATAAATTGTCACATTGCAAATTACAGTGTCATAGTTTTCCAGGAGAGAAGAAAACAAGGTTTATCTGATTAGCACAGAGAAGTCAACCAAGATGATTTCTACATTTTGAAAAGACAGAAATTGTCCTTCAAAATACTTAAAGCTATCATTCATGTCTGTCCATCCTTAAAGCCCTGATCAAGAAACATGTTAGCTTAGCCCCCATGTTTTATAGGAAAAGAATGCATTTAATCTGTATGCCTGCAAAATGGGGTACTACCTCTATCACACCAGGCCACCAAAGATGGTGGGCGGGGGGTCAGACCTCTGTGTTATCGTAGCATCCCCGTATGATTAATGTACGCACGATCTGTCTCACAGGAATCATTTGATCCTTAATAGCAATTAGCATTTTATCATCCATCTTCAATATGTAGTGCTAAAGTTCAACTCGATTACAGAAAGGACATTCTGCAAAGACAATTTCAATTTTTAATATCCGTGACCTGTTACGTCATGCAATATGTCAGCCTGAAACTCCAAGTCTCTTAGCAACACAACTCAGACACCCAAACAGGGACTCACTCTGGGAAATTAATGTACTTTAGGTTGACATCCCTGGAAGAGAAACTCCTGTTGTACCTTCGTTATATCTTTAATGACCTCAGTGTGCCTTCAGCATTAAAATGGCCAGAGTGATAGAATGATGGCAGGCACATCAGGAGCTGGTGTTAACTCGAACAGACTGAAGGATTTCAGCATGCACGGGGATGTGAATGCTTCTAATCTACCTTGAGTACAAATCTTAGGCTCAGGGTATGGATACGAGGAAATTATGCAAATCCACAGGAACAGCAATAAAAAACAAAGCCTTTCTTAAGGAACACTTAAAAAGGAGGAGACTCTCCTGCAAAGCAGACTTACTGCTGATTAGAGGATCAGCCAGCGGAAAGATCGTTTGCTCTTTTTAATCGAGCGGGAGGCTTATTAGGGAGCAGGCCATGACCCTTTAAGAGGCCGGGAGCCCACAATGACTAGGGTGCAGTGAAGATCTCAAGCGTTAAAAAAGTCTGGAAGGGAGGACGAGCTTCTATGGGAAGCAGAAATGGAAACCCTGAAAGGGAGGCCCCACCCCTACTTCCAGAAAAGGAAAGAGAGAGAGAGAGAGAGAGAGATGAGGACTCAGAAGAAGCAAGGAGGTGAGGGAGATAACAGCTCGGCCACCTTGAGAATGGATCACAAAGTTTCTGTGGCTGCTCCAAGAATGGAAGATAGTGCAGTCGGCCAGCGGGTTTAACTCTGTCTCAGCCAAATTCGCTCAAGAGTATGCATAAATTCAAGTGGAAAGAATTTCCAAGGTTAAAGTATATATTACTGCACCTCTTCTATTCAAAACTGCATCCAAACAGACTCATTAATCAGACTGATCTAGTTTGGCAAACTCAAAACAAAGGAAGTATCATGAATAAAAACATTTTGTTGAGGTCAAGGGCATTTCCACCTAGCCCTGGTCTTTCATGTGTAATGTATATCGTTTGTTTAAATTAATGCATAATGTTAGGGCTGCAGTTATACTTTAATCATCATATTTTTCAAATTATTTATTCCGTCACGTTTTCAGAGGAATTTTGCATTTTCATTGGCAAACAGAATTACTTTCCCATTTTTGTTCACATTTACAGATATTAAATAGAACGAATGTCAACCATATTCAGCTATACTCTCACTCTCCAGAGAAACCATGGAAATGGTTTTACGTCTGATGGGTGTCACAGGAGTTTCTTCACCTCTTGGATCATGCAAAGCAGTATTCACCCCCACGTTCTGAACATGGGCGAGCCTTCAGAGAGGCTGAGGGAAGCCCCTTTAGCAAGAAAATAAACCATAACGCAGTTCAAACCTATCAGCTAATGTAAGAAAATACAGATCAGTGACCAACAGCTCAACAGCTCGAAAGAGAGAGAGAGACTTTCACAAGACAAACTCAGAAAGAGTTTTTAACCACCTTGGGTTCCCGAGCAGAACCAGTGATTACGTCAAGTGGATGATGTGGCAGAAATGTGCATCCGATATTTTATTTTGTTTTTTTTTGGGGGGGAGGGTTCCATTTATATTGATATAAATGAATCACCTTGTTCTTTTCCCTCCAAACTGGACGAACGCAGACAGATTTCCACAGCAGCACTGAAGCATCTCAGTCCTCGTTACCTGGGGCAACGGGGCTGCCCGCTCTCCAAAAGGTCAATTCGGATACACATATATCAGTGACACTTGAAGAATCCGGATGGTTGTTTTTATATAAATTACAAAAAGATTACACGCATGCTTGAACAGCTGTGGGCAAGGCAGTTGGGGGGATGGGGTCACGTGCCAGAATGAGATGCCAGACAGAGGCCGCAAGTCGGAGAGTAATGGATTGTCACAGAGAGTGTTGATTCACGAGGGGTGCCAGTCCTCACAAGCAGATGAAATGCATATGTGCAAAAAGTTAAATCTCCCTCACCACCCAACCACTGTCAAGTTAAACTTGATGCTGAGGTTGGTGAATTGTAGGCAGCAAATACTGATTGGCCAAAGTCTGATGTAAGGGTCTCAGATCGATGACCCTCTCATTGTTCATAATGAAAACATCAATATCCATGCTATGATGCTGCCTATATGTACATTTTTTAATTGTCTTATCAAGTATGGGGATTTTTCTAGTGGAATTCTAGAACCATTGATTGAAATTGCACATGCCACAAGGGAAGGAGATATTGGTAATCCATGGATGCTGAAGAGCAGGTCCACAGATGCTGTTTGGAGTCAAAGCCCATTTTCAATCATGATGAAGGCTACGGGAAAGCAGGAAGCTTACTTCTTGATAAGTATACATCTGTGGGCCTTGGAAACTGAAGCTTGGACGTCATTGGTGGTGTCAGCTGATAACTGCCTTTACATCCAACTCATGGCTAATTACCTCCTTGCAGCCAAGAGAACCATTACTCTAAAATTTTCCCCAACACCAAAATCTTTTACATTTTCCTGCCACATGTAATAAAAATATCAATGCGACTATCGAACAAATGCACAGTAAAATCAGTCTATGCTGAGATGTGTACGCCGGAGACACCTGTGAAGTTCTACAAAAACATGCATCCGTCCATCTCGATAGCAGGTTTCCTGCAGCAGATGAAAGGAAACACCTACACCTTCATTCTGAAACTAACCAGATTGAGTGACAACAGAAATTCAGCCCATCTCTCTGCCAGCCTCTAGACTACAGCCTTCAAATATGCAGCATTCAGACATCTCTAAACGCAACAAGTTACTGTAAATTTTCATTTGATTAGCTGAAACTTATTGAAAGCAATATATGATTTCTAGCCATTTAAACAGCCATATATTTTTATGGAGGCAATTTATATTGAGAATGCTGCTGGGTCCTACTGTAGCACTTAACCTTGTAGCACTTAAACCAATGAAGGACAAGTTACAAATCCAAGTCCTTAGCCACCAAGCTAGAGAACATGCAGACTCCGACCTGGAGAAATCAACATATTTATCATTTATCTGACCACCAATCAGAAATCAGAGTCACTGCACAGCAATAACCGCAGTCAAAAATTTGATGTTGCAACTCAGATACACAAACAATCACAACTTCAATGGCTTTTAGTGGCTAGCTAAAGGGTAATAGCGCTAAGTACATAGATCTCAGGTGCTTCGTTGTGCTTATGTTCCAAGGCAGGAAGCTGCTCCATAAGCCGTTTCCAGATAAGTCTAATTCCAGCCATATTTTAGGATTTATCAGATCGTAGTCACATCACATCATTAAGGCTCAGAGACACTGCAGGCCCGACGTCCATTATCCAGACTCACAGGTGCATTTAGCGCTTAGTGGGCATGGAGAGGCACTCAGCTGCAATCGCCACATCACGAAGCACGGACAGCCACAGTCCCACTGAGACAGGGGACATGGCCCCATGAAAACACATATCCACAGCCCAACAGGATAGGGAGAAAAGGTCTCAGAAAGTCATCTATTCCCATTACCCTGTGATATAGGCAGTGTGAAGCAGGGATGGTAAAAGGGAATAGCAGAAATTACATTTTTTATCCTAGGGGGCATAGTTGTTAGGGACACATTAAGTTGTAGGTTAAAGACCCAACAGGGTAACTTCATTCATCCATAGCTTGGTTACTGAGTAGGCCCAGCTCCTGCTCTATGATGTTGACTTGGCTATAGGATTCTATTCTGGGGGTATTGGGAGGAAGGGGTTTGGGCATAAGGGTTAAATTATAAATCTGAAAAGTAAAAACTGGAATTAATTTAAACGTACCAAGCTGGTGACTAAGTGCACCAGGTCCATCAATGCCCCCTTTTTGAGCCTGTCTGTTAACCATCAAGACTCACAGTTGTTAAGGGTTTTAACAGGATAATAGCTTGAGCATACACACACTTAGCCCAGCGACCTTGTACCGTGCCCGAGAATGATTGTCCTCCCCATTCCCCTGCAGGCCTGCGCTCACATTGCGCTTAACGATCCGGGCCCCAGGACGCTTTCATCATCACCAAGCGACATTTTATGTTGAGGAAAACAGAGGAAGAAAAGCGCCGTTGCACAGCACAGTGGAGTTCATGATTAACACCATTATTTTGTGATTTCTTTGGAGTCGTTTTGGGTGCGATGACAAAAGGCCCTCATACATTTATTAAGTATGTAACACAATATTATTCATTTAATCGTGCTGCACGTATAAGAAGATATACGTCCCATATTTTAATATCTCAGTTTTTGTGTGTTGCGTCCAATTGTTCCTGGATACTCTTTTCAGCCCAGACTTCCAGCAAACACTGCACTTCTGCCATAGGCAAAAGTGATCCCTCAGCTGCAACGCTTGTTAAATGTTTGTCGTTCCCCGATCTGTACAGCCTACCCAATCCGTTCATTCCAGGTCCTGTTCATGTATAGCGTACATTTGCCCATCCATGCACCAGTCGCGTCTTTGATGTAATGTCTATTCTCTGCTTGGGCATGGTTAGCAATCACATTGTGTACCCACCTGAGTCTTACCAAGCGGGCCCGGGCACAGTTAAGTGTAACATTTTCAGTCATGGTACGAAGTGATCACACCAAACGAACTGGACTTTATCCATCCATAGGTGAATACTTTAGTATCGCCTAGTGTGAGTATGCCTATAGAGAAGGAAACATGGTCAACAATGGCTCACGACAATATCTCCATTCGCTGCACTAAATTCAGCAGCAGATCTGGAAGGACTTTGACCGCCAGACGAGCTGACAGTCAAGGGCGGGACGTGGCATGGAACCCCAGCCCGGTCCCGGAGTCACGGCACCTCAGCGCCTGCCGCCCACATGGCGTCTGTGCCTTTTCATGTGCCAGGAGGCCTGGCATGCCAAGAAGGGCATTTATCAGCGGGCTGGCCTGGAAAGGAAGACATATCACGTCATGTGACAGCGGTGGATTGGGGGAGCCAGCTAGGAAAATAGATGCCCTGACAACAGGAGGTGAAGGGGAGGAATACTCTGGGAAACTCCACTGAATTCCCTTGAAACCCTGGGGGGAGGGGGGGTTAGCTGGCTTGCGGCTTAAAGGGACAGAGACATAAATCATTGCTGTGCTGGAGGCCGACAATGTAATCTCCATATGAGGGTGGCAACAGTGAATGTGGAAATGCAAATAGATGGCATCTATATACAATCACTCCTTAAAATAACCGTGTTTGTTAACTGGGTTCATGTGGATTTATACGAATTTATACAGTTCATTTTGACTAACCGCAATCTCATTTTCGAATCTGTTGTTTATGTGAGGTGGCTGATTACTTTCATAATGGATTCATTATATAAATCAAATATATTTAAATAATTATATAAATCATAGTACATTCGAATGGACAGAGCACCATGCCAGCAAATGGCGCTAATGCGCATCTGCAACACAGCTGCTGCTGGTTAACTTCCCAGCAAGATCCAGCGAGTTTGAGGGGCTTCCAGTTCAGGGCTTTCTGGGTCAATACAGGCACCAAGGATGACCCCGTCCCCAAAAGAAAAATCACGATGTAAGTCCCAGCAATGGCTTACTTATACAATTTAGAGGTTAAGTCAAAGAATCCCATCTCATAAGGTTTGCCAACATAGTGGATACATTCAAGCCAATATCAGAACTGGAACAAGTGGAACTGAGTCTAGGGTCAGAATCCGGACAGGAGACTGGCAGGAGGAGATGGGGAGGTAAGGGGCGACTTTCCGCTCAAACTGGGCCCCATGGCGAAACCCTAACAGCCTCCGGAGGAGGCCCAACACTGTGCTGGCTCTGCTTCTCCCCAGCTCATCTCCGCTCGGCGTCCATCTGCTCCTGTCTGCCGGCACACAAAAGGGGGCCCCTGGAAAAAGCAGACACACAGCCCCCAGTGCCTCTCCAGCTCTAATGGGACTCAGAAGGAAACACCATACTGACTCACGCGTGGGCGGCCAAATGTACTGAAAGGCTTTGAGACACCAAACCTACAAACATAACGCTCAGAACCAAATATAAGGGTGTTTTTATATGCGTGAGGCAGTTAAAATCACAGCCGGATGTGACTGTCCATTTAATGCACGTAGGGTTTAAATACTCCAGGAAAACCAAACCTTTCAACGCTCACGGATGCCCTTCCTGATGGGGCAATGGGTCAGACTTCCCATCATACTTCGCTCCACAAAGACCTACATGACCCTAGCTTACCCCGGACATACTCCTTTTCGACAAAACATAAGCAGTTCAAACCCTTTACTTATTAATCTGCATATTCTGTGCCGGCCCGCATTTGTTCCGAAACGTGAAGCTGTATTTTAATGCCTATAATGTCCTGAGCCTCAGTGTAACTGACCTCCTAGAACAACTGATATGCTACGTGCTAATGGTGTCCAGCATGGCCAAAGAGGATCCATTAACATGAGCAGAGGGCATGATGGGAAAGCAGAGGTGTTGACAGTGTCTGGTCTGGCAGCCCCCCGGAGAGTAAGCCTGAGATCTCCTCTGCTCCCGTGGGAAGTTCACAGCTAAGCCGCTCTCCTCATGAGTCATCATGCTCACCACCCCACTGCCATCACAATATTACTTTGCCTCAAAGCCGACTCCCTTTAAAGCACCTTCTCTTCTTTGTTTTTCCCAGACACATGCAGCCATTGTTGCCTGTCGCTCAAAGGTACGACAGCTGGGCCTCTCGTGGGATCAGGGCTTTCAGGTCAGAACAGGTCCGTGTTCCTCGCCGCGCCACCGGCTGTCCTGACAAGCCGCCATCCAGGCTGAAGTATCCCGGAATATTCCAAAATGCCCTGAGCATCTCACCCTTCCCAGAAACACAAACACTGCCCAAGTCCAAGGTACAAGTTCAAGTCCCTTGCTTCTGTAAACAAACCCTTCACTGTGCCCTTGCCAAACCCCCCCCCACCCCGATCCAATTAGAAAAAGCACCTCACCACTCATTTTCCTAGCTTCAGAAGGCCTGCGGGCATTACAGCTCCAGGGCCTGGAGACACAGTGCTGTCCTAAATAATTACTTCATAGCTGCTTGATATTCTTTGACCCTTTCAGGTAGTTTTATCTAGTGCAGGATAGATGCTAAACCAAATAATAAGACCAACAGTTGGCATGGCAACCCTAATTGGGTAAGTGGCTCTTGGTAATTCGTCAGACGGGTGGATAAATGGCTGTTAAACACTTATTGGATGGCTGATGAATGAAAACCTTCAGCTTCCCCATTTAAACCAGTAATGAAGTCTGCAAGGTCAGTAACAGGCAAAGGAGGACAGGCTGGGGGGTAATGGTGAACTATGTGCTGCAGTATTACAGTGCAAAGTGATCGGGTACGACTATGCACAAAGTCCACGGACAGAGGCCGGCTTTTCCAAAACTGGGAAATGAACAGCATATGGAAATCTGAGAGCAGCTGTCACCGAGCATAAAAATGGACTGTGTTTACCCCCCAAGCCTCATCCTGTGGAGCCCACTCGCTCAAAAGAACAGTCGGAAAGGAGGCAAGCCAACGGCACAGACGGCCATGAGGCCAGGGTAAAAAGGGCGCATTCACGTTTGGGCCATTCCTGTCCATACCCCCTATAAGGGGCATCAAGCTACCTCTGTGACCAAAGTAAAAAAAACAACAACAAATGCTTGCCAGTGTTCAAGTATATGAAAAGCTTTCCTAGTTTTTTCTCCTTTCATGAGGCTTATCTCACTGCCAGGAAGAAGCCCACGGTCTCACATGCAATGGCACATTCCAAGGGAGCTCCACCACTTCAGGCAGTCTGTGGGGTCTGCCTTTAACAGCAACATAAGCGCAGCCTGTCTGCACCATTGCGGCAGATTAAATGACACTTCATGCATTGTAATAATCCCACCGAATACCAAATTCTGGACAGGGGACACGTGTGGAACATCACATACATTGTGTTGGAAATAGAGATGCCAGTTATTGGTCCCGGCCGATACAGCAACAATCGGCCATTGGCCAAAGGTTAAAAATGAGCAGTTATTCGCAGCTGATAATTCCATTTAAAATGGACCCATCGTGCTTTGCACCTCCGCGTAATAAAACGGAAAATGTCTGTAGTGAGGAATTAATTCAACACTTTAACCCTAACCCTTTAAACATATTTAAGTAGAACCTCCCATACAATCTGTAGCGGTGTCTTTACATATCAGCTAGAAATTTCCTTATTGATGTATTACTGGTAGGAAACTTTATACAGTAACATGTGAAACCTCATAATGTAACATTCACAGGCATGTAAAATCTCATACGGTAACATCCACATGCGTGTGAATCCTCATACGGTAACATCCACACGCATGTGAATCCTCATACGGTAACATCCACATCCGCAAGAGACCTCCAACAGTAACATTCACGTGCGGGATACCCACAGAGATCATCAGGGGTTCATCAAGTTCATCTGTCCAGAAAGCTACACGTATGTCCAAGAAAGCCCCAGGAAGGCCGTTCGGCTCCACGTGCAACCCGGCGTGTCAAACGTACGTCTGGGGTTGGCGGGGGGGATCCATGCTGATATTTAATTCCGAGGCCTTGGATGCTGGCGACCTATCAAAGGCCAGCTGCTAGCAGGTCCTCTGCCTCATCCTGCCTCAAACCTAACTCCAGGCCTTGGCAAGCATCTGCTATACCCATGCACTTCCCATGCCAACCTGCAGAGGGTCAGTAACATGAAATAAAGGCCAGGGGTCACAACAAGGAGACTAAAATTAGACTACAACCTTGGGATCAAAAACTTACAACAAAGATTTTTAACAAATTAGGCTTTGTGTTAGTTTTTATTGTAGATGTTATGCAAATATCACTCCTATCCACGCCCCTACAAACTGATAAATCTGGATGTTCACAGAAGCAATGCCAGCTAAGTGTCCCATCCACAGAAAGAAAACAGCACCCAGCCATAGGAAAGTCGGGCCACAAGCAGGAGCCGCATGTTACTCTCTAATCCGAGCTTCACTCACAGCTAAACTTCACTCCATGTGAACCGCAGGGTGTTGCTCAACAGGGGGCGCCCCGCAGCGTCCATGACAGAGCCTCGCACCCTCTGTTTAGTGTCAGCCTCCCCATTGCCTCCGCTCTGCTGATGGTGGGAATAACACTGTCTGATCCCATGTTAAACAAAAACAAAAATACATTCAGCAATGGGGGGGGGGGGACTGAAAAAATCATCACAATGACTGGATCTGGGGAGGCCAGTTGTGCCTTTATAGGATCTGCAGGATCTGCAGGTTTTGCTGCATCCCAGCAGTGGGTGGGTTAATTATAGCAACCACTTGGAGAGGAGAAAGTGGCTTCTGGCTGCTCTGGGTGTGAATGATTTACCAACTTGGCTGCTCTCCAGTTCACATTTACATCCAGGGTCTAGTGACATCACTTTTGGACCGGATAACAGATCTGATTAATTACGGTGCCGGATGTAACGCAAAACCTGCGGGGCCTGGCTCACCTCAAAGGTGCAAGCAAAGGGCCCAGCCCCGGGATATATCATTGACAAGCCCGTCCATTCTCGAGGTGCATTAAAAACCTGGTTGCTATGGAAATCATGACAATAATAAACGCTGATAAGAAAAGTTGATAAGAAATGTTGAGCCGGCATTTTACAAAGGAGGGGGGCGTCCTTCACCAGACCCCTGTGCCCCTCCTGCGTCGCACATCAAGCTTCTATTGTGCTGACAAAACTGGAAGGATCACACAGCAGTAACCAGGCTCGAGAACACTTACTGCATGACCTTTCATTCCTGTGGTCGTGACCTCGGGCCTAGCTATGATTGCAGGCAGCCCAGGGATCAAGAATGCTAACTTGTCTATTTGAGTTCCAAGGGAACTTAAACAAACAGCCTTAAGCAAAGTAATTAGTCTAAGGAGCTCCAACTCAATAAATGAGTAAACATTAGGCCAGACTAATGTGTCAGTGAAATTAAATGCAGTATCAGCTCAGTCCCGACTCCTGTTCTTTCACAGCCTACAATGGTAGATAGACACAGGTGTTTAATGGTAGATGGACAGTAGGTGCATAAAAAAGCTGTAACGTGACAGAGAACTATCTCAGATCATTGCATTCTTATGTGACTCACTGCTCTCCCCCATAAGCGTGCGGAATGGAGTGAAAACTCCCCCCCCCCCAGAGAGTATGCTGGGATGGCTTTCCAGCCCCTGGAAAAGTGCCACTGATAACCGGAGCTGCAGGGTCAGATTATACGCACATTTAATGAAAGGAGAGGGCACACTCCTGACTCATAATGTCAAACTTGACCTAAGCCTGATATACTGCCTGACACTAAGCCAGTAGCACAACTGGACTGATCACTCCCGTAAAGCACATCACTGCCTTGGAACGCAGTTTACACTCATATGCTTGGCATCTCAGTTACCATGGACACAGGCAGCTGGGATTTCTGAAAGCTCACTCCCATTATGTACAATCATCTTGGTGCTGTTATAAAAATCAACATTGTTCACCATTGTACTTCGAATAGCACCTATGCACTTCACAAGAATCACAAGTAATGAAATCAATAGGAATATTCAAATGTCAAAACTTTCTAGTAAAAAGTTCAACAAACCCAGTCTAACTTGAATTGCTTCTGTTGTAGACTTCAGAACTCTCAAAGGAATTTGATGAGTGTGATTTAAAAGAGATGGAGACTTCACGTGGAAAGCAAAGCTAGCAGTCACATCAGAATCCATGGCCAGGCAATTTCGGTAAGTAGGCGACACCTTGCATAGTTGTTTCTGCAGTTTAAGGTGACTGTTGGACAGTCCCCGAGCTTACACAGGTGATGGGCATTTCCTGTTCTCATATGTCCAACAACAATCCATTCTTGAAGAAAAGCACTAGTTAACGTACAATTACACTCCAGTAGAAATAGCTAGTTTCCAACCAGTGCTCTATCATATTTGCTCCTAAAATTCGCAGTCTTACGCAGTTCCACTTTGAAGTCTTTCTGGCAGGGCAGAACAGAACAGGCTGAGCCGGGGAGTCCTGGGCCAGGTCAGATAACCTCACCGGGGGCACTCACCATCGGCTCTGAGGACAGGAGGTTCAGGACAGGCTGTTAAATGTGCATAAGGAAGGAGAGTGGGGGGAACACAGGACAGGCAGGACCTGCTCGCATGAGCTTTGATAAACAAAATGCAGGGCAACTCTACACTCTCCCCATCCATTCAAAAAATCCAGCCACACTACAGCAGATCACACACTCAGTTGGGGCACTTTTTTCCTGATTGCTCAATGGAGTTTATTCAGCTCAGATCTCGAACACCGTTCCATCTGAGATGCTTCCAAAGCATCCTTGAAAGCTTCCCACTCTGAAATGCTCCAAGTCACACCAGGAAATTCGCTGGGACGGAAATCTCCGACACTTCTCCTCATCGTATCCTTGCATCCGTGTGCCATGTGAACACACCTGGTTTGGATCCAAATCTTTAACATTCTCCACCTTCAGTTCTATTTGTTTCTCACATATGAATTCATAGATAAGGCTCAAAAACAGATATTTAAAGAAATCAGAGTCATTATCAGAGAAACGTCGGTCACAGAGGAAAAAGAAAGCATCTGACAGCAGTAGGAGGTAAAAGAAACCAAATCCGAAATCTGCCTGCAAATTTGAATATGGCTGTATATTTGGCACCCATGACAAATAAACCAGTACTGATTAAATCTGTTCTCCACTAACAAGCATCAACAGACCCTATGTATTTTAACATAAACATACGCTAGAGAGGAATGCCACTGTACTGGTAAGACTGATGAACATAACTGCAGCTCACTTCACCCATAAAAATCATTAACATAATCCCACTGAATAAAGGATTCCTTCTTATTCCTTTTCCCGGGAGCTACTGCCCAGCCTCATAGGATAAACGGAATAAACAGAGAGGGACGTTTTATAACAGCCCTTAAAAGAGCTGGTGTGATGTTTAATTAATTTCCCTTTGAAGTAAAATTTGATGCCTTTTCGAATAATAATAATGAATTTCTCAAAGTCAACTTTCGGAAGAGAGTCGAACGGCACAATTTCACCGCGAAAGCCCTACGCGTCGCCGCCCGATTCGTTACACAAGCGACATTAAAAGGCGCGAAAAGACATAAATGCGCGGGAAGGAGCGAGGGGGGGGCGGCGGAGGGTGCTCAAACAGAGAGATGGGCGGTTAAAAAGACCATAAGGAGATGACAGACGCGGCACAGACGTGTACGGGGGTGTTTACCGGCGACCCTGCGGGAGACGCCTTTCGGGCGCCTTGTAAAAGCCTGCTGCATTTTTCCTTCTAGCGCTTTAAGGAGCGCGAGGAGGCGTGGCGCGCGAGGGCGTTACCGCTAGGCGCAATCACGTGACCGGGCGCGAAGAGTCTCGCGCCGAATCCGGCTCGGAACGGCGACGGGCTTCCCGCGCTGTCACCCGCCGTAAGCGCTGCGCATGCGCAGAGCCAGTCTGAAAGGAAAACACATAACGGTGATCTCCTTCCCTGCCAGGAGTGTGTTACTAGACGCAGGGATCCATCCACATTCAGACTATTCGTGCCACTCCTAAGTGAAAACACAGGCAAATAAAGGGTATGAGCAAGCAGGCATGCTCCACCTAGACTAGCTAAAAAATAGTCTTGATACATCACAAGGTGACATCAAAACCCACAAGACTGCTGACCCCAAAGAAACACAAGGCCAGTGGTGGCATGCTTCCAGGGATCATAAAATGAGTTTCTAATGACACACTTAAATTAAAGTACAGTTATCCCCCCCCCAATGTTTGTATACGTTTTGTCAATTTTTTTTATGTGAAAAACCAAACTGAGTCAATACAGTTTGCCTCCCCGGAGATAACTGCTGTGAAGTCATTGCCTGAGTCATTTTACAAACTGCAGCACATTAGAGGACCGGTTCAGGTTACTGATGGGGGTGGCGGGGTTAGGAAGCATCCACATCATGGCATTACACCCATGACAAGCATGAAACACAAAGCTCGTTATCATGAAGGAACATGCGGTACCCATCTGGCCCAGAGCTGCTCGATTCTGTGTCTCGATTCGATGTCTGAATCGTGAAAGAATCGTTCTTTTGAACTGGTTCTTTTCAGAGAATCGGTCAAATCTGTTTTCAAGTCTAAGAGAATCGAAATTGCATTATGCCTCTGGACACCCTGTGACCCTTATTAGGACAAGTGGTTACAGAGAATGGAGGGATGATGGTGAAACAGTGTACAAGGTCTACTCAGCACTTTTGAAGGCTACAGCTTTTATTTATTTAGATGCATTATACTCCAAGTCTCCTGCTTTCATCCTCACGTAAGTCTCCAGAGCTGCATATTGGAGAGTAAATGGCAGAGGGCAACACTCCACAAAACAGCTACATGGCTAATGTTGGGATGACGTGGAGTGTGGCCACCACAGAGGGGAAAAAAAGAATGTGGTGGTCATGTGACCTGGTGGATAGCCAATGGGATTCCTATCGAGTTGTTTTACAAATAGAATCTCCACCCAAGACAGATTAATAGCCAATAGTTTTGAGCCAAGAGAGAAAATGTGCAATGAATGAAATTGCATCAGGTGCTCTGTATATATTACGTTCAGTTTCTGATGAACAGCTGCAATGCATTGTGGGTCATGACAAGTCACACATTGAATACAGATATGCTGGCGATCCCTGCAAATGTCAATTTGTAGTCATTTTACACTGTTTCTCATTAATGCTGCTTCACAGCCCTTCTGCGTCCAGCTGCAAGCAGGTGTATCGTTTACATGCGTGGGGCAGTAACAAGGGAGGCTGCCATGCAGAGATCAGCACAGGAATGTTCTAAAATACCCTCTGACCCCCCCACCACCCCCCACCCCCGCAAGTCTATGAAAGGCTGAATGATCCTGCTTCACATTTCAGTGAAGATTATGGCTAGCTGGTGAACGTACCATTCAGCTGCTATTTGTTGCCTAGGTAACAGGCATCGCTGGTAGAGTTAAGTATCACCCGAAAGGGTAAATTCAGCATAAATAAAAGAAAAAAATGGAAGGAGTGGTGGTGACAGTGGCGGGTTGTGGGGGGGGGGGGGTGGTTGGTTACCATGAATCTAGTGTAAATGTCTCCCCTAAATGTTTGAGCAACCAGGCCTTACATAACCCTTAAAAATGAAAAGGAACCTCACTTTATTCTTTCTGCAGAGCAGAATCGGCCATCTGAGACAATTCTGGTTGGGGGCGGGTGTGAAACAGTCACCAAACAAAATGCTGACAGAGGACTCGGGCAGTCCCGAACGCGCGGTTCTGATCCGAAAACCCCATCCCACTCGTCTGCCGTCCTCTAACCGCTCCTCCTGGTCAGGATCTCCGGGTCGTCCATAACTGGTTCCATTTGTACTTCACATTTCTATAAAACAACATTTTGGTCACAACACCAGCAAAAAGTGATTTAATCACTATGAAAACGATGTACTACACAGGTTTCCCTGCTTGTCCGCTATGACTCAACGAAAGCCCCTAACGAGAGGCCCTCAGCCCTAAGGCAGTTGGCCTCTTGCTCGCCCCCTATGGGATGTAGGAGGCTACAACATGCGGCCTTTTAGCAGACTCTATCAGCGCCAGCAGATGTGGGCCTACACTCGTGCAACAAAGTGCATAGAGAGTGGATGTTGTCAAACAGCCTATAAGTCGGACACTGAACACAGCTACAGCCGTGTCTGATACCGTACAGACACCCGAGCGACTCTGACATACCCTCAGCGCACAAATAATAATAATAAAAACAACAACAACAATAACACGATGACTAATGACTAACCAGAGAGGCATGAAACGGACACCCCAGCAGTCCCGGTGTGGGCTCACTGTGTGGAGATGTTGCTATAGCAACAAGCCGCGGCATGAGTGGAGATGCTGGGAGAGCACCGGGAGGAGCTCTTCGCGCCGTTTAATGGGGTCGGAGGTCAGAGCCCAGAGAAGCGGCAAATCCTGGCAGGGCGAGGGCGGTCTCCTGTCCCTGGAGCTGCCAGAATTACATGTCCTCTGCTAAGCTGGTTTGCACACCTTTTGTCCATGTTGAGTGTGATTTTTAAAGTAGGGAAGAGGAATAGCCAATAACTGCATGGGGGGGCATGTTTTCTAATACAATAATAACAAGAATTAAAATTATACCTGTTTGCTGTGGAAATTCAGTGACAAGCTTCATCTGTCGCCTTGACAACGCGTTGGCCAGATTCATTGGGGGTTGGGATAAGCGGAAATGTGATTTGAGAATATCGTCTGTTCATAGCACATAAATAATGCAGCATGCTTAATTCCCCTCATACAGGGGATAGTCTTCACTTAGCCAATACGGCTATGTCGAGCATGTCGGAATGTGGATGTCTGCCTCAGGATGCTGGCCCTTAAACAATATTAGTTTTCTCATAACTTTTTTTTTACTACACATATGGTTTGGTGGTATGCAGAACAGAACAGGAATCCGTTAGCTGGGTAACAGCCCAGTCCAGCCGTACACAATGTATGTTTAACAGAACAAGGATGAGGAGACAACGACGGAAATGTTTTAAATCCAGCACGGGACAAACTGTTGCACCTGGGTGCCAGTTAGGGGAAGAAAACAACCAGTTAGGAAGTAAAATCTGGTTACAAAGAGACAGAGACCTCTCTGAATTTACCCAGAAATATTATTCTGAACGCAATATGTCAGAAATCCATGGCTGACAGCCACTCACCATTTTCAGTCGTCCCCCGCCAGCTGTGACAGAGAGAGAGCCCAGAGGTCGGCTTCAGGGGAACGGGGGGCGGGGGGGGGCAGCCATGTTCCCGGCAGACGGCGTGACACGCAGTTACTCTGACAGCTAGAGGGCAGTGTGGGATGCCTCAGAGGATGCTGGGAAGGGTGTACTGAAGAAAAGCAGCCTGTGGGGTGCTAGTAACAGCCACGGTGACGCTGGGTTGCCAGGTGATCTCCGCTCCCCACCCCCCCCACACACACACACACACGTTTCCCAGTTGAAACCTGGTTATTTGGGTTTTGATAGATGGAAGTTTCGATCGGCCGCAGTCTGTGCATGCACACATTTATGACAGAGCCGGCCACGCTGAGCTGCCTAACGCCTCCCTTTCGTGCGTGATCCATTCCGGCTCGTTCTCTATCTGCAGGGCAGCCAAATACTCGGAATTCCAGGAACAGCACGGAATGAGCGGAGCGCAAACTTTTGCGGGATGCCGCAACATGACTGAAGCCCGGAAGCTTCCCAGGTCGCCGAGGCAATATCATGAGAGACACTCACAATGATAAGCGAGCCTAACGATGGCTCTAAACGACAGCTGGGACTTCACCAGGTGCTGGCAAGAAAAAACAAACTCAGGCAGAATAACATCCCACAATCGTAACGTAATCTTATGCATCTCCTGAGAGGCACAGCCAGAACAAATGGTCTCTGGGACAGTCTGAACAAAACGCCAGTTTGAGGGACAGCGGGGGCCACCAAAAGCTCCCAGTGTACCTCCCCAAGGTCGAGGCAGCCTCGCAGACAGGAAACAGCCTCACTAAACGCACTGCGGCCCACGCACGCGCCTCTGTACCACGCAGCATGACAAATCCCCAGACCCGCGACACCGCTCAGGTAGAGGATGCGTCAACTGAATTTTTTTGCCCGTCCAATTAGGTCCTGTTGGAGTCGGTCCAGCAGAGGGTATGCAGACACGTTTGCTCACACTGAGGACAAGTCACGAGGCGAATGCAGAGCTCAAAACGCCAAGGGGGCTCGACCAAAAAGGACAGAGCGCAAGATCACACCATGCATCGCAGGCCGAGCGAGAGCAAGCGGCGAGCACGTAGACCTTCCTTCATCATTGACATTTCTTCATTTAGCAGACTATTTTGTCCAAAGCAACCTACATTAAGACAGTGGGGTTTGGGGCCTTGATGAGATCACCCTGTTGGCAGCAGGTGCCCTTTCGGTCATGGGCACAGGGTCCTAACCCGCTGAGGCACAGCACCACTGCGTGAGACAGCGCTGGACGTCATCGGTTCAGGTTGCGTTTTCACTTCAGGACCAGAAAGAAACTATTGCTGACTACGTGATTTTTGAGAGGGGGATTAAACTATAATAGTAACAACAACAACAGCACATGACCAGGAGTGATTTTAATAACTAATGTTAATGGTTTAACACTGATTGTTTTATAGCATTCTGTGTTCTGTTTTAGCAAAAGCTGGGAACTTAATTTATTTATTGGGTTTAGATGTGATTTCCACATGAACTTTATCTGGTATATTAAAACAGTGCAGAGTTCCGATCATTAGAAAAATGCCCCAGAGAGAGCCATCCTTCACTGCCAATTAACTGTAACAGAGAAAACAAAAATTAAAACAAGCGCGGTCAGCATGAGGCAAAAAAAGTTATACTTTGTTCCCTAAGACCTTCAATCCCTCCCAAAAACTCCCAAAGTGCAGCATCGGCTTGGCCCAGGTTGCCGGAGTAACTGCCCCCCCCCCCCCCCACCCCCCCCCCCCC
>JAODKL010000081.1:1994921-2024374 GCA_026780765.1 Petrocephalus schoutedeni
AGGGATGGGGGCGGGGGGGTGGGGTGGGGGAGGGGGGAAGCCGAGGTAAGAGGGAGGCTAAGAGAGGCATCACGCAGCCAGCTTGCCAGCGATGGCGAGTACGAAAGCCCCAGACCACGGGTCCCCTGGAACACAGTGCTGGTGCTGTAGATGGACCACAGGAGCCACACCTGCTCATTTACCACTGTTCCTATATAACAGAGAATCATGTGGCTGCCAATCAATACATAAAGCACTTTCAGAGGGTGAGAAGGTTCCGCTCTTCTGCAAAACCTCGCAACGAGCACTATGGGTCACGCAAGCGATTTTAAATGGGTTATTATTGTAGCTGCCAGACGTGTTGGTTCTAGCGTTTCAGAAAGAGCCAGCATCCTGGGATCTTCACACACTAAAGCATCTAGGGCTTAGTGATTGGTGCGGTGAGCAAAAACCATCCGGTCAGTGCCAGCTGCGATGCCAAAAACACCTTGTTATTCAGAGCAGTCAGGGGAACAGCCAGCCTCATTACCAGGAACAGGGAGGCCACAGGTGCAAAAAAAGTCATAAATTGCAAAAGGAAAGTTTGCAGCACCCCATTAATGAGCCGCAGCCGTTCTGTAGGCGAAAGTAAATCCCACCCAGTACTATGCACGTGTGCAAAGAGGGCAGTGTCTTGTTTTCAACAAAGTCCAAAGTTGCTTCTTATAAGCTGTGCTTCTTGACGTTGGTCAGAGAGTCTGCATGTGACACCCTCCTCCCCGTGTCACTGGTGTGTGACGTGGGCGGTCAAATGATCAGGAGTCTCACACGCCGGACACCAGAAAACCCAACTTAGACGAAGGGAAAGCATCAGGTCAAGTAAGACTGAGCCACGTCACGGTTCCGAAAAGGGCAGCGGGAAAGCTGAAATATTACAGAGTATATGAAAATGTATAAAAATAAACAGGACCATATTTCTTATAAATTTTTCACATTAATCATTATTAATATGTAAAGGTCTTGCTATAGCAGCCCTTTAAAAAAAATACAGGGCTAGTTAATGTCTCCAGGGGAGGGCGAATTCCACATTAACGGCGAGCGGGCTTCAGGCCCGGTGGTAATGAAGGCCGGGAGCATGCCGCTAATTGCCGAGCTCCCGCCACGGCTCCGGATCCGCAAAAGCAGATAATACACCAGGGGCAGGTGTGGTGCCAAGCAGTCGGCAGCCAATCGCAGATCGCGTTGCTGGCCGGCAATTAATAAAGCAACAGTTTCGAAAAATAAATAAAATAAAAAACCACTAGGCAATTACAGAGGTTTCCTATTGTTACAGGGAAATTGGATAAAGACATTTAATCTTGTCTAACATGTCACTGGCAAATACAAACCAAGCAGTTAAAGGTTAAAAACCACAAACCTTCTTCTTACTGCAGTTCTGCATTTATACCTTTTCATATACAACCTGCTAGTTACATACTAAAGTTTTTCCAAGTTATGAAATTATGTAACAAATTTCAATTTTGCAGCAGTAGCTGCGATTATATAATTTTTCCTGCCTAAAGTATTTATTTTATTCAAAACCTATGAGTTTCCTGCCCAGAGCACGGAGACACAGCTTGGTATCAGCACCAAGGAGAGCAGCCAGTAGGGCCAATAAGAGAGACTGTTGTTTCAGGACCATGGACAGCAACCGAAATGCTCCCAGCTTGGGGGGGGCACCGTGGAGCCCCATAACTTGGCAAACAGACAAATTAACCTCAAGAGAATAAAATGATTTCTCCTGAAAGAGGAGCTGGAGTTTCCTGGAAGGGTCACCTGTTTTTCAGTTTGCCGCTGTACTGGAAACTGGATGACGGGTACCTGGGCGACGGATACCTAGCCTCAAAACACCATTTATGGAAGGGGGAAAAATCCAGCTGGAGATAACCAGCTTGGGGGGGTCGCTTCCGTCACGTTCAAGAAGACAAGCGAGAAACTCCCATGATGAAGATGCAGCAGCGGATGTCTGGATTTCTCCACAGAGTCGCCAGAGACACAGAGTCGCACAGAGTCTCGGGAGACACAGAGTTACTGGAGACACAGATAACTAACATTACTATCAATTTATTCCTTTTGCTGTCCCTGGGTGAAATTACAATATCAAAATTAAAGGAGACAATGTAACGATGCACAAAGTAAAGCATATTTGCCTTAAAAACCTTAGTTTAAGGTTTAGAAACAGAGGGTTTTACAGCATCCCTCAGACAGGAGAGAGCTTTGCAAAGTGACCAGGGGCTGAAAAAACTGACAGGATATCAAATGTCACACGGTCTGCTGAGGCAGCACAATCTTCATGACAATTCCTCTCCAATCAGACGAGTTAATCTCCTGTGGCCTGGTCTTGACAGCCATGGTGCAAACACCCCCCAGTAGAAGGGACACTACATTCTAAATTGCTCTTTTCAGGAATTCTAAAACCCCCTGCCTACATGAACAAAAAGGATGTAGGTCATAAATCCATTGGTCAGTCAAAACAATTGGCCCACCTCCACCTCATGCTCCGCCCATAAACACCTCAGCAAACCCAGCAGAGGCAGATTTGACATCACATAACGCAACACCCAAATAAACAAGTAACGCCACCCACACAGGCCATGACCAGAAAGTGGATACTCTCCCTCATGGAAGGGGGTAAATCGAACCGCAGGTCGACCAGTTTGAGCAGGCAGGAATCGTGTGTGGGTACTGGACACAATCGTGCCATCTGGCACATCAAAATGCATCACAAGACCTTGGGGGGAGATGGAGCCAGAGTGGACGCTTACAGTGGCTCGCTCACAGTGGATCACTCAAAGTGGATCACTGGTGCTGCTGTTACAGCATTATTCTGGATCATTAGGGTTCATATAAACCAGCAGTTGCTAGCATCACAAAGAGCCACCATATGGTACCCGAAAGTGTCCAAGAAGAGGGTGAGGGGGTGGAGTTTGGTCATCCTTGTTCAAATGTGCTACAGCGTCAAACACTGCTAACCACGGTGGGGGGTGGGTGGGGAGGGGATACGATGAATATCATTTTATTATCAATTAAAAAGATGATCCAAGATTTGGGCTCTTGTTCTGGCTCAACCAAGTGGGTAAGTCCAGCTGAGAGACCTCCCCCCAGATAGAGAGAGAGAGACGGAAGAGATGGTGCTCTTGGGCTCCTTCCTGGAGCTAGCAGAGTCATAAAGATCTAATGGGGCCATAATCCCCAGCCCAGGGCCGACCCTTACAGGAAGCACCCCCCCCAACCCCCAGAAACCAGCTTGGCCCACTAGCAAGCTCCCGCGGGATATACACCCCGCGGTCATTTTCCACGCGTCGTCTCCTTAGCTCACTACCACGGGCATCTCTCACATGGAGACGGCCACGGGGTAGGGGTATGGGGGGGGGGGTTGACTAACAGGAGGGTGCACATGAATAACAAGGTGAACTTTTAAAGGGACAGGGTCACGTGGAGCACCGGCAGTCCAGACTGGGAGCCAGTGCTCCAGCTTGAATATGATCAGCCACTGCACAGGTGATTGCAGTGCCCCCGAGCTGCATCTCAACAACTTGAATATGATCAGCCACTGCACAGGTGACTGCAGTGCCCCAGAGCTGCGTCCCAACAGCTTGAATATGATCAGCCACTACACAGGTTACCGCAGTGCACCAGAGCTGCATCCCAACAGCTTGCAAAAGCCTAAAATAAGTAAGGAGAGTGCGGCAAATAAGAATACTGAATAATATCATGTGAGGCTTATTAATAAGACTCTGACTTACTAAACTTAGCAAAGAGCTGTACAAAGATATGATAAATACTAAGTGCACATTTCGCAAACTCGGTGTAACCTTGGTCTCGTTATTCGTTAACGCTCAAGCATTACAGGAGGTCTGAAAATTAGCAAAAATTTACATTTCTTCATAAAACTATGTCAGATTTAGATACATGCATGCTCTTTTTTCTAACCTATACATTTTACATATACCTCAGGATTTTAGTCATTCATTCAGTATTTATTCATTCAATATGTGTTTTTCTTTCTGGATGGGATCCATCACTAAAATACATTATTTCTGTGGTTTTAAATCTTTCCGGAACCGTTTTTATGTGCAGTATCATGTGCTTCATCTCCATGGCGACATAGTTCTGAATGTCAACAACACACCATTGGCTACGTGCCAGTCACCTGACAACAGCATGCCTTTCCTCCCAAGCGCCCCACCTCCCACACTGTATCCAGCTTCAGAACCACTTAACTGAGGACACTTCAGATTCACTAGCCTCCATTTTGGGTGCGGAATTCAGCACGAAGTCCGACACTATGACCGTCTATGAAGCAGCGCCCCCCAGCAACAGGCACTATCAAAACACAGCAAGGAAGGCGCGAGGCAATGAGAGGCCGATTACTGTGCCTGCTGCCCCCCGAGGGAATCAGAAGGAAGACCGAGTCACTAGGGGGGGGGGGGGGAATGGGGACAGCTCAAAAGCACCGGTCTGCTCACCACATCAACCAGACATTCACAACTATAAATGATCAGAAACAAAAGTGGTGAGAGAACAATCAAGGCCTTGCAGGCATCAGTCCAGCATAAACACCAGGAGGCAGAAACTTTGGAACCACAGCGGATATTGGACCGCGTGAGGTCGGGGCCTGGGATCGGGGTCTACGAGGGCCAGGAAAAAAGGTTAGTTACATCAGGATTAGGGCCGAGCAACATGGTAGCCTGAATGGCAGGGTGGGTCCCCCGACTTCACCTAACCCAGCAGCATCCACAGCGACTCAGGAGCAGTCTGGGAGTACGGGATTAACACAAAACGCTCCAACACTAACCAGTATAGCTGAATAATGACCAACAGAGTCAGACATGTGAAATACACCAGTCTCCCTCAAAACATTATCAGAACCCAACAACACACAGCAAATAATACAAGCCTTAAAAGAAATATATGGCAAAAACAAGCTCTGAATTTCCCACTGTGACCTGTGGCAGCATGAAATTTTCCAGTCTATCTATGGGGATACCTAAATGGAAGGCTCATGCATAGATGAAAGCATTAGGCCATCATCAGAAAGTAATTACACCTCCTTTGACAAGAACAAGAAGTCCATGGCTGCCAAACTCGCTATTTGATATGGTGCCAGGAAGAGCTGTGGGGATGGGGCGCAGTACCCCAGTGAGCAGCCAGAGCCCCACCTCAGGGGGCGGGGACTCCATCAGCCAATCAGCCAGCCTACTCCAAGTTCCTGACTCCTGGGGTTCGGAGAGGACAGTGAAGCTGGCAGTGGTTGGGGGGAGGGGGCAGTGGTTTGGTTAGAGGACTTTGGCTTGACTCAAAGTCCTCCTTAGATCTCTCTTACTCCCCGAGCTCTTGGGAACCTGACCTACCCATTGGGTGGCGCACTGAACACACCTGGGCACACGCCTGGGCACACGGTACAGGGAATAGAAGTGAGTATGGATGTCATACATGAACACCATCACATTCCAACAAAGCCCATGTGGTTTTCACATTTCCCCCCTGATATGGGATATATTCCTGGTCTGCTGCAACTAACAGAAGACTTTATAAAGTTATCTACATACTAATAAATGCCTGTACAAGCTGAAAATTACAGGATCAACAGCCTTTCAGACAGACCTAACCCTCTCTACCACTCCTCAAGCAACTGTAACTTCTAACTACCAAAAGGCTTGTTTTAATTAAGATGTCATTTGCTCAATACAGGAAAACTCAAAGTTCCTCAAAAGAAGATACTGTGTCAGTATATGACAGATTTGTAGTCTCTTCAGAGAAAGGATGTGTTATACTACACGAATATTTTTCATCCAATATTCCTGTACAGCTCAATCAGTTATGAGAACAGCACTTATATAAATGTCCTACCTATGCTGTACTGGTTAACAATGACATGCTTGTTTCCGTCTATAACAGTCCGCCACACAATGAAATTGTGATTACTGAGTCCAACCTTATTTCTGCACGCAGTGACATTCAAAAATGTACATTCATTTAGAAGCAGATTTGGTCCTAAGAGAAGCGCACGGAAGGCAGATAGCGCTTTACAAGCGTGGAAGTGTCAGGGAGCAAGCTAAGCAAACTGTAAATGTGTGTAAGGAGAGGCTTCCGACGAGCGCCCAGTAACAAGTGCAAGTTGTCATCGGAGACAGACACACGCTGCAACATATAATCAGATTACTGATCAGCGTTACCGCTGCCTCTGATCTGATTCCACAGCAATACACATCAGATTAGGGGATGTTATTCTACGCTGCCCGATTTCCGAACTGGAGCGCTGATTCATTATATTCGCCACATTACAGATGTTTTCCAGTCCAGTCGACTCATAATTTACAAGAAGGAAATAAGACGTAGACGGAAGCATTACATAAATGCGTCTGGTTTGTTTTTAAGCATCCCGGAGCCCGGAGATGCGGGCTGATCGTCAAGTTGAGAAGCGTGTACAGGTCGGGAAGTTTTAAGCGATGGATAGAGGGATGGATGGATGGATGGATGAATGGATGGGGGGCACTTACACAAAAGCGTGATAGAGCAGCGCCCATCCCCTGGGTCTCTCAAGCGCGTCGTAGATCAGGTTTTGGACCCGTCGCTTCCTGATGTTATTCCGCTTTACGGGTCTCGTGTAGCCCAGGGGGGTCTTCGCTAAAAGTCCGATGCCCTGAGACCCCCTCTTGAAATCGTCTTTGCCGGGACCAACGAGCAGGAGGGCTCCATCTTTATCTGCCCCGGTTCCCTGGTCCAAGTCCCCGGGCAAGCCTGCCTTCTTCTCCCGCTGTTCTTCCGAACCGTTACCAACATTTCTGGATCTGATGCCCATTTTCTCTATTGATCCCTGGCGCCGCGCTCGTCGAAATCAGAAATGAGCCACATGCCATGATCTGGGCAATAGATCGCCGTGCCTTCAACAGTGGGTCATTTAAGGATCGGGTCTCAAGCGAAGGGAGGCGCTCCTTAGTCTGGCTGTATGGAAAACATAGCAGGATCACTCGCTTGTCACTTAATAAAAAACGCACGCCCCCCCCACCCCCCCTCAGTCTAATTCCCGCACGGAGCCGTCACATCATAACAGCAGCCGACCACCATCGCGACATAAATTAAAGTCGCGACCGCAGATCGCATCAGATCGCCGCGGTCGCCCTACTGCGCGGAAAATGCATTCTGTGTCATTTTAGAAAAAACACCAATTTTCAGCATGTTTCATAAGAATCCCAACCAATTCGACACCCTTCATCTTCTTGTTTTCTTCTGTTCCCGCTGCCTTTTTTTGTTTGTTTTTTTGAAGGAAATAAATTAAACGCGCTGAGACATAAAGGAAGGGAAACACCTGCGGCGGCTTCTCCGGTGCCTGCTAGGTGGAAGCGCCCGTCCGCCTGGCAGCTAGGAGCGGGCTTTACGAAAGGAGCGCTCGGCTTGCCGTCCGCCGTCGCCGTCCCCCCGCCGCATGCCCGTCGGATCGGAGTGCAGGGTGTGGACGAAAGCCGCGGAAAGTGGCCGATGCTGGAGCGCGGAGCTTCGCGGTGAAAGCTGCATGGGGAGCGGACACGTGATGCCACCGCCGAGCTCTGAGCTTTTATACAACCTAAAGCCCGAGACTGGGGGGCGATCAACAGCACCGCAAATGACGAGAGTTCCATGTAGGGGGGTCCTCCCCTCCTCCGACTGAAAAATCACATGCCCACCTCTCTTAATGTGCATGCATTAAGATAAGTGTGATTTCCACACTGAGAAAAACCCAGTCCTAACTGGCGTCGATCTGATTCACATAAACAGCGATAGCCTATTAAATTGCTGGCGAGGGGGGAGTTCGCTTGATTTCGGCTTGGAAGGGAATTTAATTTATTTAACACTTGGCACAGATCAGCGTTTTTTTTATTATCTTTGTCTTATGCCACTATGTAGAACGCGTCATGCGTGGTATAAAATTTTTTGCTGGTGTTAACATAGGCGGATCCCGAATCCAGTAGTTTGTTGTGTTGTTTCTTTTGTTTAAATCACGGTCCTGCATGAGTAAAGCGCTCCCCGATGACATTTCCCAGGTATAAAAGAGCGCCTTCTCCTTCCCGATTAAACTGGTGCGCTGGGAGTCGATAGGACTGCTAGTAAAAATGAACACTCAGAAAACCCCCTAGATCGCCGCTTCCTCTTTCATCTGATTTACTATCACAGAAATAAACCAATTAAAATAATCCAGAGAGTGCTTGGAAGACTGTCATGAATATCACAGATGCACCAAGCAACGGCCGTTGCCAAGCCGTATAATTCTTCCACGAATTCTTTAAATGTGGAAAAAATGCGATAAAATAGGCTACCAAAGGCAAACATTGCAAATCAACATTGTACAGCGAAACAGGTAGCCTAGTGTATCATGCTGACGGATTGGAAACAGTCAAAACTGGTTCTAAAATGCATTTCTTTTAATATGGTGCGGTGCATCGATCCTGCCTATTAATGACAATTAAGTTAATTATGTCAGTTCGCAATGTGCAAGCAAACAGTGGTGAGCGTCAGCACCCCCGGGGAGGCCCAGCCTTACTACAGTGTAAGATAGTACGGGGGCTTCTGACCATGATAATATGCCTCTGGTGGTGAGAATATGAGTTGTACTTATCGGAGTTCTGCAGCAAACAGATATTACATGTATGTTATTAGTCTGCCTTAATTGGACTTTGTGAAGTATGATTTCCCTGTAGAATTACATGGCGTGCATTAGTACTGCATAAATATTAATGTATCCAACGTGTACCTAAAGCATTTCATTGAAAGCATTTGGATAATGCAGCGATCATGACACAGAAATGGTTACTGTCCCGAAAAGTGTTTTGATTTATGTTTGGCTGTCGCTATTGAGAAAAAATGACTTTTCCAAATAACGCTCCCAGAGTGGGGAAATTGCAGGTAATTCAGTTTCAGCATTCACTGTCAGCCTCGTGAAGTAACCTACTTCCTTACAGTCGGTGTCGCTATGGAACCACAAAGGTCAGGGCTTATTTCTGGCATTTTTAATTAAAAAATAAATCAGTCTTGCCTCTTCTGTTACGCTAGCTTACCTGCTGTCAGGCGTTTTTTGAAGTCAGGTTGGCGGCCCTATTTTAATGTGTGTGTGTCTGTGTGTGTGTGTGTGGGGGGGGGGTGGTCGCGATAGGAAAGAGGAGAGGCTGATGCTGGTCTCTCACCAGGCAGGTTCTCCTATCAGCAGAGCAAACTAATTAGGCGCAGTGGAAAACCCCTACCGCTAGCTCGCTGCCGCATCATAATTGACAAACGCATGCTGAGGTTCCTCGAAGAACAATTCACTAAATATAGGATCAATTGCTGTAAAAAGACAGCCCTGGGGGGTACATACCTGAGCAATTTATACCCAGTTGTATGTGACGGTAGGAAGTAATTAATCGAATGGACTGCGCGAGTGAGGGGTGTAGGTGGAAGTGTTTGCTTATCCTCGGAAGCCACATTGCCATATATTTCTGCCAATGTCCCCCAGAATCGTGCCCTGGTGATGCCACACGGCTCGCCGGCCTCCTGCAGCCGCGGTCTTAATTGGCTCTCGGGTTATACCGTGTATCTGCACTGGCCAAGCCCTGAGCAGATAAGCTGCCTTGGGTCTGACCCCGTGGGTTTTATGTCGGGCTGTATGGAGGTTCCCTCTCTGTGTCGGTGGCGGGGTGGGCAAACACGGAAATGCATCAAGGCGAGGTAGGCCGTGGAGGCCGGGAGATCTCCTAGTGGTCACAAATGAGGAACTGGTAAGATAGATTGCCAGAATAGGCCAGTGGCCCCCCGGTCCCACAGAGCACCTGCTGAGCACGGAATTGCCGATCGCCGTGGGTGGTGCGCCTCTTCGTCTGTTCCCAATTCTTACTTTCCTTCTGCATTCCAACCTCCGATTGTCATTATGCTGAAGATTCCCTGGCCATTTGTGGTCATTGTTGGGTGTGTGTTATGTTACGTGATTTGCAGGAGCATTTTACTGAACTGACAGTTGTCGTGTAGAGATTCATGCCATGAGAACTTGCATAAGCGCCCTTAGTTATGGGTTAGTTCTGTAATTGCACACCTCTTAGGTGGGGGAATGTAGTGGGTGTGAGGAATGTAAGTGTTTCCCCCCTCCGTGTTTCTTTACAGGTGAAAGAAAGAAAGAAAGAACAGAGGAGAGGCTTATCTAATTGGGTTTCTTTGTGCTCTTATGAGGCCATTATAAAGTCCAGGCCTTGTTTTCAGAATGTAATAGTCCGTCAGCTGCAGCCGATGGACTCTAATAAACAAATCATGTACATTACAGTAATCAAAATCAGCCAAAATTGCCAAGGCATAGTCACATGACCATATAGTGGCTCAAAATGAACTGGGGCTCTGGGTAAATTTGTCCCATAGCATGATTTAAATGCCCTTAGAGTAGCAATAATTCAATCACACCAGCATTTGATTTATGTTGATGTGCTTCTCAGCGCAAACATTTAAATACTTTGTTCTCAGTGTTCTCATTCTCGGACAAATAAATGATAGATTTGCAGTTACATAGGTATGTGGCAGTATCCGATATCGGCGTATCCTCAACATTGCTAACAGGTAGACCAAAGACAAACTGTTTCTGTGGGTCAGCAGATTGATGGGCTCATCCTTACTTTATCTGAAGTGGACTCTCTCTCTCATGTGCTGCTCCAAATATAGCCTTAATGAACCTAAGGAGGTCAATGAGATGATGTCATTGACCTGTAAGGTCAATTCAGAATGGACAGTCAGAAAAAGAAAGTGCTTACTTCAACGGTAGGTGGGTTCACCTTCTGACAGCTTGACAAGAGAGACGTATGGGTAGGCTTCAAAATGTGACGCTGTCACGAACGAGCAGAATCCAAAAATAAGCAGCTTGAACTAAAGACATTATTCTGTTGGTGACACTTTACTTGATGGGCACAAATACTTAGTAATAGCTCAGTTACTCCTGAAGAACAAACCATGAACAAATATACAGTAGTTGCTATTAATAAAGGATGCATCACGATTAATTAATGATGAACAAACATAGAGACCAGCATTGCACTTGTGTTATTCACTTGTTCCTTCAGTAGTTCGCAAAGGTCTGCAGAATTATCAGACGTAGTAACAAATACAGTATCTACGTGAGATGAAACATGCATCACGATTCACTAATGATGAATTAACATAAGATCAGTATGGAACTAAGGCTTAGTTTGTGGTTAATTAATACATAAGTAGTAACGTAGTACTAGATAGTTTGCGCTCCGTCAAGTAAAGTAATACCATATTCTTCATTTCTGTAAATAGCAATTCAAGAAGATCAGATGTTGCAAAAATGATTCGAGATTGCTGTCAAGACGACTCGTCGTCAAGGTAACAGGCGGAGAGGTCCCGATAAAAGGGCGCTGACCTTCTCCGGGACCTAGGAGAGCACGGCGGCACCATGTCACCGGAGCAGGGTCCCGGAATCGCCAGCTGCCCATTCCGTTGAAACGGCACCATGACTCCCGTTAAGTTTGTGGCACAGTGTCAAAATCGGCTTGGCGACTTGGCTGACCTCTGACTGCATCCTCAAGAAGACTTAAGCCGGTAATGTTATCTGTCAGCAGCAGCGATGCAGGAGTCCACACAGAATTGGAGATCGAGCCCCCCTCCTTTTCAGTCAGGGATCACTGTGGCAAGCAGTGTTGCGGCTGATAAGTTATTTTTCCCCTCAGCTTACCAGGGTAAAACCCAAGCCAGATTACCGATGCCTTCAAGATGGCTTCCATCAGTTACGACAGCGGACTCGGCCTTTTCGTGCTCTGATTAGGTTTCTCGTTTTATCCGATGACCCAAAGCTTCTGGCCGACTGCCCGTGACGTTGGCATGGGGTCTCCTTGTCAACTCGGTCATTTCTGGAATATGACATGTGGGGGTAAGATAAAGGGGGGTCAAATCCCAGTAAAAACCACTGGCTTTTCCAACGTCATTCCAAGTTTCGGGGGTGACAGGTAAGGAGGAGAAGACACGGGATCCCTAAAGACCTACAAAGCAGATGTGTTTTGATCTTTAGAGACTAAAAAAATATTATGTACCAATGAGGACACCGGTACCTATGTTATCTACTTTTACTCTTTTACTGTCCTTTCCGATGACCACTGGAACCCCTCTTTGCTTACGTGAGGCCCTTTCAAGGTGCCCTTCAGTCTGACAGCTCCAACGATGAAGTGCCATCTGTGCTTCAGCCCAGGGTCCTGAGTGGGGCCTCTATGACAATGGTGAAGACTGGGATCCAGATCAAGAATCCAAACGTTGGGCCATATGGTCTGCAGAGTCCTCCAGGTAAAGCCAGCAGCATCCTGTACCCCTCCGAGAAGTCATCTCCGCTCCAGCAAGGGTTCCCCTGGCTCCTGTGACATTGTGCGTCCTCGAGAGACCATTCCAACAACTCTACAGATGTGAGCTCCTTCCCCTTGCCAGCTCAAACTGGCCAATTTTATTTAATACCTTCTTACTCCAGAGTATGGGTGGAATAAAGACCGGTTTTTGCCAACGATAAACAATGTTCTGTCACCTTTTAAGAGAGTGAACCTCAGTTGTGCTAGATAAATATATTTAGTTCATACAGAACTAAATCAGTATAATGCATTTTTTTGTGGTGCCTTGATTCTGCTCCATAAACTTATTTTTAAGAGTCTAACTTTTAAAAAGTCCACTGTGCTCTTGCTAAAATAAACTCACAGCTAAGTTTACATATTTGTCTGTTTTATCAAAATGAATAAATACAGCAGAAGAGGTTCGGCTAACTGATTTGCATTGTAAGTGATTGTTTGAAAGTCAGAATAATACCCGTTCTGGCCTGAGTGTGCTCCAGCAAAGAGGTTTGGCACTGCTTCATATTGGCACTCACAAGGACCAGAAGAAAATATGTATTTTTATATACACCGGAGGTAATGGCAACAGTGCAGGATGTACTGTGGTAGAGGATGTGGAAAACAGGATGTAGCTGTAGAGCTCTTCTTCCACTTTGCTTGTTGCGTTCATCCGAAGCAAATTACAGTGTGATCCTTTCGCTGAGATGGGTATTTTATGAAACCAATTACACTGAAATTCCTCGCTCTACATTAAATCCCCTATAACCTCGCAGTTTAAATGCCGTGTCCTTAATCTCCATGCTACCTGCTGTACGGAAAGCCGTCAGGCTAGCTGTAAGGTGAAGTGGTCCGGGATATTCAGCTATGAACACGTGCTTCACAGGAAGTGACAGCTGATGAGTAACTCTAGGCCAATGAAGTGGGAGGGTCCCTCTGACAGGATGCTCAAACAGGAACGTTAATTAACATGGTTTGAAATGACTGTAAAGTAAGAATTCAACAGACATTATTGACCTTATTTATACTATTTAAAATGTCCTGACTCAAAGTTATTCCTAAGATAACCTCTACTAATTAACTTCAGGACATATACTTACCTGGAGACTGTAACCCACCTCGGAGGCCCTTCTCCACAGCCCTTGCCCACACTCATTCAGGCTTCCTGTTTCCTGTCTGTCATGCCCAGGTCAACTGGACCCCCTACTGTGAAAACAAGCAATCAGCGGATTGAACCATAGGCTTGCTCTGCCATCCTCTAGGGGGGTCTGATTCTTTTTCGTTAAAAAAAAATAAAATAAAAAAACAGTAGTCAACACATTCATGTGGTACTATGGTACTACATTTAAATACAAATACAATGACTAAAAGTATAACATCCACTATTCAGCTTCAGTTAACCAGTCCCTCTATGAAATAGGAGTCTAACATTCATATTTAAATGGCTGACCAGCAGTCAGCCTGCACAACGCATCTATGATTCTATAAATATGATTTATATTTAGAAAAGTGGAAACGCAAACAAGATTTTGCATCCCGGGATGCCACACTTTGTCTTCCTCTCTCACAGAGTAACGAGGGCTGGAGTCTTGCTGCTTTCCTGTCATTATGGTATAAATCTCCATCTTGCAGTCCATGGTGTCCTGTGTTCTGTCACGTGACCAAGAATTGCACCTGACAGGGCAATCACATCGCCACGGTAACCGATTTTATCTGCTGCTCTGGCAAACAGGCGGGGGCTGCTTATTTTTTCGGCCAATGGCCAGGGAGAGCTTGAGGCCCACGGCAGAGGGATGGTGGGGAAGGGAAACTCAGTGTATTGAGTGGAGGACGACCCCAGCTGAGTTAATAGCCACCCCCCTAGTGAAGCTGAAAATGCACTGTCCGTACGTCGGATGGATGGATGCACAAAGTGTTTGTGACACATCTTTGAAAACACAATATTCTGACGGGCCAAACTCATCAAAGCCGGCACCCCTGCAGGATGGGAGACTCAAGCCGGGCTGTTTATTTTGTGATGCTGGGAAAATGAAGTGTAATACAATCCATATGTACTCCCCCCTGCCTGCATTCCCCTCTGTGTTCCCGGATAACTTAATTATGGCCACGCCTCACCTTGGTGCTGCTCAGGTGTCCCCCCCCCTGCCTTTCTCCCCGGTCCACAGTGCGTATCTTGTCAGCAGGCAGGGCAGGCAGCTGCTTGGGGCCCCCAAGCCACTAGGTGGCGAACGAGAGCTGACACTTTAAACTACGGTAGTGGCAATTACGTTTTGAACGTTCATTCCTTTGAATTTTATGAGAGTATTTATTAACCTGCAAATCGTGTGCATTATTATCGGTTATCAAAACAAATGACAACTAGAAGAAAATGAAGTGGGGGGGCCCCCAGTGAATTTTTGCTTGGGGCCCCAACAGACCCTAGGATCGCCTCTGTCCACAGTTCGACAACCGATTGGAGGGAAAGATCTCCTTGGTGCGGGCATGTGGACAGGTAGTAAGATAACTAGCTTGAAGAGCCCCAATCCCCACCAACCCCCCCTGAAATTTCTTCTAACCCTGGTTAGCAAATTCTACCCAGAGGAGCCTATTGGTACCTATTGGTTGCCAGATACCCCGTGAATTATTTTTCTGGAAATGCCCCACCCCCCCCAACAAAAAAAAGAGAGACAGGTTTCACTTGCTGAAACTTCAGAAGATAAACATGACAAAGTGTTTGTAATTTTGAGCCATGGCTGACCCTCTTTTGGATTGATCTCCAGGCAGTTTTCAAACCCGGGATGTCAGCTTCAATTTCCACAGGCTGGAGTGCGGGGGTCCGCTTGTCCATTGTGGCCAACCTCCTTAATGGAGAGGGTTGGGGGTGGTCGCGTGAGAGTTCTGGCAGCCCTCCACCAGGGAAACGGCATGCTCGGTCCGTTCAGCCACTGTTAATTATAATTAAAGATTAATTTGCTTCACTCATTTCATTTTAATTCTCCTGAGTCATAAGTGAATAAATCCATTGAGTTCAGCCCCCAGCCCCCCTCCCATGAGTGCCCTCAGTTTTGTGAGAATTTATCCCATCTGAAGTTGCCCCTCCCAAACCCCTAACACGGTGATGCCCCCACAATTAAAGCTGATTACTACTAATCAGTACCAGAGGGCAGGGTTGATGGCACTTTTACCAACATGCCCGTTGTTATGAATATGCCTACAATGGTGTGCTTTGATACTGGGAGGTACACGAGTTAATGACTGAAAGTTATATTTTTTTGCAGGAACAAATTAAGCCAAATTAAATATTAAGGGGTACACATCTCGTCCCCTCTGGTTCCAAAGCCCCTGTATGACCATTTCCTGTTTAGGTCTGCCTCTGATTACCCACTTCCTCTGTGGGTATGCCCCTGCATATCCACTTCCTGTGTGGGTATGCCCCAGTATATCCACAATCTATGTGGGTATGCCCCTGTATATCCACTTCCTGTGTGGGTATGCCCCTGTATATCCACTTCCTGTGTGGGTATGCCCCTGTATATCCACTTCCTGTATGGGTATGCCCCTGTATATCCACTTCCTGTGTGGGTATGCCCCTGTATATCCATTTCCCATGTGGGTACACCGTAAACTGTGTGACTGTAAGACACTTTTATCTCTCACATTGGTTATGGACGCATCGTCTGTTCCACCTTAGGGCCGTGGCCCTCGTGGATTCCCAGCTGTCTCAGAAACACTTGCAGGCACGACTTACACGTATCAGCAGAGCTATAAATTTAGGCCAGGCCCTACTGTTATCTGCACACACGGAGCTGAACAGGCCAAAATCTGTAGGGTGCTTTTCCTCTGAAGCTCTGGGTAACCCAATATATTTGGAGAGCTGCCCAGATATCAAATGACAATGATGCTACTGGGTCAAAACTCTTATATTATATGATAATAACAAACATTATACTCCTGTAATTGAATGTTTGTTATTAATATTAGGTATTTTACAGCTGATAAGGCATAATTGCATAATTGGATTTTAAAATTTGCAGTCTACAAAAGAGCGGTTCAGGATGCATTTCACTGCGTGTTGTACTTTGTATAACTATGCATGTGACACTTAAAGAATCTTGAATCTTGAATCTAGGATGTTAAGGTAGACTTACATGCTACTTATGAATGTTCTATGAATGCATTATAAAGACATTATGAAGGTGGAGTTAATGTAAAGCATTACTCACTGATACTGCACATGTAACCTTTTGAAACATGATTATCTCTTAGTTCTCTCTGCTTATATAGGAAACCCCAGCCTTAACCACAAAAGGGTCCTATTTCACAATCTATTTCGATTAGCTTCAGCAAATAAACGCTGCCAGTGTAATAATGCATCATAGCATCTGATAGCCCATCATCTGTCGTACTCTATTTAGGACAACCTAATCACTCATGAGGCACGGTGTCCTACTCCCAGACACAGTTTCTCATACTGCTTAGCTGGAAGAGGATCTCTAAAGGGATGACTTTTTAGCGCTGAGAAAGGCCGCCGGCACCACATGGAGCTTCCCGGCCATGCCTTCTGTATGGTGGATCCAGCTTTGATGAAGTATGCTGACAGCCGTGATGGTCACTGGAAGATGACACAATGGCTTACAGGTAAGTCCCTTGAAAACAGCGCGAATGGGAAAGAAAGTGCAAACCGGTTGCCATACATTAGGAGGTACTGTTTTGGGTTTGTTTGCTTGTGTGCATCTATACCAAAGAATACGGGTGGATTATGATGTCAAAATGAGACTATTAGGGCTATGACTTACTTAGACCTAGTGATGCTGGAAAGGCTTTCTTTTTAAACAAAAAAAGATAATCATAAATAGGTATATAAATAATCAGTGTGTCATTTATGTACAGTACAGACAGATAGTGGGATCGTAGAGGAAGGGACTCAGAAACCAGCGGTTATCCTTAAAAGACACTGTCGAGAAATGTGAAGTGTGTCTCTCCCCAAAGTCCCAGACTACTAGACTTTGGTTTGAATCCTTGGCCTCAGAGGATTGTGTCTCTCAGATAAATTTGGACACCAGATGTATAAAAGTGTTGACACTTACAGAACTCCACGGAAATCTGTCTCGCGGTGCCTTTCTTGGCTGCTGGCAGACGGAGCTCTGAGAGGCAGAAGTGTGAGTCAGTATTGAGCTCTGGGTCCCCAAAGACGGGGCCTCAATCTCCGTTCGTGCTCTTCCCCGATTCCCTGAATCTTGCTGACTTTCTCGGCAGAGATCAGCGTTAGAGTCAAAGGCGCCTTCTGGGCCAAGAAGGGCACAGAGGCTATTTTTACAGGTGATAACAAGGGCCTTTCAGATGAAGCTGCAGGCAGAGAAATTGTCGCAAAACACGCGCGTTATGAATGGGGATGTGCAAAAGTTGTGCAAAATCACGGAAACGCATTTGTAGTTACTGTACCAGTAATGTTTCATCGAGCAGGATGATGACATTTCAGCCACTAATACGCATAGACTATACCATGTGTCCTAAAATGTTCCTATTAAAAAAAAAAAAGTGAAAGGTGATTAATCGTCATTGATGATGCACCACAGCACACAACAACGAAATGTGTCCTCTGCATTTAACCCATGTGACACAGCAGAGGGCAGCTATGTGAGCGCCTGGGGAGCCAGTGCTTGGGGACAGTACCTTGCTCAGGATACCTCACCGGTATTTACGGGTCGGGGACGCGAACCAGCAATCTTTCATCTACATGATTGCGTCCCTAACCACTACACCACCTGCCTGCCCTTTTTTGCGCCAAGGGTGCACTGTCAATAGCACACTTTCAGGATTATATTCTTATGGAATAATGCAATCATTTCAAAGGGAATTGTCCCATAAATAAAACAGATGTAGAGCAGTGAGATCAGAATGTTGTGAGATCCGAACTCACCTCAGATATTGGCTGGATTGGCACCCGGCTTAAGTAATAATAATGGGAGGGCTCTGCATCCTATTGGCTGGTGGTTCTCAGGGGGCTGGGTCAGGGCACGTAGTGGCCGCCTGAGGCGGTGGGACAGCATGAGGCTATTTCGACCACAGTGGACAACATTTCCGTTTGCATCGGAATGGGAGAGATCGACGTTAACTAGTAGCTGTTAGCAGGTAGCTGGGTAACTGGTCCCTGTTACATGTTTAAAGCACTGTTATCTACTCCAGGCACAGAGGAACTGAGGAATGAAACATTATCATTGGCTTTGAAGGGGATTCCTTTCAGGTTGTCCCCAGAGTAATAAGTTAATCATCTGATTGCCTGGCAGTCGATTTGATGCGGCTTGGTGCAGTGAAAGGTCTCGTACCACACTCAAGTAACCGGCACTCTATTAAAGATTTACACAAAACTAACTAAAAAGCAAACAAAAGCATTGTGCAGAATGTATGTCAGTTCCTGGGCATTTAAAAATAATAATACAATAATAATTAGAGTATGTGTATAAAAGGATTAAATAATTAAAGAAACGTTAAAATTCTCTGTTTTTCAACAGTTCAATTTTCCAACTTTGCCAGATACGAGAATTTTTATCATATAAAGGAAACTGTACATTTTAACCAACCAATACTAGTCCAAACCTGGGAATGGCATTAATGTTAATAGGGAGGCTGTCTTTTGGGAAAATAAACGGCTCTTGTAAACACCCCAGCCAGCAGGGGTTAATGGGAGCTGTGGAGAGACTCTGGCTTTCTGGTCACTGAGCAGACGATCCCCCCGCCATGAAAAGCGACCCCGTTCAGTCAGCACTTAGCACTGCTCAGTGCGTAACACCCCACGCGTCTTGCATTACGCGCCCGCACTGCCAAAGAGCTCCCCACCGCAGTGATTAGGCCTTAACTCAACACTTCTTTTGTTTGATGGTCAGTATTAGTGCGACTTGCATGTTGTATGCTACTGGAAATGGTATTTGGCTTCTCCGCCAGCCCCTTGAATGTGTGTCGGGTGGTAGGGGTGTATTTCACTTACAGAAATACAGCTCTGAATACATGCAGGAATATTTCTCTTAAACACTACCACTGTTTATGGGATGGCAAAGCTAAATCTGTCATGTAGTTTCAAATTTGGGCTTTTTTCAATATAACGATTTTTACACCTTACAGTGAGATGCCTACCACGAAGTAACAGCAGGTGAGTGGGACATTTACATATCTACCAGATGCTTTTATCCAAAACAAAATATAATTGAGAAAGCAGGTCAAGCCAACTGGGGTTAAGGGCCTTGCTCAGGGGCCCAACAGTGACATCACTTTTCCAACCATAGGATCTGAACCTATGACCATGTGTTGCACAACATCCTAACCTACCGAGTCACATGGCAGCCCACAAACTGACTGTAAAATGACTGCTGCAGTCCCTCTCAATGCCGCAGTGTCCTTCTGTGATGTTTATTCTCCCAGTTATCCCAGAAACATGCGTAGAGTTCCCGTGACTGGTGACCAGGAGTCACAAGAGATGACGTCTCTATGACACCTGGAGGCCAAGTCTGGCCTTCAGACAAATGCTTATAATACAGTACAGCTATCTGGCTATCAGGGTTTATTGTTTAATGTTGTAATATTTCCCATTTGCTGACGTGATTAGTAAGTTTGAAACGGCTAATTTTAGGAAAACATCTATAAATAGGAGCGGATTGTGAATCATGACTGGAACCAGTGGAGATTGTAGGATTTGACCTTTAAGGGGTTCCAAGCAGCGATCTGAAGAAATACAGGGGATCTGAATAATTTTTCAGGGGGGCTGAGATAAATAATAAGGTGGTTATATGCCCCTAAACATGGTCGAGAATCACCTATGATGGGGACAAAAGGATAATCTTCTGAACATTGTCACCTCAGTAATGGGATAATGGGGACCACTGAGCTGAACAAGGCCGTCCTTGGGATGGTTTGCTCTTGGGACCCCATCGGGTCCCATAACCGCTTATTTGATTTCGTCCAGTCAGCCCAGCTTTCCACGGAAGTATCTAGATTTACTGATACAGCAAAAGACGAAGGGCATATGTTAATCTCATCAGAACAGACGTGCTGAAAATTTTTACTGGTAAATTACCCAGTTTCACTCACACACACTCATGCACGCGCACAAGGTCTAATGTCATTAGATTCACTTGATGACGTTTCAAAAGGCTGTCTCAAAGACGTATGATGCTGACATACATTCATAGCAGCAAATCAACTGAGTAGATAGCATCCTTTGTAATAGCCGATTGGAAAGGCCATATGAGAGTATAGGTCATTTGAGTGATTTGGGGGGGAACCCCAGCTGAGGATCCACAGTACACATCTCTCCTGCTTCACAGTGACAACCTGGTCTATAACACAGGACCTCAGCTCTCCCTGTGAGACTCCGAGATACTTCTCTCCATGCCGCGTGCACGCTAGGCCACAGTGAACTACAGTTTGCTGCCAATATGATGATAAACAGTCGTTATGGCAACCGCATAGAAGCAGGAATCGCTGAGAAGCTACGTGCGTAGCGTGCTGCAGAAAGAGAGACGCGGGGAGCCTGGACAACCAAAACAAGGGTGTCAATAGGCCAGTGCTCTGTCACAAAGGAGACACCTTTCACCTCGCTCTTCACTGTCCATCTGGAAGGTCCCAGATTCCTTTCGCTAAAGCTGCTGTAAAAGATTTCCACACCGGTGCAGTCTTCCAGAATGCTCCATTGATTGTGGTCCCGCAAAGCTTTCAAGGCTGGGTTTTCATGACAAGCCCGGAGACCTTTATCATGCCCATGTGACCACTGGGAAAAAAGGCTTTAGGTTCACCCCTCATTTTTACTGTCACCGTGTCAGACCCAGGAGAAATAAGAGGCATGAAATGTGCTGGCGTCTGTAAATCCTCTCCGTGTCAGGTGGCTTGCTGTGGAGACGACAGTTGTCGCAGGAAAATGACAAATGGTAGCTGTGAGCTTGTCTTGTCTGACCCTCCTCGTGAAGCTTCCTCGTTGCTGAAAAACGTGAGCGAAAGCCCTCCCCCACTGCCGCAGAACAGTTACAAGCAGCATCATGTGACTTCATAGTCACATGGTTTTTGAAGAGTATTCTGGGTAGTTTTTGGCTATTTCTCCTCTTTTCCATTAGGTACCTGCAGCCACCCCCCGTTTTGAGTAATTAGGTTCCTCGTAGCATTTTCAAACTTATAATAATAAGTTAACTGTAATGTTAACTTTTAATACTGTGCGACAGCTTCAGGTGAGATTGAGAGTTATTTTAATTTAAAACAATTCAGTGCTTATACACTTGGAGCCTAAATGCGGGTTTGTAGATAACAAATGGGTTTACTTCAGGGATTTCATTTCTTTCATTGTCAGTATGGCTCCGCTGTGGCCGAGCGTATTATGCTCGTAAGAATGAGCACATAAGTATATACTGTAGCACTATTATTACTGCAGCGCAAGAATGGCTGGATTATGTAATTACACATTACCCCAGTTACACATTACATAATTACACGTCTCCTATCTTACCTTCTAGTAAATCACAGCGACTCGGAACCATTATGTAATCCAATGAATTGGTGTGTGTGCAGAGGACACAGAATCGGGTACCTATCACATAATTACTCAGAAACTGGCTATGATCCTTGACCTTGTAGTTCCATGTTTCCATGTGAATAAATACCTCTTCAACAGGTCTGGTGAGTGCTTCTGCTGTAGAACTGAGAGGTTCAGAATACCCCCACGGTTCCTTATTTATTACATATATATCATAGTTGTTTTTTCGGTTTTATTCTTTATTGCTCTTGCTATTTTTCATTATGGTGGAGTTGACCCTCATGCATAACCTGACTGTACACCTTGCACGTGACAATTAACAACCCATGAATCCTCGAATCCTTATTCTCGCTTCCTGATGGCCACTGGTCCAGGAAAGTTGGCTTGGGTCACAGGGAGCTGTAGACTTGTTATGATGGGAGTCTGGAAATGCCGCCCCCCCCCCAATGGACCCTCCCCTCTCCAATGCTGTGGGGTCTGGTTTACAACAAGCTGTCCCCTTTGTAGCCACTCAGTGCCCGGCAAGAGGCTGCAGGTGGCTCCCAGTAAATGGCATCGGCCATTAACTTCCCACAAAACAAATCCCATTTCCATAATGCAGTGTGGCCCGATGGTTCTGTGCTTAACAGATTCCTAGAAGCCTGAAGAATTAACTGCTCTGCAGGAAAAAAGCCAATCAGGGGTCTCCTCCCAGTTGGACCTGCTTGAAGCACATCCCCAAGGTAGGAATCCTAGCCAGATACCTGAAGCACCTCAACTGATTCCTTCCAGCTGGTTACAATCAGGAAATAAATCCATCATTTGACGAATATGGACATTTAAATTAAAGTGTTGCAAAAGAAACTGATTTTAGTATCAGAAAAATGTCTTTCACTAAAGAGGCCAGAACACAAATGTCATTGATACGTTACAAACGGTGTGGATCTAGAAACCAAACATGACAGAAGACACACGGTATGCTTAACTAGCCCATCCACATTCTGGCCGAAGCAGGCTGTCCGGCCTGAGATGGCGGCTTTAATCAATCATTGCGGAGGTCATCGGGGTGACTGGCCAAGACTCTGCAGTGGTATGACCCATAACCTATAAGGGCATGTCACCAGCTCACAAATAAGTCAAACAGATACTGCAGGAGAAACGGCCCCCTAACGCTGTGTGCAGGCTCCGGAAGAGCAACCTACCCGGGTCTGCAGTCCAGCACTGACCACGCAGGACGCTGGGGCTTCTCAGCAAGGTTGGTGAATCTCCAAAAGTAGACTATATATTTTCAAGTTACGCCTTCTTTATGACCCCTGAAGATTGCACATTTTGATTGCATGTGGGAAGAAATGTGTCCTGGTGATCGATCTTCCACCATGGTTCACCCCATCTGCCCCCCAAAAGGGCAAAAAGTTTCATAGGTCCTTGAAACTTTTAAATGACTCAAACCAGTCTGTTGTCATAAAAAAAGCTGGGAACCTCTAACCTCTGATATGGGGATAGCTATAGGTGAACTACTATCCATGTGACGAGAGAGCCGAAAAAATACTAATATCACTACCATATGAGCTATGGATGGGGGGCTCTGGGTAATGGGGCTCGGGTTCGGGGGGGGGGGCTGTTCTGTAACCTCACTTTGCCAATGGAGTTAACATCAGTTCTGAAATGGCCTCAACTTCATGTTCACAGAGGAGGGGGGTCAGTGACTCATTATTCACAACTGAGGAGGAAGTAACAATGGGGGGAGGTATAAAGGCCCCCCAGTGAAGGAAACACCACCAGCAGTCAGGCCCTGTCGTGGTTCTCCGGGACCTCCGACTGGCGCCACCAAGAGGTTCCGCCACACAAAGGCAGCTTTTCACTTATCGCTCGATCTCCCATTCATAGTGGCTCTGAGGCAACACTTGAGACCAGGATATTAGCCCTTCACAAAAATAAACAACACAGATGATAACTTCAACATTAGAAATTTGACTAGCTAGCTCACTGATTAGTGGTAATTGAAAACAGGAACATTTGGTCATTCGATTGTTGTTCCTTGAAACAAAACTGACTTTCTTGCTAGAAAAACAAAATACAAGCAAGTTAATAATTCAAACACACAAATCCAGTTGGTATGAAAAAAAAAAAAAACAAGTCAAGCTTTCGAAGTGCTGTCAATTAAATTGTTGCTGAGCTAATCAGTATGGCTACCTTTGTCATTTCAATAGGGCGAAAGATAAAGAGTACGAAAAATGAGGTACAAGACTAGGTACAGTGACTCAGGCAGAGGGACACCCATGGGGCCTGGTCTCCTGGCTGTCAGTCATCTCCTCTTCTGCAGGGGAGCCTTCAAGGACTCTGTACTGACAGAGTCTGAGCAGCTGACTGCAGGCTGAATGGTACTCCAAGTCAATGCCAAGGTCTCAGACAGGCAGAACCACAGCAAATCAGACAAGTCCAAATCCAGAACCAAAAAGAACCAGAGAACCCAGCGACAAGAAAAAAGATTGAAAGCCTGTCCAAAAGGCGGAGTGGTGGCCCTGAGACTAGGGATCTGTGCTGGCGGTCGGAAGGCTGCTAGTTTGAATCCCGCAAATGCCAGGAGTGATTTACTCTTAGGCCCTTAACCTGCAATTGCTTCATCCTGGGTATGATGTTAACTTATATCCAGGTCCTCTGACTTACAGGGAAAACTTGGGGGTTGGTGGCAGGATTGGCACTCAAGCTGGCAGAAAACGTCACACCATTCCACTCCATTCAAAGAAGTGTGGTGCTGAGGAGTCACCTGCCGCACTCAGGTTCTAATCCCTGTGGTGGTGTAGTGGGGGTATGTGCCGCATCAGCGCATGGCCCCTTACCTCAAGAGACCAGAACAGCAAGCCAACCCGCAAACTAAGCCAGGCATTAAATGAGACAGAGTTGAAATAGATCAATATACTGACTGCTGGTATGGACGATTACAGAGGGACCATCTGAAGGTGAAGGTAACTATGGTGGCAAGTGGGCCTGTAGCAGGTGACTTGTCAAACTGATTCGGTACCAGATGCGATGCTTGTTAGTTAGAATATATTTAAAATCTTATTCTGTAAGTTGATACATGTGAATGTTACTTATAAACAAATACAGCAATATACCATTGATCCATCTTCTGACCAATTAAACAGCAGAGAGCCGCAGGAATAGTAATATTGCCATGAATAATAATAGATACAGATCTTCTGTTTTGTGTCACCTGGGCTAAAATATCTCTTCTGTATTGCCAGTCTGTGTGGCTATATTGTTTCTACATAAAGCCATAGGAAACATTAAGGTGAGTGATTTAAAACCACACCATCAATAGCGCCCACGCACAGCATTTTCGTATTACTTTTAGGGATGCTTCGAGAAGCGTTGCATTGTACGGCGATATCGGACATTGCTCATCGAACCAGGTAGCGATTGCTTACAGGTTATTGATCGGGCTCCTCCCCCTCCAATCACAGTCTGACGTCTCTTCGTAAGCACGCCCAGCAGTCACCATAATTAGTTTTATCACCTCCATTAAGCTGTGAAATGCCAAGAAAAACATGGACAGCACAAATGTCTGTTATCTTTATAGTCCAACTGGCACGCGGGGCACCTGGATCCTTTGTATATGGTTTGGGAGGAATATCATGCTATTTTTAACAGACGCTTCAATAGGCCGAATTATTCAATGAATAACAATGCGACTCTGAAGGCTTTGCCTGAGGCCTACATCCTGCTATACTCCAGTAGCGTGGAGCATTTGCTAACCTGGTTATTTATGGTCGACCTCTGTGCCGCCCCTCATAAATTCACATGCATAAATCGCCGATACAATGCGCTTCTCGACACAAATGTAGGGGGATCCTGAAGGTGAGCAGCAGCTGGCTTGGCGCTGTAGAGATAGGGCACCGCAGCCTAACCGTCAGCCTGCCGTGGCTGAAGAAGAGCAGCTGGACCAAAGTGGAGACTGTCCTCACTTACGCAAAAAAGGCAACAAACTGTAGATCTCGACTCCGCTTCTCCGAATTAGCATTAGATTACTGTTCCAATAGATCCTAGGTGCGATGCCTTTATGACATTTTCAGTGGGAAAATCACTAAGATTGGAAAAAGAATTCTCAGTACTTCATTAGTTGAAAATAGCTATCAGCCCTTGCTGTATTAAAGGAGTAAGTGAATTTTTCACTCGCAATATGAAGACCTGACTCTTAGGGGTGGCAAGGTGGTGCAAGGGTTAGCACTGTTGCCCCAGGCCCCTGGGAACAAGGTTTGAGTCTCCACTGTGGCTCTGTGTGTGGACCATAACCTGCTGTCCGTTCCCTCCAGCTTCACCTTTATCAATGGGTTGGCCCCCCACCCTGCCTTGTGTCCATACGCTCTGGACAAGTGGTTACAGAAAATGGATGGAATATTTGATCTCTTCGTTTAAATCAGCTATTCCTTTTGCCAGAAATCCTGTTAAAGAGATCACACCATAAAGTATGTTCCAAACTATGATGTGCTCATTTCTAAGTGCTGGATATGTCCCTCAGCCTCACGAAGCTCCTGTCATTAGGCCAGTCCTTAAGGAGTCAAATCATTGAACTTAGTGAATACCAAATTACAGGCACATCTCTAACCTTATCTTTATTTCAGAGGTCTTGGAAAAAGCATCTGTTAATCAACTGGCTTGCTCAGTTTAGACCACATCAAAGTATGGAAACCGGATTAGAGAAAGTAATGAATGACTTGGTTATGGCCATTGAAGTGTATCCAGGCTTGTGCAGCACTGGCTACTATAGACCATGTTAGATTGGATCATGTTAGAATAAACCAGGCCAAATCTGGTTCTGATCTTGTTTAAGTCACCTCTACCAGAATGAAGGATGGTGTGCCACAAGGGTCAGAGCTGAGCCCATTACTATTTACTTGCATATGCCACTGCTCAGTGACTTTATTAGAAAACAGGGCATTGGTTTCTATGGTAGTGCAGGTGATACATAGCTCTCTTAAACCAGGTGAGCTGCCACAGCGGTCAAAGCCTGAAGTTCTTATTATTAATTAGATAGGAGAAGCTGGATGGCCAGTAACTTCTTCCTCCTTAACCTAGGCAAAACAGAAGGATCGTTTCTTGGCCATAGAGTAGCTTGAGGCATCAGCTTAGCACGGCGATTCAGACCTTTCTTTCCATGGGGTGGTGTGTGGCTCAGCAGGTTAGGCCGTGAACCCCCCCCCCCGACTGCTTCAGGTGACCCTGCTTTCACAATCAGCTGTAGCTTAGGTAAAAGCATCTAGTCTAGGCGAATAAAATACAGATGGCGCTGAGTTACGACGGTACAAATTTTGATCTTACGATGGTGATAGCGATACAACAACATCATAAAAATATTTTAATCTTCCCGCGGCAGGCAAACGTAGCAGCGATATCTGCTGAGGTGCGTTGGGACGCTGCGGGGATGCACGCATTTCCCGCCTTGTGAGATGCCTCACTCTCGCCAGCGATCAGTTGTCTTGGCATTAGAGTGCGTATTTCTTTCTGTGTTTTTGGTGTTTCAAAGCCTGTCGCAACGATATTTTCAGGTTGCGATGGGGTCATCAGAACACGTCTCCATCGTAAGTCGGGCCGCCTGTATGTAATAAAAATGGCATAATATAAAATGCCCCTGAAGAATATATCCAAGGCTCAGAAAATGCTGCTCGTTCATAATGCAGAAAAAATACTCAGTGCCTTTATAAGTGGACTTCGGTGAAGATTGCTTGCGAGAACCAGAAAATCCAGTCATATTAGTCCTGTTCTGTCACCATTGTGCTGGCTTCTTGTTAAGTTTCATATTGATTTTAAGCCACTCTTACTAACCGATAAAGCTCTTGCACCAGAGGGCCTTGACCCAGAGTTCTTGTGTGATCTTTTAGTTCCATGAGACGTCCTCATTTGCTTCGCTCTCAAGGTGCAGGTTCTCCATTAGCTGACCGAGTGGAAAGCACTAACTTGGCATGAAGAGAACTCTCAGACGGAGCTACACGGCCATGGAATACTCTTCCAGCAGATGTGGATTCATGCTCACTCTCGCATAGGCTTGCCACTTGCCCAGGATTCTCCGGGACAACCCCGGATTTTGGCTGTCTGCCCAGGAAAAAACCAATTTCATTCCAGGACACGGAATGTCCCTATCAATTTCGAACAGACCTATGGTGTACAAACCTTTGGAATGGTGTTGCTATGTGCAATGCTGTTAGTCAGTGACTGGGTGTCCAGGACTTTATGGGGCTGAGGTGCCAACCCCACTCTTGCACTGTGAGCTTATGCTAAAAGCACATGTGTTTAGCTTTTAGGGAGATGCTGGGCCTCATGAAAGCTCATCATATTGGGCCCCGAACCAAGACCAATCCAATTATCTTCCAAGTTTTTTACCACCCCAGTTACTCAGAGGCCTTTGGAATCGCCCAGACCCTCTGCCCCGTACAGCGACACTAGTTCTTGGTAGTCACTCCCAGTTAGGGTTATAGCAGGGCTTGGAATTCTTATCCAGAAGGGCTGTTGTGTATGCAGTTTTTTGCTGCAACTCCCTAATTATGTTACTAATTAGAGGACTGATTGGCTGAAGAGTCCTCACACCTGTGTTTGAGCAGGTTATGCCAAAAACCCACATACACACCGGCCTTTTGCGGATAAGACCCACCCCTGGGTTGTAGTCTGATGCTTAGAGCTGGCTGTGGTTCGGTGTCAGCGACTTTGGGTGAACCCTAAAGCTAGTGCTGCCACGCTTGCTTCCCATGCAGCCTCGGTGTTACTGGCGCATGGCCGTTCAGGGATTCCTCAAACCATTTGTTCCCAGCTGCCTCTCGCTCCTTGTAGTACTGCCATAACTAGTCCGGCCAGGACGGTTTTATAGCCTTCACTCTGCTCTATGGCATCGTGGCTTTTCTACTCCACACTCGCTCATACACTTTCATTATCCTGTCCCACCCCCGCATGGGATGAACCAGTCAGTGGTTTGGATACAAGGGAGCCCCCTGCTGGCCTTCCTGTTTGCCGGCTCCCTAAGCCACCTCACCTGTCCATCTATCTGCCTGCCTGTTTGACTACCTGCCTCCATCAGCTGTCCCACCAACTGCCTGGATTTTCCTTGCACTAAATTTGTCCTGTCCTGCTAGGGAAGGCTGGGCTTCCCACCATGAGTCTGCTTCCTCCTGGGGTTTCTTCCTCTCTCTGGGGGATGTTTTCCTTGCTGTTTGTTACCTCAGGGTTACTCTCTGGGCTCCTTGGGCCCAGGAAACCTCCAAGTGCTTCGTGACAACGCTCCTTGTCAAATTTGCCATACAAATAAATAAAACTGAACTGAAAAAAATATCTTTAATCTTTATCAACCTCCTGCTCCGATGACAAAGGGCTGAATTAGCACATTGAGAATGCCATAAATTTCAGACAGGAGAGAGACACGTCTGGTTTACTGAGAACAAGGTAAGTGCAACATTCACAAAGCCTTCATGCTGGAAGGCATGGTCTCAATATACAGTGGTGGCCAAAATTATTAGAACACCTGACAGATCTATAAATATTGACTTTTTCACCTCCAAAACATGATTTGACTTCATAATATTCATGAAATATGCAGATGGTTGCGCACAACAAATATCAGATGAAGTGAGACCTACTGTTTTTATCCACTTTTAACTTTAATATTTGGTATGTCCACCTTT
>JAODKL010000081.1:2036519-2056672 GCA_026780765.1 Petrocephalus schoutedeni
GGGTTGAGTTTCAGTTGGTGAGCGGTCATCCAAGATGAGATGCCTGCTAGACATGCAGATATCTTAGTGGAGACATGCGTGTCTGAAGGAGGGAAGGAGAGGATGAGTTCAGTGTCATCTGCATAGCAGTGGTAAGAGAAGCCATGAGAGGATATGACTTCGCCAAGAGATTTGGTATAGAGGGAGAACAAGAGCGGGCCAAGAACCGAGCCCTGAGGGACACCAGTGAAGAGACTAAGTGGGGTAGATATGGATCCTCTCCATGTCACTTGGTATGATCGTTCTTCGAGGTAGGATGCAAGCCATCGCCAAGCCAAGCCACCAATGCCAAGACTCTTAAGGATAGACACAACCTTGGGTTCCTCTAAAGCAGAGCTAGAGAAGATTTTAACATCTCCTAGCTACTAGTGGAACTCCACCCAAGGCTATACTCCAGGGTCCTCCTGACAAAATGTGATATAACCAACCATATACCGGCGGTACCCAAGGACTCTCCGAAGAGACACAGTACCAAAGGAGTCCAGTCTTTGTCTCCAGTCACTGGATAGCATTCAGGTCCAGGAAGCCCAAGATTCCGTTTCAACCAACCAATTGAGTATAAACAGTCACAGTCACAGTCACAGCAACCGGTTGGTTGAAATATAATCTTGGCCTGGATTTATACTTTCTGGACCTGAACTATCCACCTCTGATACTGTCAATTAATTTGCATTAAAAACATTTCAGTAGCATGGCACAGTAGGCTACTAACTAGCTAGCTTGCATCTGTTTGACAAGAAAAGCAGTGAAATATTAAAACTGTAATGTCACAGAACCAGAGCTATTTGATATAACTTTACATATTCAAGGGCCCCTGGCAAGTGCTGGGCCCACTGAATTTGCCAGGGTATGCATGCCCCTACTGTGCCCCTGCTGAAGGCTCTCAGAAACCCTGTACCAGATAACCTGTGGGGGTATAGACAAGATGGACACGTTACCTTCCCCTTCACAGTCACTCGAATGTACGTTGGCTGAACATCGACGTCCAAAAGAGAGGTATCCATGTGTCTGCAAGTAAAGCAAGGAGCCAAGTCCCGTTAAAGTCATCGCATTTATCCACAACCTATTTTGCTCATTATTCAGAGGACTTGTGAGTGTTTAAAGTTAGAACCAAACCTGTAAACTGCCAGATCCAGGACAACCTGACTGACCTCCATACTTTCTGTCAGTGAGAAATCCAGCCTGTGGGATACAAGCTGTCAACACCATTGATAACAGTGAAGAATGCAGATTCACACTGTCGTACCATACATGTCAGGAGCGTGACATTGCAGCGTTACAATGAAATTTACGGCAACATCAAACAGAAGACAAGAAAGCTGCAGCAGCACAGACCTGTTGAGTTATTCAGAGGTTCATAAAAGAGTCCTGTGGGGGATTGATTATGCATTTTGTGCCATGTAAAATTCAATCAAATCTCACAGAAGTGCCTCCAGGTTAATCGTCAGCAGCAGAGCAACCTTTAAAAAGGAAACTGTGTGGTTTGCTTCATGTCTTCATGTCCCGGTTAGATTGTGCTGGTTTCCTGTAGCAGGCTTGGCCACACCTACCTTATGATGGTCTAACTGAGTAAACGGTTACTGGTTACTGGTCATGTGGTTAGTGCTTATTTTGCTCATTTTATCTTCTTAGACTTAGTGCTCTTGGGGGTATCTCAGTCGCCCGGTTGTTTGGATTTGTTACGCTCTCTGAATTCAGCGTGGCATGTTGGGGTCTGTCTGCCGTTCCCCTGAGCCTGCTTTGACTCGTGATCTCACCCTTAACCGTAGACTCGTGCCTCGGTTCCTCGTCTGTGTACTGCACAGCCAGAGCACTCTGAGACTAGTCTGCCTACGAACTGAACACCATGGATATATACATGCCTGTTTGTTTGTTTTCATTTTCTTAATGAAGCTTTTTTGCAAAATCTCACCTAAGTGATAGTGTCCATTGACATTATAGTTGGATCTTTGCTTGATTAACATGTTTACGAATTGCTTTTCCTGTACTTTTGTCTAACCATTCTGAATCCATCGAAATAATTGGTCTCATTTGAAAAGAAAGGGTGAAAAGAAATTTAATTGATTTCCTTGTAAGTCCTTTTGAAATTAGCAGCTCCTGAGAGTAAATCATTACAAGTCATTTTGTTTTAACAAACTAATTTCACCACCGCTTTCAGCTAAGTTTTCCAATTGTCTAAAGGTCTGTCAGTTGCTGAAATGGCCAAAGGACGTTGTCTTGTTGGTTTAATTGTAACCTCAGAGGCACATTAACATGGTCAGGTGCCCTGAGGCAATTTGAGTTGGTCGAGTGTCAAAGGTCTCCCTACGAAGGTTACCGTGACAGTTATTAAACAGAGGGGTGGCGACTGTAATATTTTAACCAATAATGTAGCATATAATCATCATTTAAGGTAAATACAAAATATCCACAGAGCTTCTGCAAGATACCTTCAGCTGAAGACCTTCAGGTGGACATGGAAGGTCGAGGAAAACTTAATTATGCATATTAAAATGAAGCCTGTCCGCTGCAGGACGCTGGAATTTAAAAAAGAAAGCAAAAAGCAACCCCCACCCAGACTAAGTCTGAAGGGCCTATATTTAAAAGTGATTAGCAATCAGAAAGGTTTATCCTTTTTGGAGAGGTTTGCCAACTGCACATTTTCCAGCACTCTGGGGGGGTGGGGAACAGCAGGGCAATCAGAGCAGAAGGCAAGGCGGGGTTTTGAAGGATTTCCACGAAAGCATTATCAGCGTGTGTGTGACCAAGCGTGGGTTGCCTCTGTTAGCTTTGCGGCGCCCGTCTCCCAGACGAGCCAATCGCAGGACCGCTTATCGCCCAGACACGTTGCATGGACGCCAATTACAGGCGCCGTTTCTGAGCAGCTTTATGGCACATCAGGTCTGTCGCTAGTTTCTGGCATGGAGCGACCGCACAGGATGCTCATGGCCTGAGAGCGCTGGCAAAGTTCCTTTCTGCGTTCCCGCTCAAAAATTAGCCGCTCGCCACGCCAGGGCTCTTAATGAGCTATAAAAATTTGAGTTGACGGCCTCACGTTAACTTCCTGCTGTAACGGCAGTTATAGGAATTCTTTCGCACCCATAAAACATTCCCCACTCATTCAGTTTCATTAGCCTTAATCAGCGTAGGAGGTTGCACTCTGATACACAATTACCCTTCTTGGAAAAATAAATGCAACTGAAACATAAACTCCTGCTAATTAGCTGCTGCAGAGCACACTGTACGCTGCTGATTAGAGTGACCCAAACAGTACAGGGTCCCAGCTGCATAGGACAAAGGATTCGACACGCCCACGCCCCCATTCAGTCACCCCGCCCACCCTTTGCCTCATACTTGGGCTCGTTGACGTTGAGGACCCGTCCCTCAGTTGTGATGAGCGTCCTTGGAGTCTTGGGCTTCTGGTTCTTTGCCCTGAAAAAAAATTGTGGACCTTCATCGATCTAAATATCCAGGTCTGGACGGTACTGAATAATGGCTGAAGATATGGGTAATGGACCCTTGAATATGTCCCAAAGGAAGGGACTCATGGTAACAAAAATAATTGTGACGATATTTCAAAAGCCTGGAACTGGCATCCTGTCCAGGGTACTGCATTGTGAAATGCACTGCTTGGATAGGCTCCAGTGCTCCAAACGGCTGACCAAGATAAGAGGTTAGAATTAGGATGGACGGATGGATGAATGGATGGATAGGACTGGCATCCTGTCCAGGGTCTACCCCTGCTTTGTGCCCTATTATGCTTGACATTGGCTCCAGGCCCCTATGACCCTGAACAGGCTAAATGGTCGAAAACAGCTCACTGATGACTGAAATAAACCTAAACTATAAAACAACAAAATATCGAAATATCAAACCAATATGCCCGACATTTATGAGTACCGAATATTGCAAGTGTGATTTCTCCCCTGAGTAAACATGTACCGCAAGCCATCGAAGGGAGACTAACAAACATGTTACAGGGAGGACAAACTGAGGAGGAGAAGTGACTCTGGATGTTGTGAAGCTAAACGAAAAACGATAAGGCATTGATTAAGTAGACAGGAGGGGCCCAGCGAGGGAGGCTGCACTTAGCGGCCCTGTTTTAAGACCCAACTGCGAGATGACCATTAAGGATATTGCTCTGCTTAATCTCAGCTCCAGAAGGTTATGAGATGCCTTCAGTGATGGCTCTCATGTCGAATATATTACTTTGTTCATCAACCTCTCCACTTTTGTAGCTATGGAATCCGCCCCTCCGCTAACACAGTCCATCCTTAGTTAGTGGTCAGGGCCACATGGCAAACGCTGTGCGTCTCAGGGTTAGGGTTATGGTTAGCTCAGGGTTAGGGTTATGGTTAGCTCAGGGTTAGGGTTAGCGTTAGCTCAGGGTTACGTCGCAGCGAGCCTCTTCTCTGCTTGGCTTTCTAGCGAAACATATTCGGCTCCGAAGACAAAACCTACAGCTTCCCGGCAAAGTTACTTTCAGAAGTTTCAAAAGTACTTTCAAAACACTTGACTGTAAAGGTGTCTGCACTAAATATTTATGACATAATGTGCAGTGTGTACAGCTATCAGTGCAAAGCTCTTATGATCTTCTGGCCTCATCATTTTGGGGTCATGTATACAATACAAAGTATTTCAGTACACTTACTGAACAGGAAATGTTGCTTCTAGAAAAGGTTGAGGTGATGTGCATTAGCCCTGCCATATTAATTATGCATCAATTCATGATTTGTGATGGTAAAGCGAAATATGTACTGAAGCAATGCTTCCCAGCTTGGCAGAAGCCTCTTCATTGATTGAATCTCACGATTGATCCACTTTAACACTGAATGCATTCGCAAACTCTTTTGCTTTTGCTTTAATTATAGGGAATTTGTGTTAGTCAAGAAATAGCAGTAATGAGTAATAATATAAGAGGTTTCTTAAAAATAAATGCTACGATGTTTATTATGTAAGAATAATCGTAACTTACAATATCATTAACACTGATGAATCTGTTTCATTTGTTGAGACTTCATCAACAAGATGATTAAGAGAGTATTTGCCCATAATCTACAGTATTGTAGTAGGCCTATTCTTTCACCCATCAGAGATATTCTCTAGGGCAGTGTTTCCCAACCCAGTCCTCATTTTGCACCTGTACCAGGTATTCGGTGTTCCTGATTGGCTGGGAGCAAAAACTTGGACCGTCCGGTGTTCCCCGAGGACTGGGTTGGGAAACACTGCTCTAGAGGAAACGAATAAATGCTAAAGCAACACCATATAAGATGCTTAATTAAGGGTCCAGCTGGAGAAAAAGCGCACGGATGGTGCTAATGGAGAGAGAGAGGGGTGGCCGCAGCTTGGTGGAGAACAATCAGAACACCCCCATCTTCCTAGCATGCTTCACCTGGAGGATCTGCGTCATTAATGAACGCAGTTGGCTGAGGCACATGGGAAGATGGCATGTGCGGGTGAGGATTGTTCCAGAGTATGGAGATCCTTCATGGTAAAATCAACAGGTGTTTCATCATGTTAAGCATCTGCTGGTTTTCCAGGTAGTGAAAACATGGAGACCATTAAGTGCTGCCAGTAACATTCTCAGGTGCACAGCCCTCAGCTGGGGCCGGGAGAAGATGAAAGGCTGAGGCGACGAGGCCCCACGCGGAGGCATCATTAACACACCGCAAGTGAATTAATCGTTAATTAGCGGCGGAAGATTAGAAGACTAATTTCAGAACAAATTTCCAAAACTCACTCAGTCCATTTTTTTTTTTTTTTTTCTTTTAGATGAAACCACCAATGATTTAAAGTTAGCCTTCTTCATCGTATGTTATGGTACCGGGAACGAAAACTCAGCCCTCATGTACTCCAACGAAGAACTTCTGTAGCCAGAAACGAGCCAACAATCGTTCAAGTTGAAAGGATCGCACCAAACGCAAACGGGATCGTTGCCCTAGAAACTGGTATTATAGTGCCAGCTGGTGGCAAAACGTTAGCACTACAGATTCCCTTAACAGGTATTGAGATTTTAGATATCCAAATGGTCATTTATTAATTAGCTAAATATATGTTTCAGTGGTTAACAAAACCAAAAATGATGCAAAATAGCTCATGCTCTTTTGTAAAATGATTTAATCACCAGGGCTGTCCCAGGGCTATACTAATGTATGGTTCATCATCTATACGCTCCAAAAATAGCTATTCCTATTATAATAACTGAAACAAAATGAACAAAAAATGTATTCAATTAGGTTATCTGCCAGGCATGAAAACCCAATAGTCCTCTGCACCTTAAGGATGAGAATTAAAGGGGCAGCATGAAAATTCCATCAGAGACAGTGTCGCAAAAACAATGAGGAAAAAGATGGTGATCTCATTTTGGTCAGAAGATGACAGCAGTTTGTTATTATGATTGAACACAAAAAACTCAAGAGTGGAGATCTTAGTGAGGCCATATCTTTGTAACTGAAATTACAGGCTAATTCATTTTAGTCATTATTTTTCTCACTTATCCAGACAGCAATAAATTAATCATCTAATTCTTTTAAAATATACTGCAATTTTCAGTATCAATAATGGCAAAAATATAGGATTATACATTTAGGTAAAATGATAATAGACAGGAGAGTTCCATCCATCCATCCTTCCTTCCAAGTGCATATCCTAAGCAAGGATGTGGGGGGTGTCGGGCACAAACATGGTACACCCTGTACAGGATACCAATCCATCTCAGGACAACAGGACAACAGTGAAACAAGCAACTGGAAAAAATGCTGGGGACTGGAGTACCTCTTGTTCTCGTTCAACCTTTGCTTCTCTTCCATGTGACGGTGGGCTTCGAGTCGGGACTCTGGTGTGAAAGCGCATGGTTTTTCCCAGAATTCCCTGTCCCGATCATCTGAAAATGGCTCTGGTTCCTGTTCTGGGTTCTCCTTGTTTTCATCGGGGCTATAATCAACAAATAAAACACAACAGAAAACAGGAAAATCAGCCACAAATATTTTCTCCTAGAAATGGGATCGATTTAGACTTAAGAACACTTTGTTGTAAAACTGAACTGATTAATACACAAACAGATCACTAGACTCGCTCATTTCATCAAAACGATTTCATCCCACCTACATTATGTTATTGATGTCAGTGTACCAACGGCCATCAAACCCCGGCATGTTCTTCATGCCCTTGTTCTTCCTTTGCTCCTGATCTTCCCCCTTCCCCTGGGCTTCCTGCTTCTCCCAGGCTCTCTTCTCCAGGTACTTGAGCTCCTGCTCACAGACATGCCACCTCACTGCCTCTAGGCCTTGTGCTGCTCGGATCCTCTCTGACCGTGAGATTTCCTGTCCGTCCAGCCACTGGCAACAGATGGATCCATTAAAACCAATATTAATGATATTAATGACATTGAATAATCCAGTCTTACATCACACTGTGATCAGTTCATACACTAAGACTAATCTGAACCTTTCTCCATAGATACTGGAGAAGGGTGGATGAATAGATGGATGGATGGAGGGATGGATGGAAGGACTGACACACAGTTTTACCTTCAGCTGTGGCAATGAAGCCACCACAAACTGTCGGTAGCCCTCGAATTCCGTGCACGGGTTGCCCACCAGAAACAGCTCCCTTAAGTGGAGGTTGTGCAGTAGAGATTCTATGCTACTTAGCTTCCCAATAAAGTTCACTGTAAGGTCCAGCTTCTGTAAACTTTCACATCCTGAAATCAAACAAATGAAAGCATGAGGACATCAGTCCATCAATTAACTTTATTTTAATAAATAATATTAAGGGTATAACACTTAAATTCAGCCATATAAAAAGATTAATCAAGGACCTACCTTCAAGATTTTCTATTACTTCAATGTTGTTTAATGCTAGATTTAAGTATTCCAACTTCTTCAACCTGTTAACATTTTCTTAAATTAAAGGACAACAAATTTCATTGTTAATATGTTGTGTTACGATGTAGCCTATGCATATTACATCTAATCGTGAATGAGTAACATGTTTTGTCGAATTTTGAAGTAAAACTAAATTAAAAAATACAATCGCATTAAAAAAAATGTATATATGATAATAAAGCAGTTTACCAATTCTTGAGATTAGGTTATTTTGTAAGTAAAGAATCTTTAGCTCTTTGCACCATTTGTCGATGTGCTCAATCTTCTCAATATCTTGCTGGTGGAGAGACACTTCTTCCAAAGAGAACACCTCACAGTTATTGTGCTCTGCACGGCGCCTGATCAGTTCCTCGGTAACTATAATTTCGGTTAAACAGGCATAATCGGTAAACGTAAAGAGGCAGGCAGAATGTACAGAAATGTACGACGTCGAGATGAGCAAAATGCGTGCATGGATGTCATTTTAACTATTCACCTGAAACTAGCAAAAGCATACATCTAATCGTTCTTTTTTCAAGTGCATTTTAAAAAATGTATTACATGCATGCATAATTTGCAAACTGGACAATGAACCTACTTCGAACCATCTCTGTTTCACAGATATCGCAACAAAATGTTTGGGAGGGTTGCTATAGAAACTGGTGACCTCAACGGAGTCTGCCAGGGACCAAAAATCCTGCGCGTACCGTAAAAACAACGCGCCCTGGTCATGCGCCTTCATGCCACTGTAACACGAATGACGCGAAAAGTCCATTAACCCACACGGAAAGGGAGTGTGTGTTCCGGTATCCCCCATTAATATTCATAAGACAGATTTATTGTTTTGCAACCTTCGTAGAAATCTATCAATACTACGAAAACATCGAAGCGTATTCTGAAGATTGCGCGGCGTTATAATGCTGAATTGCGCTTTATTTCATTCCCAGATAGCCTCCATTGTTGAGGTGCTAGCCAAAACGGCCATTGCAGAAATATGCGAACTGGTGGACAATGGCTATGCGGCATTGCAAGTGGAGATCTCGCGAAGCCAGAAAGAAAACAAAGAACTGAAGAGGGAACTACAAACCACGAAGCAGAGATTAGCGCAGCAAGAACGAAAACCCTGCTCAGCACAGGCCTCTGTAAACACTGGCCAGAGAAGAGTTAAGACATGCGATGGATTAAGAGGGTTTGCAGGAAGTATGCGCCGCGACCAATCTTTATCTGCCGTAACAGCAGTCCATGCCATTTATAACCGAATGTCTGTCCTGATATGCACATTAACATTCGAAATGTAAGATTGTGTAAGATGGTTTTCCCCTTGTTTGTTTTAGAGGAGGGATGTTTTCCCTACGAAGAAAGCCAGTTATATAGAAAATCGGGTGTCAGCCAGGGGGAAGATCGCGATCACTCCTTTGTGGATGAGGAATACGGTATGGGGAAGTCCGCTTTGAAAGTGAAGGTACGTTTGCACATGTCTGGCACACTCGCACTCCGTGTGTTTAATATTAGTCGTGATGTTATGTTTATGGGCAAAAAGAAGTCATTCATTTCATGCTTTGGCGCAGCCTGCATACATGGAGGAGGAAAGCTGTGACTTGCTTATAAAAGAAGAAGGACAGGAAGAAGACTTTGGGAATAGCAAGCTACACGGGCGGCTGAACATGAGAGACAGTAAGTTATGCTTTAGTCACTCAGCAAGAATCAGCCAGAGAATTAGGTAATAACCTGTATGACTGTTACTTATATAGATATTTTAAGCAACATTTTTACTGAATCGAGTCAGAGGATTTCTGCTATTTTTAAGTTATTGAATGAAAGGTCACGTGTGATTTTAAGATACATCTAAATTTATTAGAGCAAGTTTACCCTTAGGCAGTGATTGGGGTCAGCCTGACCCCAGAGCATCTGGAAATGGTATGCATTTTCACATGGGGGATATTAACACGCCCAAGGGGTTAACAGTAACTCTGTCTATCTTACTGTCCAGTACTTGTGGAAACAGGTGATGCTGAGATGGTTCCAGATCTGGCAACACAAACGACCCCAACACAAGACCCTGGACTGCTCTTTGAGCCACAGAGACCCAAAGGCCATGTTCTGGAAAGAAGTCACCTAGACTTCGAATCCGAGAATGAAACTTTTAACCGAAGTCTTGAGCATCAAGGGTCAGGGCAGAGTACTACCAAAACAGACAGTCTAAGAGACAGATATTTTGTGAATGACAAGCCAGATCAACTGAGCGTTCTATCACCATTTAACGGTGGCAGAAGGAACAGGCGGTTAACGGGATCCTGTGCCACGGAGCCGAATTCACAGAGAGCATCAGCTGACTCTGAACCTGCACTCGCTCCTTTTTCAGACGAGTATGACGACGACAGCCTGTGTTCTTTAGGGTCTCACGATGAAAAACCCGATTTGATCATGATAGACTCAGCGTCCATGGGATTCCAGCTGCAGTCCAAAGAGATCGAAGAGACGGAAATGGCTCAAACCCAGCAGAAGCGTTATCGAGAACGGTGCAGAGGAGAGCCAGGGAGTTACCCGTATTTTGCGCACGGCCATACGTTAGAGGAGCAGAGCACAGCATTCAGTGATCCGCAGAGTGTTACCGGAAATGTCTTTTACGAGAAGAGTCTGAATATGCTGAGAGGTGCAGAAATTTGCCAGGAAGCCGAGACAGTGGGGGGGAGCTTTGTAGGTACAGGACCTATCAGCTGCTTGCTTTGTGGAAAGACATTTACACAGCTGGCTCAACTTAAAAAGCACCAGCTTGTCCATACAGGGGAGGAGCAGTTTAAATGCACAAAGTGTGGAAAGTGCTTCGCCAACTCTAGTAATCTTAAGAGACATCAGACTGTACACACTGGGGAGAGACCTTTCGGCTGTACACAGTGTGGGAAGAGGTTCTCCTTTGTAGGAAACCTAAAAAGACATCAGAGTGTTCACATTCGAAGGAAGCTGCCCAGCTCTTCTGCAATGGAGGGAGAAGTTTAGTCGTCATTGAAAAATAGCGCAAAACATTTCAATAGAATGAAAATATTCCTATTCATTTTTTCCCCCAAAACTTTTATCAGTGTTTACTTTAGTACAAAGGAGCATGGTTACTTACTTTAATACATATCTGTTTTACCCCATTGTCTGCCAAATTTTAAAGAGCAATTATCTCATTTGCAGTAGTTCAGCCACGCAACTCAATTGGTTGCACCAACTCAGGAACAGCAATGTTTAGATCTCTGACTTGTTTACACGCCATGCTCGGCAAACTTCATAGAGTGTTGTAATGCATGATGATGTTACTCACTTGCTTGCACTCACATTTGAGGTGCCCAGACAGTGCATGTCATTTCAGAAGAGTAAAGTAGAAGAATTCAATGGGAGCATATTCCCAGTGGTGAAGGTGCACAGAAAGCTAATGTCACATAGCAGGGATCAAATGCAAATTTCAGCTGTGGGATGTGCTTTGCTTTTGACTGGTGCAGACCAAGCAGGTGGAAATTGACATTTATACACATTATTTTATATCATATTTGGACTTCTTTGCACCTATTAATAGTTTTCAAGAAAATGTCAGTGTGAGTATTTTTAAGTTTAAGTTATTTAAGTTTTTCATCACCTTATTAGCCATTTGGGAGAGTAAGGTGCATGTTTAGCATCTCAGAAATGTTTTGTGGAGATTTATAGTATTACAATAAATTTGGGTAACGTTACATTCATTGCACCTTCTTAATGCATTAATAGAACCTCATGAGCAGCATGTAAGTATACCTTCATACAGAGGTGGGCAATCTTATCCGCAAAGGGCTGGTGTGTATGCAGGCTTTCGGGATAACCTGTTCAAACCCAGGTGTGAGGACTCTTCAGCCAATCAGTCCTCTAATTAGTAACCTAATTAGGGAGTTGCAACGAAAACCTGCACACACGGCGGCCCTTTCTGCCCACCCCTGCCTGAATAGGTCTTAAAGCAGGGCTGTCGGAACCTGCTTCTGAAGGGCCTGATTGTCTGTATCAGGTGTGTTACATTAGGGCTGCACCCATGTTCTACAGGGTGCTACATCTCCAGGAGTAGGATTGGGCAACCTTGACATAAGCATCACATTCATAACAAACATTATAATTGTATAATATAAGGTTATGTTTATTAAAGCAGATAAGGGATGATAGGATGTTAAGCTATACTTACATGCTGCGTATGAATGTTCTATAAATGCACTAAGAAGGTGCACTGAATGTTCTACAAATGTGTTATAAAGGCTTTATGAAGGTGCAGTTCATGTAAAGTGTTACCCAAATTTACCTATGCAGCTCACGAAGGGAAATGGATTGTAATATGTTTGGTTGTTTCCTGTCAACTATAAATCAGCTCTGCAAAAAGTAGGATCGTTTAATATAGTATCTCAAACAGAATCATATTGTGAAAACCCTGAAATTGAAGTGCTCTTGAGGTTATCTGTACTGTGTGAATTGTGTTGTGACTTAGCTGACAATAAAGTAATTAACCAGCCTACACATCTATCTTGTCTTTCATTATGGACATTGGTTTCAGATTCATATCATTAGTTTTTGCACATACAAAAGTAACTGCCATATTAAAACTGGTGACATTAAAGATATTTTGAACACATATGAAACCTATACATTTAGATCTATATGCAGTTTTCAATGGAGATCATCATGGTTTGTAGCTGTTCATTCACTGAGGATCTTCTGTCTTGATAATCAAATATAAAATAAAATGACATGGTCCATGTTAGAAGAATTAAATTGTGCACTGCAGGTGTGCATCTGTGCTAGTTAAGAAATCTAAGGGAACAAATCTTTTTTATTCCCACTTTTGAGAATCACCCGTAGAGCGTCTCCAGATTGTTTGGAAATAGGGTGTGTCAGTATTGTCAATAACGGGATGTTTCTTATACTCATATCGAGGCTTTTAAAATGGCATGTGTTTACAGTGAGCCACATGAATATTGAATTAACTGTCATTTGACTCGCATCTTAGCTCCTTGATTTACTATTTATTACCACACCTTGATTGTAAATGACATCTTTATCTGTATCAGCCCAAACAATTATTTCACTTAAAAAAGACAATACAGCATTTTGTACACAAATTAAATGAAAGCTTCGCTCTGGAATGTAACAACAAAGCATGTAAATTTCATCACAGTTTTTAACGTAATTGTCTGTCTAATATAATATAATATAATCTTCGAATCGTCGAATCCGATGGGCATGTTTCAGTCTGGGAAAAGGGGGTGCGGGTGAATTACAGTGATTACGGTAAACCCTCTTCCTCATTTGGCTGTCTCGGAAGCCCGGAAATCCTGTGCTGCAGAGCTGCTGCTCACTGTTATTACAGTTACAGTGTCACAGACACTTTTACAGCACTTTGAACATTTAAGCTGTTTCTCCCCCGGGTATTCCGGGTATTTGCATAGCTTCGTGATCGCAATTTGCCGGAGACGTGATGTTTGAAAGACACGGCGACGCATAGATTACAGATTGTTACAGCGGTGTGGTGCGTATTTTTAACATTTGCCGTCATGTTGAACTCGGCTTCTTTGCACTCGCAGCTCACCTCCATCATGGAGGTCTTAACCAGGGCAGCGGTGGCGGAAATCTGCAAACTCGTGGACGACGGCTACGCGCTTCTGCGGCTGGAGATGTCTCGGAGTCAGAAGGAGAACGAGGCACTGAAGAGGAAGCTCTCGATGCGGATGGTGGAGGCTGGCGCGGCGGGAAGGTGCGGGGCGGCTGCGGGACTGCCCGCGGAGCGCAGGGGCGCGCGGCTGCAGGCGCCGCATCCGCCCGGCGCTGCGGGAGAAGCCGCTCCAGCTCACGGTCAGTCGTGGGATAGCCCGCACCGGGGTGCCCGTGCACGCCTGTAGGCGCTAACGTTAGGCGTGATTTCATTTCCGTCCAGAAGCATTTCTGAGCAAGCCGCTGGAGGTCCACCGGGTGGCTGAATCCGCAGACTTCCGGGTGCAGCCTGGTCTCGGGCTGCAGAAGGTAAGTTTTGTAGCAATCTGGTCTTATTATTGTTGCCTTGAGGGTTTTATGGCTTGTTACATAGGCGCGCTGGTTTCTAACCCTAAACCCTAATGGTTTAAAAAAACTGTGCCATATACAGTGCCAGTCACAAGCTTGGACACGCCAAACTACCTACAAAGAAGCGTAACCTGGTCACCGGACCTAAACATAGTAGAAATGGTTTGTGCCATAGGTGATGTGGTTCATAGCTGTCACATTACATCATAAAAATGTTTGATTAAAAAACAGCCACTAAGGTGAGCCTGATGGATGCAGTGAGTCACCGTTTTACTTGTCTGTTTTAGTGTACAGAGGTGGAGAAGGGAACTGAATCTCTCAATATAAAAGAGGAGCGATTTGAAGAGGATTTGAAGCACTGTGACGCCCAGATTGGACTGATTATTGGTTCAGGGAGTAAGTGTCCTAAGGAGCAGCTGATTGGTCCATATGGGAGCAATCTCATATCAATACCTTAATAGCTCTGTCTGCATATCTTGTATAAAGGCTTTGTAAGACTTACTATACATGAAAAGATGATCATCAGATTGTAATACTATACTGGCTCTTTCTTCCGATTTATAACTCTGTGGGATCTGACTTTGGGGTTTGCCTGTCGCCCTAGGAGTTGTGGAGTCTGTGGTGGATGATCCTGGCGAAAGGATTCCTGTATCTGACAAACTAGCCACAACTGCAGATGACAGACAGGCCCTCTTAGAGGAGCAGAGGCCGGGAGCCACCACATGGAGTGAGCCAGGATTCCTTGCCGTCCTCAAGGTCGATCCAGAGAATGAGACTGTCGGTCAGAAAAGTTACATCGCGGGTCCTGAAGCAGGCGCTGGCAGGCCGTTTGAGAAGATCATGTGTGAGAGACAGAGTCCGGTAGAGCCCTTCTTCACCCAAGTGAGAACTGAAACAAAGACTGAACTGACGGATCGTGCCTATAGCCATTCCGAGAGGCATTTGGCTAAGCTCGGACCTTTCCCAGAGAATACCCGGAATACTACAGCCCCCCCGGCATTACGTGATGGGAACCTAGATGTGGTTATAACTGACTCAAAATTACAGCATGCTTCAGGGTGGGCTAAAGAGATCACGTTGAGAGCAGTTCAGGTTCCCCAAAAACAACCCAGTGACCATGAAAAAAGAGAGAAGCCGCAACAAGGAAGTTGTGTCAAGATATGCCCCCCTCAGACCCAAATGTCAGAGATAGAAAAGATGTCAAAGTCATTTGATGGTCCAGGAATGAGTGGATGCTCTGCCAGTGAGGAGAATCCCACCACGATGAGAAGCGCTCATCAGAAACGCAGTTCCAGGGAGAAACGCTTCATTTGCACATATTGCGGAAAGAGCTTCACCTGTCTGAAAAACCTGGAGACGCATAAGAGGGTCCACACAGGGGAGAGGCCCTTCAGCTGCGTGCAGTGCGGCAAGCGGTTCTCTCAGTCTGCCCATCTCAAGAAGCATCAGAGCGTCCACACGGGAGAGAAGCCCTTCAGCTGCCCTAAGTGCGGAAAGTGCTTCGCTGACTCCAGTAACCTGAAGAGGCACCAGAACGTCCACACTGGCGAGAGGCCGTTTCACTGCACGCAGTGTGACAAGCGGTTTTCCTTAATTGCTAATCTAAGGAGACACCAAAGTATTCACGTCGCCAAGAAACCATATCGTAACGTAATGTGGGAAGGATTAATTCATGCTTAAATTCAAGAATTTTTGCAAATTTTTATATTAGTTAAAAAAAATGGATGAGCATTTTAATAAGTAAATGAGAAAAGAAAATTTCACAATTGATGTAGTACTGTATGTTAATAAAACGTACGTCTGTTTTATATCATATCCTTTACAGACTTTCTCAAGATGCTGGAGGGTGAATTATGTGGTATTGAAGTAAAATTTATAAAAAAAAAATATTGAATACTAATGTATTACTTAATATGCAAACCGTGACAGATCATTGGTTTGTATTGTTACAATGGAGTTTGTATATTACTCTGTATAATAACTTATTGCTGGTGAACATAGGACAAAGAATTGGTGTTCAAGTATGGTGATTACAGAAGGTGTCTGTGCATGTTGTCTCTCACTGGTGTCATTTAAGCAGTTCTCCTGAGGTGATGTGTCAGTGTTTGTGAAAGGCATTTTTCTCTTGAAGGTCACCAGCTATGATCATACTATGTCAGGACTTGTTCATTTGATTGCCCTGCACACAAAAGTAGCCAATAAGATTGCAAGAATTACACATGTGACCATGTTCCTTCTGCTTTTCCCAATGCGTTTCTTAAGGTCTGTATGTATTACTTCCTCATTTTATACGGTTTGCAGTTACTTCTATAAGGGTTTACTTTTATTGACACGGTCAATAATGTTTGTGCTGGTTACATAGTTGTATACCAATCTTTTGATTTGTATAACCAAACAGCCCTCAAAGATGAGTTTTTAAAGCATATTAAATCCTTTTTTATAAGTCTAACATATATATATATATATATATATATATATATATATATATACAATTATATGCTATTGAACTGATATAAACAGCACTGGAAAAATGGTTCATCTTTGACATTTCTGAATTCTGTTTACACTCACCAGTGGGCTGTCTGAACAAAAAATCCTGGATCAGACAGAGGTCCAAAATGACTGAAGACTAAAACCAAAAATAAAGTATCTGATTTTTAGAATGTTTAAAATTATTTTTGTTTGTCAATCCTCCTGTCTTTTCAGCAACATAGCCCACATACAATATTACATTTTAAAGTTAAAAAAGCTTGTATTTTGTTTCCTGGTTTCAAGGTCAAGTTAGTCAGTGCTCGGCTCAATTCTAATCATGATAAGTTTCCCTTATTTTTGAATATGCAGAAATATAATTTGACAATTATCTTTCTTCAGTCATTCATAAGCACACATTTTACAGCTGCTTCCCATAAAGCCATTAAGCAATTGTGCTATTTAATTACTGATAATTGACTGATTTCTGGTGGGTCCAAAGAGTAAATGCAAGGTGAATAACGGGACGGTGGGGGGAGATTACCAAGGAGCTTTTCCAAGCATTAGAGTCATTTAAACTGAGACCTGCAGTAGAAAATATGTGAAACCTAACAGGAGTAAATTGATGATCATAACTGTGATACGAAAAAGGTTTTTGCTTGTATTGCATTTGAAAAATACAAGAGGAAAGAGAAACGTCAAAGATTTGGAGGAGATTTCCCTTCGTACCAGGGACAAATTCAGACCCATCAATCAAATGGACCACACGTCTTTGGGGGAAATTAGAGCATGTAGTGGAGAGTACTGGATTCTGATGCAAATGACTGATTCTGAGGACAGTTGAGTTTCATGGTAATTAGTTTTAATGTACAACAGTAGAAGTATGAAATGAAAAGAAAATGGGATCTGTGAGAAGTGTCTGGGGCCTCTGCCATGATAAGGCGTACTTAGCTTCTACAGCCAAGGACGCATTCCAGTATATTTCCCGAAATTTCTAGCTTTGTTTCCGGTGAGGCTCAGCAGGCTAAACCTAGGTGCCTGTGATGGGAAGGTCACCTGTGTGAGAGCAGCCTTCAGCAAACTGGACCTGCGGTAGGTCTTGGAACGCATCACCTGCAGATATGGGGGGGCGGGGGGAGTACTGCACATTTGTATGGCAAGGAGCTGCCCGCTAGCTCTTGTAAATTTAGGGAAGTAAGTTGTTCCACAACTTTACAGATGACTCACAAAGTACAGATGACTCAATCTTGCAAGGAACCATGCTGTTGACAGCTGAAATGTATATGCTTTTCAGCACCATTCAGCTGAATGTTCCACCACCGTGAAAATCAAATACAGAAATTTTAAGTTTTTCTCATGAATGCATTTCATTAAAAACACTGCAAACACACTGCATAATGTATAAAAATTACTGTACTGTGGAATACAGTATATGCAAACTATAATCCATTCTAACATTAAAATTGAGAGCAGGTTAAAATATTAAATATTAGCATTAACATCCTGTGTCAAACTGGTAACAGTGATGAGCAACATAAGCTTGTTGCTACTTGCCATTCAAAAGCTACGTAACAGACTCCGCCCCTACCCAAACTCCACCCCCTACCCCACGGTCCTCGTTGTTCATGTGTGCAAATAACATTCCTCCTAATGCAGGCAGCTGCATGCTTTTTTCCCAAGGTGAGTGTTCTGGTGTCTCTTAAGGTTGCTTGAATCGGAAAAGCGTTTGCCGCATTGCGCACAGCTGAAGGGTTTCTCGCCCGTGTGGACTCTCTGATGCGTGATAAGACAGCCCGACTGGCTGAAGCCACGTCCACACAGTGTGCAGATAAAGGGCTTCTTTCCGGTGTGGGTATTCTGATGCCTCTTGACGTTGCTCGAGTCCGAAAAGCGCTTCCCACACTGGTTACAACTGAAGGGTTTCTCCCCTGTGTGGATTCTCTGATGCGTTTTCAGACGGTTGGGGCAACTAAAGAATTTACCACAGTACGTACAAATGAAACACTTCTCTTTTGTGCTAATTGGGCGACTGTTTTTGGGGATTTTCGGAAGAATGATGCCTTCGTTGTCATTGAATGCACCCCTTACGCCGACGACGTCGAAGGATCGCAGCTCTGCCATGGAGTCTCTCCGATTCATTTGGTTGCCGTTGACATTTTCCAGTTGCGATTCTCTGTCACCCCTGTGTTCCTCGTACCGTCTAGGTTGCATGCATGTGGTCTCCAAAAGGGGCTCCTTGCTCCACGCTGAATGAGCCTCAGTTTCCATGTCAACCGGCACGGAGCTCACTGCTGCTTTTGCAGGTTTCACGTTACTTGACCGTCTTGATGGGGGAAAACGGCTATCAGGAGCCTTTGTAACAGGAAAAGGCTGTCGCTCCGGGCACCCCACCAGGCTCTTTGGGTCCTCTTCCCCGCCCGCATCAACGTTCGACTGATCGTAGCAGTTCTCCACTTGACTAGTTCCCCCGTACGTTACATACTCATAAGGGAGGCTGTTCAGTGGCCCTGCGCTGGATTCCGCTGCTGAAAATTGGGCTCTCCGGTTAACCGTCTCAATCGCTGGTTCTGCCTTGAAGACAGAGTCCACTCCATTGCTCTCCCAAACATTGTGCCTCATAATCTGGTGCCCAGAGAGATCAGCTTGGTCTTCTGAAGCACTGGGAGACCTCCCACCATCAATGGGAACCAGCATCACAACTCCTAAAAGAAGATTCGTACTAGCATTATAATTCACAAAGGCCTGCAATTTTCATTTCAGTTCTCAATCTCATATAGTCAATTCTCACTATATTTTATATACAACAATAATGATTAGAATAATTACTAAAACAAAATCATAAATGGATAAGCACCACTTACAAAGTCAAGGAAGGCATCATTTCAAAAGTAATTCCACAAATAGATATATATAGCCAGCCAGTTCATGGAGTCACTGGGGTTAAGGGCCTTACTCAAGGGCCCAATGGCGACTGCAGGATTTGGACCAGTGAGCTTTCGATCATGGGCATGGCATCTTGGCACCCTGAGCTGCACGCCACCCTGTAAGCAGTGATGTTTCAAAGCAGTAGGTAAGCATTAGCAAACAAACTGCCCACCCTTTTCCATAGCCTCTAGGACGTCTTCATCCTGAAGGTCACCATCCAGCCGCTCTTCTTTAATGAACTGCAGCTCCAAGCGTTTGGTCTCTTCTGCAACCTGTGACGGAGAAGCGGCACGGAAGGGGTGAGGTGCTGCTCACTGGTGCCCATGCACTGCCACCACAGCAATGGAGCCGCTGTGATGCTGGGAACACCGCACCTTATCCACAGCTGCGGGATCACCCTCTCCCCAGGGACTGATTTCAGGCTGACTGCCAATAGGCCTCGTAGCATCTGGAAACTGGTCATCCTCTGTAGGAAAAAAATAAGTCCATCCATTAGTTACCTAGCAATAGTGCATTTCACGGATATTAAAGCACTCGTGCTCATTCTTGTTCACTGTCGGAAATCATGCATTCCAGTAATATATTCTCACCAATATGTTGTTATGCTACTCTCACATGTTTTGCACCTTTCCCCCATAATGTAGTCAATATTTTCCACACTGTGACCTATGACATGAACTGACTGTCAAAGCGACAGGTATTTTAGGAACTGTAGTGACCTGGATTGATAACTGGTTAACAGATGGGAAGCAGTGAGTAGTTATAAGAGGCACAATGTCACAGTGGGCCTGCGTCAATAGTGGGGTACCGCAGGGTTCAATTTTAGGA
>JAODKL010000081.1:2062395-2072926 GCA_026780765.1 Petrocephalus schoutedeni
AGGTGTGTATGTGTGAGTGAATGGTGTGTGAGTGTGCCCTGCGATGGGCTGGCTCCCCATCCTGGGTTGTTCCCTGCTTCGTGCCCATGGCTTCCGGGATAGGCTCCGGACCCCCCGCGACCCTGAACAGGATAAGCGGGTTGGAAAATGGATGGATGGGTGGCACACTGAGTTAGCACTGTCAGAGTTCAGAGTTTAACTCCTGGCTGTATGTGTGTAGAATTTGCATATTCTGACTCTCTGGTGCTGCAGGTTTTCTCCCCCAGTTCAGGGACTTGAATTTATGCTGTGTTCCATTTGAACTTGTAACTCGGAAATTCTGAGTTCCTAGTCGGAAATTTGAACTGGAGCGTCCCTTAGTGCCAGAATTTCTGCTCGGAAAGTTGGAGGAATCTACACAACCCCGACCTTAAAACCCAAGGTGGCTGCCCAGTTTATCAAGTTAAAGTTGTAGTTTTGTAGTTAAATTGCCCATAGCGTGTGATTGTGGGTGTGTGCGACTATGTCCCGTCTTGGGTGTGCCAGCCTTGTTCTCTGTACTTTCTGAGACATGCTCCGGGCTCACCACAACCCGTCACTGGACTTTGTCATGACTTAGAAAAGCTATGTATAATTTTTTTATTTATTTTTTTTTCCAGCGGCAAAATCACCTGTAACTTTAAACTGTACATTGTGCATCACTGAATTAATTAAAATATTAATTTGACAAACACATTGGAAGGTTGTACTATTTAAAATATAAGCAGGTAAGCAAATTTGAATAAACTGGGGCCATTCATAGCAGTGGCATAGCCAGAAAAGTGACTTTGGGAGGGCAAGGTGTGCAGATCTCAATACAGTAATGCAGTAAAGCGCAATACAGTAAAGTGTATCTTATGAAGGACCAAGCCACTGTTACCGCTTTCAACCTGAAAAAACAAGGGGCTGCCCTTGCCCCGGGTTCCCGATTATTACGGGGAAGTGTGGGGATTCATCTTGTAAACCAGAGACCCCCTGTGCAAAATGAGGAAAAAATCATTTGACTGTGTGAACTATTTGGAGGCTTTTGGACAGCTTTGGCCGTGCCCCAGATTCATATCAATACAGCATAAACATAATCAACAGTATTATTTTGCTCATCAATGGGATTTTGATTTTTTTTTTGCATTTCAGCTATGTGTTCCCTTCTAACCATGATTTGTTTACATGCATAATATAAAATTTAGTCAAATAATGCATAATTGCTTCTTGTTAGTAAAATCGAAACACATTGTATTGCTCAGATTACAAGACAATACTTCCAGTTCCCCCCTTTGCATTCTATTAAGAGTTTTGTCCTAACAATGGGAATAAAACTCTGCAATACAAATGGTGATACTATGCAACAAAAATCATTCTGAGGGTAACTATGTGGATAAATGAGCATTAATTTATCAAAAAAATTAAATTTGAAAATCCATTGATAAATAAATGCTAGATCTGTTTTTCGCACTGAAAATAGTTCATAAATTGCAGGCTTTTATTCACGCAAAGTTAGCGTTTCTTTTAGGTTATTTACGGTAACTTTTAATGTCAGCTTCCGGAAGCGTTAACCCGGTTATTTATTAAAACGCTGTCGTTTGCCACGCCGTTGGACGACGTATGCTTGAAACGAGCAAGATCTGTTCATTATTTATTTAGTTATCGCACAGGTTAGCTACAGATCTTCAAAATATCGAAGGACTGACCGCAGGGCGTCACGATGTCGACCGGTGCTGGTCTTCAGGCACAGATAACCTCCATCATGGAGGTGTTAACTAACGCCGCCGTTGCTGAAATTTGCAAACTTGTGGATGAAGGCTACGCCGTGCTGCAGCTGGAGATAACCAGGAGCCGGCTGGAGAACGAAATGCTTAAACAGAAACTTTCGATACAGATGATGGCGGCGGGGGCTGCCCAGGAGAGAGCCGCAGACGGTAAGCCTTCCCCCTCATTGTGTACCAGAGGGCACAAAAAGCGCCGAAGTTCGTGACCAGAGGATCACCCCTTTACTTTCCCGATCTCCATTATACCGGGTATATATTGCCGTTTTAATTAAGCCTACACTATCTCTGTTGGCCTTGATCACAGTTTTTCTGCTATTGTATTTATTTCAGAGAACCCTATTGGCAGCTCAGCCGGAAGCTTTGGAAAGCCGCTGGGTCCGCGCTGGGCAGGCGGTTCTGCTCCGGCCATGGATGGGGTACTGCCACCGAACGGGGTTAGGCTTCAAGCAGAGAAATGTCTGTCTCTGTGCTGCTACACTGTGGCTTGTTTATATTTAATAAACATTATTGATCCCCGATACTGATGTATTGTTACCACCCCCAAAAGATTGTTTCCTTTTCTATACTTCGAATCATTGGTAACACGTTACTTTAGGGGACAAATATAGTCGATACATAAGATTAAATTCAGTTTATTTTTATATAGCGCCCTTCACAACAGAGTTGTCCCAGGGCGCTTTACATGGGTGTGTTGGAATACATTGCTATATGCAAGGCAAAACAGAGTGGAACAGAGAAAATTAAATACACAGAATGAAAGAGACAGAAGAGGGAAAAAAAAGAAACTAAAAAACTCATTGATGATGGAGGAGAGGAACCAAAAACTCCCAAGCAGGGAGAAAAAAAAAACCTCTGGGGGTCCAAGGTCAACTTGTTGGCCAACCCCCTATTTAAAAGATTAAATATGTGTTATGATTCATTAAGGATGAACAAAGATGAGATCAGTATTTCACTTGTTATGCATTACTTGTTCCTTCAGTAGTTCACTAAGATGTACAGAATTAACAGATACAGTAGCAAATATGATACTTTACAAGACATGTGGCAATTCATTAATGAACAAACGAGATTGGTTTATGACTAATACTTAATTTGTGGTTAATTAATACATAAGTAATAGCATAATACTACATAATTTGTGTCCTCAAGTAAAGTGTTACCAAACCATTTATATATGTGAATACTGGAGTCTTTGTGTTACTCGTGATTTCTTTTTAATCCCATATGAGCTCTTCTATTTCAGCTGCATTATGAGGCTTAATGCTTGTGGTTTTATTTTAGCTTTCTGACATCGACGAGGAGCGGCCCAATTTACTGCTTGTAAAAGAGGAGGATTTGACAAGCGCCGACTCGCTGAGGGAGCTGAACATCATTGAAGAGAGTAGGACTATACCAGCACTGCTGGAACACAGCATCGGCAGGGTTGCAGTTCAGCAGTTGATGCATGTTGATACATATGCCTGTGTTGTGTGCACCCTTCCTTCCAGGCTTCGTGGAGCTTGAGGCTGCAGCAAAGCCCAGCAAAGCGGACGCTGCGACTGCAACGGCAGAGGCAGCAAAGGGGCTCGGTGCGTGGGACGACGGGGGGCTGGGGGCCGCGCTGAAGGAGGAGGTGGAGACAGAGCATGGGGACCACGGACTCCACCACGCTCGGACAGGTCTCAGTACGGAAAGACGGAGCTGTCTGGAGTCTCAGGTCTCCGCGTTTGAAAAAGCCGCCCTCGAATTGTGCTACACAGAAAATCCTGGAGTGGAGCAGGAAGAGCCAGCTGGCGCAGAAGGCAACTTGGAACTTTTCTCAGTTGACACAGCGCTTCCTCACTTGGGACCTTTTAAAAAACCCGCATGGTTCATGGACCAGAATGCAAACTCGCGGAATAAACACTACGATTGTGACTATTGTCAGAAGGGTTTCAGCTCCTCGCAAAGCCTGGAGGTGCACCAGAGAGTCCACACTGGCGAGAAGCCTTTTAAATGTACTGACTGCGGGAAAAGATTTGCCCAGTTATGCAACCTCATAACGCACCGGAGGGTCCACACCGGAGAGAAACCGTATCACTGCATCGAATGCGGCAAGCGCTTTGCCGATCCAGGCTACCTTAAAAGACACCAGAGCGTTCACACTGGAGAGAAACCTTTTATCTGCCAGGAGTGTGGGAGAAGTTTCTCGTTCTCAAGTAACCTGGCAAGGCACCGCACTCTTCACTATCGAAAAGGCCAGCTGAACCATAAACGCACTGCGAAGAAATTTAGTTCTACAAGTCACTTTTAAAGGGAAAGCTCATGCCAGAAACAAATTATTAGCATGGTGTTAATGCCACCTCATATTGTCCAATTAATACTCATCAAAGGCTGTGAATGTATGAGCACTGTGTGTGAGATTTGGCTGTATTTCCCAATTTTATTTGCTAGATCAGATTTCTAGCTTCAACCTGGACTTCAGCTAACATTATACCAAACAAGTGCATATATGGTATATGTGTAATTTTATTGTAGTAACATCCTGTCTGTGTACCCCTTTCCTTTGCCCTTTGACCTCGGGAATTGGCCTGTGCCCCTAATCTAGATGAGTCAGAAGGCGGATGGTTGGATCAGTAGTGCTGCCAATAAATACGCTGTAATATTCAGTGACACTAAAGTCATTTTCAACCATGTGCAGTCATTTCAAGGTGAAAAGCTACTGTGTTATCAGTTATGAACTAAAATATAGTCTCATAGTTGATAGTTTATGACATCAGTGGTGTGAGTTATTGTTAATACTGACCATTTTCATCCATCTGTCCATCTTCCATAACTAATTATCTAGTATAGGATCACGGTGAAACTGCGGTCAGTCCCATGAAGTTCAGACTACAAGGCAAAGTATGTCACCAAAAGTCATGGTCAGCATAATGGTCTGCAGCACTCACTTATTCTGAAAAAGGTCACGGTTCTGAAATACTGTGGATTTATGGATGCATTTTTGATACAGGTTTTAAGTGGTTGGTTTTTAGTTGATATATTTTTGTTTGGCCAGTGGTGTGAAACATTTTCTGTATTTAACATGTTTAAGCCTTTTGTGCTTTAGAAATGCACATGTCATAGCCTTGGCCTCTTAGGTTTGTGTTTTTGGCCGGTAGGCAATAGCAGACATATTAAATGTAACTAAATGTAAATCTTGTCCCTGTGAAAATAAACTTGAAATTTAAAATGGAAGTGGTGAGAGGAAGGGGGGACTGCAAATATATTTGTGTGTGTGCATTTAAATTTTGAGTTAGGTTGGCCATAGCTTTCTGCCTAGTTTTAGAGTTTGCATTGCAATGTAAGATAGGATTATGGTTAGCATTAGGATTAAGGCCGGAGTTAAACTTAGGGTTATAATTAGGTTTAATATTAGGCTTATGACAAGGAATAACATTAAGGGTTGCCATTAGGACTGATGCTAAATAGAGTTAAAGTTGCTATTAACTCTGGTTAGCCTGGGACTAGAATTAGTATTACGGCCAGTGTGAGGTTTAGGTTTGTTTCTATGAAGCAGGGTTCTGCAACTCTGGTCCTGGAAGTCAATTTTCATGCTCAAACACACCTACTAAACCTGGTAGTTAGCTAGTGAGCTAAATAAGGTGTGTTTCAGCAGGGGTTAATCTTGGGGTTAGGTTTAGCATTATGAAAGTGATAAGGTTACTGTTCATGATAGGGTTGGGATTACGTTACAAGCTATGTTTATGGTTAGGTTTATATTCAGTTTATGGGTATGGTTAGGGTGTTAGAAGTGGGTTTAGGTTTCCCATTTGTGTAAGGAATAGGGATATGATTAGGTTTAGGATTGAAGCCAGGATTAGCACTGACATTATGGTTAAGTGTATGTTAGGGTGCACACCTAATCCATTGGTAACTTATCTGAGCTTTTATTAATATTAACTCATCTTTAGAACATATAATGAAAATATATGTTAATCTTGCCTAGATGTGGGGAAAAAGGCGGCCCTTTGGGATTATCTGGTCCACCGTCTCTGTGAACCATTCCGTATAATACAGCAAAATAATTAAAATACAGCAATATAAAACCATGTGTATGCAAACTGGCATATGAACATGTAAAGGAATCATATGTAAAATTCTTGTGGGGTCACGCTCGACAAGACTGCAGGTTCTTTATCAAAGGTGAGATGCGGGTGTTTTATCGTATATACGGTAATTTAAAGTCACTTCCTATGGAGTCCGGAAGTAATCTACTCAATACACTGTAGTATTGCTCCGTTACCCATCCTATAATCCCAAACTCCGTTGTTGAGGGGGGCAGCGCAGCATCAGCGACTTGTTTTAATAAATAACGATATTATAACATCACTGCTAAAATATAATTATTTATTTTTAAATCGGGCATCCCCAGGTTTAACTGGACAATGCAAGCAGCCATGCCGAACTGTGCTGCTTTTCACGCACAACTATCCTCTATAATGGAGGCGTTGACCAAGGCGGCCGTGGCAGAAATTTGCGAGCTGGTAGACGACGGCTATGCGGTGCTGCACTTAGAAATATCCCGGAGCCAGGAGGAAAACGAAGCCCTGAAGCGGAAGCTGGAGATGATGGAGCTACGCATGGCCCGGGGATGCGGGGCGAAAAGCCGCCCCAATGGGATGCTGTCCTGCGGCGAGCCGAGAGCAGCGCGCAGTAGGTCTCCGGCTGGCCTGCCTTTCGCATCTAGCGATGGCCTGCCCTCTAAAACAAACCCCGTGAAACCGACACCGCTCTAAAACAATCACTGCCTTGTTTTATTCATTCGCAGAGAAGATCGTGCTCCATAGGGAGGAGAAAACGTTCGGCAAGCAGGTGAAGGTGTGCGGCTGGCGAGACGCGGACTTCAGCGCGGCAAACGGGGGGGAGCCTCCGCCCCGGCCTTCGGCCAAGATCAAGGTCAGTGGGTCCGGCAGAATGCCAGTATGCTCTTAGATGCACGGGATTCATTCGGCTGAAAGGGTCTCGCTTGCGTGCATGGCGGTCCCAATGAGATCGGGCAGAAATGTGAATGTATCGAGCGTATTGCTCCCCCGCAGGCTGCCGAGAAAGAGGACGGGAGACTCGAGCCGATCGTAATTAAGGAGGAGAATCTCTACGAGAGCCTGGAAGACGGCGACCGAGAAAGACGAAGCGTGAGCAGAGAGAGTGAGTGGGATTCTCCCAAATCTCCCCGATCTCACGGCCTGCACATGCAGGGCCGTGTAAGTGAATATACGGGAGTGTCATATGTAGGGGAAGCCCCGGGATGCCCGGGGGGAAACCTCACGCCACACGTGGGATCAGTACCGCTGGCCGCCGCACGAGGCCAAGTCAATAAACAGTGCGTGTGCAATGTAGGGGTGCAAAATCTGTGCATTGTGCAAATTCCGGTTAGTTTCATGGTTATTCTAGAATTTCAGAAAGCTGGCCTATTAACAGCATGTCAGTATGTTTAAATATTTGTGCTCACGATCAAATGCAGTTTGCTTTCTGAAGTAGTCTCTTTTGAATGATCGTTATGGAAGAGCTCTTCCTGTCAGTATATTATTGCTCTACGCTTAATAAATGTAATTTCCATATTTAATATGGCTTTGATTTTTAAACCTGTCTCAATACCAAACTTCTACAATACTTTCTGTTCAACAGTATAGTTTAATATTTTCTGTTCTACAGTATAGTTTAATATTCATACTGATTTTCTATTTGTGTTAAACGCTTCCCTCTAGGAGCTGAGGACCTGTGCTCTGATGGTGAAAGCAGTAGCTGTATAGATATCCAGTTGAAGCCTACACAGGATGTAGAAAAGATCCCCGGACACCAGAGGAGCAATAGTGGCACCTGTGTGGATGTTGCACTGGACTCTGTTCTCAAAACTGAACCAGATGATGATGCTGTACACCATAGCCATCAGCTAGCAGGACTCGAGTGCGATTACGGCGCGCTGTGTCAGAGAGCCAGCCAGCTGCAGACATTCTTCCTGCAGGCAGGTTCAGAGACGGAGGCCGAGGAGCCGGCGTGCTCTTACTCTGCAAATGCAGCCCCGTCGGATGTTCAGACGGATGGCTCAGACGAGGAGCCAGTCTCTGCGGCGGGGAAGGGATCCTGCAGACTTCTGTCTCCGAAGAGACCCGAGGTTGTGTTGAAAGACGGCACCATGCCGGTACCCATGGCCGACGGCGCCGAGGGGCATTCCACATGGGGCAAGGAGACGATGATGGGGCACGTTTATCCCCAGCACATACATTACAAAGATTTTGGTGAGAGACCAGGACTGCAGTCAGATATTCTGGCCAACGTGTGTCTCCCACTTAGCCAGATGAATGTGAGGAATAACGCTGTTAATTCCGAGCCCGACATGAGTCATTTAACCGCTCTGTCAGCAGGAGGGAAAAGCCAACGCAAGGCGGGCACTCGAGAGAAACGTTTCATTTGCGGGTTTTGCGGTAAGTGCTTCACTTGTCCGAAGTACCTTCAGACGCACCAGAGGGTTCACACGGGAGAAAAGCCCTACAGCTGTCTGCATTGCGGAAAGCGCTTCGCCCAGTCGGGGTACCTGAAGAAGCACCAGAACGTGCACACGGGAGCGAAACCCTTCGGCTGCAAACAGTGCGGGAAGCGCTTTGCCGATTCCAGCAATCTGATAAGGCACAGGAGCGTCCACACCGGCGAGAAGCCTTTCATCTGTACTCACTGCGGAGAAAGGTTTGCCGGAAAGCATAACCTTAAAATACACCAACAGAGAAACCATCCGGCTCTGTGGAGCGTGAGATAATATGAGATCTGCAAATGGGGAGAATGTTTCTGGTGAATCCATAGAGACTTTAGAGCAGTGCTTTTCAGTTAGGTGAGCAGACTGCCCAAGGTGTCAGTTACTATTGCAGTCACCGACTACTGCTCTTTTTGGGATGGTACTGTGGAAACAACAGGTCAGACCTTAACTTGTGTAACCTTATCTTGATTTGGCTTGGGCGGTAATACGGTATACCATTATATTTTGGATATAAGATCGCCCACTGTCAACATACTGTATCACGGTAAGAAACATAAATACCCCACAAGCATAATTCGTGTGTCAAACCCCAGGAACAGTGTTAAGGGGGAAAAAAAACACTTAGGGTAAATCGACCCTTCCATTACCGTTCAATGGTACTGAACTATCAATTATTCTGTCCAGTGTGATGGCCTGATTTTGGCCACTGACAAAACAAAGTTAACCCCTCTGCTTTGTTATATGATGTTTAATGGTCACAGCCTTGGTTCTACGTCTTACCAAAAGGACAACAGCATTCTTTTAGCTGCGCAGGAGTAGCGGCATGTTGTTTGGTCTTGATGGAAATAGCACCCTCTAGTGGCTAATAGCCAATATCACTTGAAGTAGTTATTTTTCATTCTGTCCGGGCTCAGTTCAAGGGCCGTAGCGCGTAATGTTAAATATTTTGTATACACGACTGACAGTTTGACAGGTCTGTGCCACATTTTTATATGTACCGAAATGTCTTTTTTTGTGTGTAATATCCTGGTATGTGAATCAAGTTAGTAGGTTCATTTTCGTTGCATTAAAGTGGTGCGTTGCTTTTACAAATACGTTACAAATTATGTCAATATATTGTTGATAATATATCAACCTTCATTTTAATACACTAAGTTTTATACATACAGTAGATTCATATTCTTGATGCTGATAAATTTGTCTTGCATACTTTCCATAATTTGTGTAGAATAAAGCGGACTGTGATACGTAGCATTGAAAAATGTAAAAAATACATTTCACATACTGCTATCACTGATGTGGGCCTGTTACGTCACAAGCACACTGACTCAAAAGGTAAAGCATGAGATCAACATGTTTTCACTGATTAATGAGATTAAATAGAAATGTGAAACCAAAACAAAAAGTAAAAAATGTCATGGAGCGTCTTCCCAAATTCTTACGTGAACACTCGGATAACGGTCAGTCAATCGATTCAGTCAATCCATTTTTTTGTAACTTAACTGGCACCACTGCTTCCTTTTTGCACCACAGATGCAAATAACTAAATAATAATAATTACACGAAAAATGTTATAATCTAAACGCCTCACTCGGCATCACCTTAAAGGTACAGGAAAAACACGAATTAGCCTGAATAGAGTTTGTAAGCCCTTTGATTCAACACAAATGATCAACCAATGGCTCTAATGACTAATACTGATACAACTTCCTCGCGTGGGCACAAATGTTTTGCGTACATGACGTTATCACGCATACAAAATACATTTTGATGCAAATCACATAATCAATTAATGAAGTAATTCAAATACAAATTGTATTTGACGTAATATCCTGGTATGTGAATTTCACGTAATAAGAAACACAATATTTCACGCTTTGCTCAGTGGATGTCTGCAGGAGAGCGACCTCCTGCCAGCGGGTGGATGCACGGACCGCTGGCTGCGGATGAAAGAGGGGGCGTAAGTGCGTCTCTGAAGGGCAAACCAGGCAAAGCAAACGGCGGATCCCCTCCGCTGGACCGCTGGAGAAAAGACAGATGCTGCCGTCGGCGGGGGAGCGGAAGTGAGGCGGAAGTGAGGCGCGAGCATGCAGCGCGCTGACCTCCGCGCGACCGGAAGTGCCGGGTGGGGCTAGCCCTATGCTAACGCTAGCGCCAGCTTCGATGGGGCTGCGCTAACGCAAAGCGAATCCCATAAACCGCTCCGTTAACTGGCAGACCAGAACGGCGGAGGAACCCCCCCCCCCAAAAAGGCGACTTTAAGTGGACACGGAGACCC
>JAODKL010000081.1:2075210-2085642 GCA_026780765.1 Petrocephalus schoutedeni
TGGCTTTTAACACGCAGCTGGCCTCCATCATGGAGGTGCTGGCCCACGCCGCCGTGGCCGAGATCTGCAAGCTGGTAGACGACGGCTACGCCGTGCTGCGCCTTGAGATCTCCCGCAGTCAGAAGGAGAACGAGGCGCTGAAGAGGAGGCTGCACATGCTGGAGGCCAGGAGGCTGCGGGAGGCCGAGCAGAGGCCGGCCGCCAGAGAGAGGAGGACGCGCCGGGCCGACGGCTTTCGGATGGGCGGCGAGCGGAGCGGGGATGCTGTTGGTGAGGAAGCGGCCGGCTAGGCGTACACCAAAGCATGCACTAAAGAATGCATTAAAGCATGCAGCAAAGCACGCGCACATTCCTATAGCGACTAAGAGGTGTTCTTTTCCCCCCAGGAGAGACCCGGTTCTCGGGAGTGGACAGACCCTTCGGCGGGGAGCTGGACACCGGCCCGTGGAGGGAGAGGGAGGACTCTGCTGACGAGGTCCATGTGGCTTTGTCAAGCTGCACCGAGCAGGTAAGATCACGGCACACCTGTACAGCCCCTGACCTGCCATCAGGCATAGTGTGGGCCATTGTGATGCAAACTGGAAATCGGCCCAGGTTATATTTAGCAAGTCAGAATGGTTTGTCTTGATACTACATAAAGACCAGAACATTTCAAGTCATTACCTTTAGTGGTTTTTGAAATATGCCTGATGGGGTCCATTTTTGGCATTTTTCAGTGCCAAAATATGATGGACTGATTCATATTTTGTATTGAATTTATTCCTGCATTGTCTAGCGAGTTACATAGATCTGGAATTTGCAGCAGCAGTTCTGAGGTCTGTGATTGTAGTAACATATTGATATTTTGATATTGATATTGATATTATATATTGATATTGATATGATATTTTTTTTTGTATCTGTGTTTTGCTCGGCTTAGAGCGGCCACTTCGCTCCTCGACAGCACACAGAAAACCTGGAAGAGGAAAAACCGAAATCGGTCTGCATTAAGGAGGAGAACCTCGAAGATGATCTGCAGCACAGAGACCAAGAGGGAGAGCTGAAGATCATCGGGGACAGTAAGTGAACCGTATGAGAACCTTTCAGATGGTAGTATTAATAACTAGTGATATTATTAATAATAAAGAATAATAATCAATAATTGATCACATTCTTCTTGTAGGGGCAGTGGAGGTGTCTGACAGTAACAAAAACATTCCCAGCATTCTGACAAAAGCTGTGCCTGCCAAAGGCAGGGATGAACCATCAAAGCACAATAGGAACAGATATGATGTCTTGAAGGCCAATAACAGCCTCCTCAAGGAAGAACCAGCGAATGAGACCAATGGCCAGCAAACGTTATCTAAACACGAGGCAGGGAAAATGAACAATTTGGATTATATCGTGTACGAGAGGGCCGGTGAGCTGCAGACTTTTAGCTCCCACATTAACATGGAGGAGGAGACCGGGGAACCAACCTGCAATTTTGAGTCTGAGGACCTTGTCGTTTGTTCTGAATCTCAGCCAGCGACTGCTACAGGGAAGGGGGATGCGTTTTCTGAATGGGACAAAGTCGCAATGTTGGGAGCAGTGCCCCCGCAGCATAACTACTACAGAGAAGATGGCCCGCGAGATGAGTTTCCCCTAGGAGAGATGTCCATGTTTACCCCAAATGTCCAAATGACCGTGGGAGAGAACATAGCATCCAAACTGAATACTCCCCCCGTCAACGGATGGGTCTCCGGGGATGACAGTCACGTCAGACCGAATAGCGGCAAGAACCTCCGCAGGGTCGGCACCAGAGGCAAGCTATTTATCTGCACCTACTGCGGGAAAGGTCTGGCCTGCCTGAAAAACCTGAAGACGCACCAGAGGGTCCACACCGGGGAGAAGCCCTTCAGCTGCGCCCAGTGCGGCAAGCGCTTTGCCGACTCCAGCAATTTCAAGAGGCACCAGAGTGTCCACACGGGAGAGAGGCGGTACTCCTGCACCTACTGCGGCAAGCGCTTTGGCCAGTCGGGCTCGCTCAAGGTGCACCTGAGCGCGCACACCGGACGCAAGCAGTTCATCTGCTCGCAGTGTGGCAAGACCTTCATCTCCTCCAGCCACCTTAAGAGACACCTGAGCGTCCACATCGGTGAGCCCGTTCACTAGCCTGGTGTTCGGGGACCACTGTCCGATGTTATCGTCCCCGTTGAAAGGAAAACAATGTGTGTCATAGCTTCATCCGTCAAAGGATTGTCCAGTAATCCCACTGAATACATGAATAATTGTATTCTTGTTGTTTAAGATTTACTCGTTTCCATATTACACTGAACAATGAATGCAGAAACTGGATATATATATATTGAAGTACATTTTTGATAGAATTTCTAAATTGCTGTACATTAGCATCTGTGTATATCTAATGTATGCAAGGTCTCACTTCATTGTTTATTGAAGCCGAGGCTTAATGGAAGCCATTAATGGTTGAATTTTTGCATCTGTTGTATGGAAGACCTGTTTTTTTTTCTTGGGCGGCTTTCCTGTTCATGCTGTTTACATCAGTACGGTGTAGTGAATCATCCAGTCTCTCACAAGTCGTTTTTTTTTTTTGGCTGAAATATTACTGCAAACATTTTTTTACAAGATGGTTGATGCTCATGACCACTGAAGGCAGGGATCGAGAAACTACACCAGATGAGATCTGCTGTTGTACTGAATCGATCCAAGTACAATATATTGCGTTTTCATTGGATGAAACTGTGTGATCGGTCGTTTTGGTTTCTGACCAACCGATGTGTGTTGAGTACACAGACGTGTCCTTAAATGGTAACTGTCAGGTGCCCTTCCTGCTTCTCTGTGACATCTCAGACATTTTCCTGACCTAACTTGCTGTTTCCTTTTATCTAAATCAACAATTTATCCCTGAAATGCAGTGCTCAGAGCTTCCTTTCTTTTGATTATCCTGCCTGAATTAGTCATTTAGATTATCATCTGTAGTTAGTTAATGTAGTATTTTATTAATTTAGTTTATAAGTGTATTTTGGGAGGGGAAAATTGTGAACAGTCGTGCCAAGAGAGGCACAGAACTATTGGCATTCTGCTGCTGGGTTTTAATAAACAAGAGTTAAAGTAGTTAAATCTAGTTTTTCTACTGTACAGAATCTCCCAGAACCGCTGCTTACTGCAGAGGAACGTACTCCAAATGTCACTGCTGAGCACCTAAAGCTCGCATGTCCTGAGAAGGGAAAGGTCATTACAATGAATTTGACAGTAATTAAGTTGAAACGTCTTAATTTGTGTGAATGAACTGGGGACAAATATCAATGGAATAGTAAGTGTCTGTGAAGACGATATTTACAATGCAATAGCAATTTAAATGCAAACGTATTGGAATGGAGTAGCCTATATCAAGATGTAGTGATCACTGGTGTGAGCGTTTTAGAATGTGCATTGTTACAAGTCATGGTGTGGTGATTGTAATTATCAGGACATGCAATCAGGATTAATTGGAATAGTGTTTTCACACCCATTCACTGTATAATCACGCTCAGTGACATCTGATGAGATCAGGAATATAGGTTATAGATTTTAGTAACAGAATGTAGACTTCCTCACTTATAATTACTGTAATTTGTAGTTGAATCACAGAGCTGGGGAACTGGTTTATACCAGGAATTTCCACGATGAGTGAGAGAGGAAGGTGACAAGGACAAGGACGGTATAACGTGCCCAAGAAATGTCATGGAACAAACGCCGTCTGTAATCTAGTTAATGGCCACTAGGTGGCGCGTTGTTAAAAGAATACCAGTTAGTTGTAAGTTATGTGCTTTTAGATGTGTATGGATTTGGATTTTTTTATTTCCGCACAAACGGAATCCATCAAGTAAAAACTGAAAACACGGTTACTTAATCACTAATAATGTTTATTTTTATTCAAAGATTGATTTAGGTCACTGATGTGGAAAGAACATCAACATTAACACAGCACAAACATGTAACATTTTAGGAGTAATGGCATTTCACCGTTACACAAAACATTCACCGCTGGTGGCTGGTCTGGGGTGTCTGACACCCGTGAAGAACGCGCCGGGAAATGTCACCAGGACAAACTGGCAGCTTCTTCACCTTAATGCACCCGTTTTTGAAAAGCTTTTGCCAACCGGGTTAATCCTTTTACTGTATTTCTACTCAATTAGCATAACTACTTCAGTCACTTGTCATATTTAAATGTTTAAAAATATTGAGAAAATACAAAAAAGATGAAAGTGTACAATCTCGGAAGTGCCTTGAGCTTAGCATGTGCGTATATGTTTGCGAGGAACACAGACACGCTACTTTTGTTTACAGTAACATGCAATATACAACTATAACTTTTCTTCAGTGCTATTAAATCATAAATCAGAATTCACATAAAAATTATATACTTCTTTCCTAAACAATACTACGTTTGGATATGAATATCGAGAGGCAAGCCTAGTAACAATGGTCTAACTATCCTGGCTTTAAGCATCATTTTTCTTGAATTTCTGAGAAATTAGCCAGAATGCTGATGCACACATATCTGTCAAGTGCTGACAGTTGGTGGAACTGAATTCTGCTAGAGATATTTTGGTCATAAAGGGCTTTTTTTTTAATGTTCACTGCCTGTAAATGCCAGACAGCTCACTGGCGAATAACATACATCTCCCTTCTTATGGGACACACACTAGGGCTTGGGTTCCCTGAATAATAGCATTTAAAATACTTAAATTAATCTCTGTACACTTCATATATAACCCAGTAAATTCTGATTAAACCATTTTCTACATCTAAAAAAAAGGACAAAATTAAATGCAAACATATTTGGCACTTTAAACTCAGATTATTATACATTCCTAAGTATTTCTTTCATATAGAATCTATAATCTGAGAGGCAAACTAATGACGTAACATTTATGTGGAAGCACACATAGTATACTGGAGTACAATACTGCAGATAGGTGTCTCAAACTCTGAAGGCCCTTCAGCCACGCACATAATTAACACTCTGGCTACTGCTGGACTTCAGTACCAATAAAACAAAGTTTAATTCTCATTAAACTGAAGACATCATGCAAGGACTCTTTAATTTTCAGATTTTCAAAATTGCATTAAATCAAACAGTCATTTGGAATCATTTTAGGCATAATTCCCTGAAAAGTGCTCCCTTTTTGATTTTTTGTCAATTAAAATACATTGTAATCATTTATCATTTTCAATCTATGTACCTGTCCAGTGGTTAAGTATTTAAGTAATCATTGAACAATGACTGATTATAGGCCACCAAGAATAGAGTTTGAGACACCTGCTCTAGATCTACTATAATAGTACATCAGCATAACAGTACATACCATAATTCTTGATTTTTCGAAAAGTTTGGTAATGCAGGACGCCCAAATGTTTTTTTTTTCCTATGACACTAAACATAGCTTCATAAATCTGCCTAAGAACGTTTCCCTCGGAACACGTTTTACTTTTAGTTTCACAACAACAGTACAGTTATCTAAAAGTAGTAAACAATTTCTCAAGTCTAGGTGCTGATATTAAATCAATAGCCATCAAAAACATGAAAAAATAGCTCTGTCAAGTCCATCCATTGCATATCTTCTATGAGAGGTAATTATAGATACCGCCAATGTAAACTAACAATGACCTAAATGTGCCTGATGCATATTCATACGCCATAGGCTTATCACATGTACATCCTCTGGTACTTTGACAGTACAAGTACTTGGAAGCCAGTGTTCGAATTGAGGGCAATCTGGGGAGTCCTCACATAAGACAACACCCACGTGGAGTTTTAGCATCCCCCAGAATATAATTTTATATTACAATGCTCCTCGATATACGATGGAGTCACATTCCGATTAACTCATAATATCATAATATCGTAAACTGAATATGAATATGATAAACAATTAACTACTGAATAAGTAAATGATTACTGCGAACGACTAGTAATTGAAAAGTAAATAAATAAATACAAGTCGGTTAAACACTGTCTGACATGTTTCCGCTCGTGGCTATCGCACCATTATAAACTCAAAATATCGAGCGTCGCCTCCCCTCCCCTCCCCACAATTCGAACACCGCTGGAAATGTTTGCCGCAGGCTCAGGTCTGCAGAAGACGGCCTGTAGGCACTGAGCAGATTTTGGCTGGCAGGCACATAGTGACTCAAGGGCTCAAAGGTCCCTGTGTCGACTCAAAAGGCACTTTACTCGTAGGCCTTCTTATTCGAGTAATCTTTTGGCAGCAAAACAATGGCACTTTCCGCTCATTACTAATTAGAAATTTCAGAAATCTATGTGCTGCTCAGAGAGCTTGTGCAAATACCTCAAACTAGTATTATTTTTTGGTTTATATTCACAGGATTTGATCTATTTTTTCAGTTTTACAGATTATATATCTTCTATACAACATACACCAAAACCATGGTGGATAGCCCAAAACAATCAAGGTATTCAACCTCTAACATACACTTTCAAAATAAAATGAAAGCATCAGTATTGGTCATTACAGATACTTTCATTTTATTTTATTGAGGCATTAACACCTATTTAATATGTCATTCATAAGAATTAAGAGTATTTTATTTACCACAAGTATATAAAATACCCTTATTGATAAATAAATTTGATCCCAGTTATAACCACTGAAAAAAGCCTCTCCCAGACAAGACATGACATGGTGGATGTTTACATTTCACTGACAATCCAGAATAAAATGTGACGTTTCGCTTTGATCCGCCTTCTCCAGCGTCCGTCTCGTTTTTCTTCTTCGGCCCCTCCTTTCGCTTGGCAGTCACCCTGAATTCACACCACTCAGGAAGCAAAACAAACACAATAATCAGCTAGCAACAAAAATGCAATTTTTCACGTGTTTTCCAGCAAGGAGACATACCTGCTTTCCGCTCCTCTACTCGTTTCTTGAGCTGATATCCTGAAAGATGAAATACGTAAAGAGACAGTATTACGCGGCAGTATTAATCTGGGGCAAGTCGATGATTTTAACGAAGAGCGCACCTCTGTTTTCGCTCTTCCCCACTTCACCGTCGTCCCCAGTGTCGACTTCACAAAGACTGCAATGAAAAACAGAAGTACTCAGTACTCACCAAGTACTTACAACTCTACGAGGTAGGGGATTACAGTTAATATTTTTTCCCTCTGGAACATGCTGTTCTGTGCGAATAACCATCATTATTATGTACGGGTACTTTCTTGAATGCCTGGAATTCAGCCCTCTGCATATTTCACCATAATGTATCACCGTGCGGACCGTGATCAAGGTTTCAGCGCGGTCTGAGCACATTCAGAGACTCCTTTGTGCTTACGTGCTCCTCGGTACTTACAAAACGACGTCAGGATCAGGGTGAATGTGATGGACCCCACAGCGACTCCTGCCAGCAGGGACCTGACGAACATCATTAGAGAACATCATTAGCTCATAGGAGATATACTCAGGTATTCAGGACTAGGTCGTTGAAAGTATCGAAAGTACCAATATCGAACACCCAAATACCAAGCAGTACTGTAACAGGTACCATATCTGACATGGTGGGAGCTCTGGGCATCACTGTTGCCTTCTGCTACAGTGTGCGTTACACTCTAGACCTCACCTGGAAAACAGAACTGTAAACAGGCAGACGGTCAGGAACATGAGGAAGACGGTTGTCACCATTGCAGAGTCTGAAAAACACAAGGGAAACATTCAGGAAAGGGATTGTTCGTTTGTTTGCCTGCTTTTACTTTTTCAGTTAAAATTCCTTGCAGCAAATCCTGTAACAATTAACAAATGGCAAAGAAATCACAGGGAAAGCCATTTCTAACCACTAAGTTTCAAAAACAGAAGAAGAAAAAAAAAACACCAAAAAGATTCAGGCAGTGAGTGGGTCCTAAGTGGCTCATTTGTTGAAGCTACTTCTGCAGCGTACTCTAGCGTGGTTGAATCTAGGCCATGTTATTTGCTGAAATTGACCAGGAGGGCTAAACTTATCTGTCCAGACTCATTCCCTGCCCAGCACAGGGCGACTGGCGGGTGCCATACCGACTTCCTTAAAATGTTATAATGTCAGCTGAACTGGTAAAAATAACATAACCAGTTGTTTTGTTATGCTGGGAGCTCATGGGAGGTGACTAAAAGTAAGAAACTGATTGGAGGAATGAGCAGCTTTGACTGAACCCCCCAATCAGGATGCTCACCTGAGGGTCGGGGCTTGTGGTGATAGCAGGTCTTGGCGTTGAAGGGAGAAGGGGGCGGGACATCCAGGAAGCCGCCCAGGGATTGGCTGAACTGTTCCTTGGAGAAGCAGGCCTCAGTGTCCAGAGCTAAGAGATCTCCTTCCTCCTTCAGGCAGGATGTGTGTCCGGGCTTCTGTGGAGTACTGTGGTCTGGAGAAGGTGGAGGAAAGGTTTCATCATGAAGACACTTCAAACACAGCATCACATCCATCTGCTGCAAGCTCCAGCTGTGAGGTTACATTCATTTACATTCACTCATTTAACCAATGGTTTTATCTAAGCAACAGACAGTGGAGGGAGAGTTCACAATGTATGTGTATTCTCTGGGATTCAAACCCATGACATCTGCATTGTTAGCACAATGCTCTACTATAGCGTTCCCCTGTTCCAGTCTTGGAGGGACAGAATCCAGCACAGTCTGCTGCTTTCCCTGCTCAAACACACCTTAATCAGCTAATTATTGGGTTTAGTAGGTGTATTTGAACAGGGAAACCTGCAGACTGTGTTGGATTCTGGCCCTCCAGCACTTGAACTGGGGATCCCTGTTGAACAGAAGCCAAATAAGCGAAGCCCTTCTCTAGCAGTGGACCAGCACGTTTCTCGTTCACGTTAAAAGCTCATTCGCCCCCGACTCCCCCAACCTGCTCACCATAAGCGAAGTCGCAGTCTTTTGTGAGCCCGGCGACACTTTCCTCGCCCCAGGAGGACTCGCCGAGGGTGGGGTGGTACACCGCGTCAAAGACGCTGCTCTCCAGCCAGGACGAGCTCACGCCGAACAAGCTGGCCAGCGACCGGCGGGTCCTGCGCCTTCTGCGGAATATCCTGGAAACATTCCGGAAAGCGTCATGCAGACGGCTGCCCACTGGTCATAGTGCCCTCCAGACCCACTGGGACGGCAAGGCCAGGTCATAGGATTTGATTTATTAATACCAGGAAGTAAAAGTTGAAATTCTGAACTCATCTCACATTCATCTTCTGATCTCAAACAGAAAGGTTTTCAGTGTGTAGCAAAAAGAAATAAACTGGATTTGCTGTTCCAATAGTTTTGGAGGGGACTATATTTCTGTGGACAGAAGGAATCCAAGTTTATCCAGAACACATCTACTTCTAGAAATTGAGCTTTATTTGACCCAAATAAAGTCCAACAGACCAAGAAACAATGCGTTATACTGTCTCTGGCGTGTTATACATATGGCCACCTAAAATAGGACAAGAGTATGACAAAAATGTGACCAAAAATATACAAGCTAAGGAAAAATCCCCCACTATTACAAAAGCCAGAGGATGATTCATTAGGAGTCATGAGGATTTTTAGTTTTCTACACCAGATTCACCCCTTAAATGCAATCAGTGATCTTACAGACATCATAGCATCCTGTTGCTGTCAAAGTCATGTGACGTACTGCCGGTCACATGACCCAGATAGCCACATTGCTTTTAATTTAATCTACATTGCTTCTTTATTTAAGTCAGACATGTAGAGGTTAAACAAAATTAAAAATGCCCTACTTTGAAACTGTCTGAGAGCAAAAACATGGCTGTCAATTGAATAAGCCTGCGGCTGTCCTTACAAAGCTTCCATTATTTCACAAAGCCCGATGACAGCTGTTGAGGCTGACTTCAGTGTGAGGTACACATGACTCAGTGGCAGGGAATTTTCTTACCCTGACGACTGTCACTAGGTTTACCTCACGCTCCTGTAAGCCAAGGGTTACCTCAGTGATTTATTATGAGAGCAGGGCCTCCGTGAAAGTGCAGGATTGCGTAACGCTCTTGCACTTTTTTATGCAATCTGTCATCTTTCTGAAGATCACTCGACTGCCAGTGTGGCCACTACCACATCCTCCCCTATACTGTTCTATACACTGCAAGTGTGGCCACTACCACATCCTCCCCTATACTGTTCTATACACTGCCAGTGTGGCCACTACCACATCCTCCCCTATACTGTTCTATACACTGCCAGTGTGGCCACTACCACATCCTCTGCCAGACACTCAAAATGTCTGCAGCCAAAGTCACAAAGGCTTCCTTGTCTCCATTAACAGCAGCGTGACCTCACAAACGGCAATTCTGTAGCTATTCGAAATGTGAATTTTTAAAATCAGTGTATTTACACAATTGAATTTTAGGGAGGGCGGCACGGTGGCGCAGTGGGTAGCGCTTCCGCCTCACACCTCTGGGACCAGGGTTCGAATCCGGCCCAGTTCC
>JAODKL010000081.1:2089799-2120341 GCA_026780765.1 Petrocephalus schoutedeni
CATTGCTTCCGGGATAGGCTCCGGACCCCCCGCGACCCTGAACAGGATAAGTGGGTTGGAAAATGGATGGATGGATGGACATGTTAGCCTTTAAGCACAGCGAGGTTCTGCCGTCCTATCACTGGCTACCATCAAGAGCCCAGCTATCCGGGTAACTGGCAGCTCCCAGTCATCAAATATAATGATGTAGGGATGTTGCCTATGGATGGTCAGATGAATGCTGGACTTAGCATGACTCCCTGAAAGCTTGTTCAGCCCGGTTCCACCTTACAGGGTCCAGTGGAGCTGCTGTTTGTGATTTCCATGAGAAAGTCGCACGGGGGAATTTGCCCAGAAAGCCGGCCACATTGGGGGGCACGGCCCCGATTGGTAGAGTGCAGCGTTATTTACAGAAGCCAGGAAAATTCCCCACGCCTCAGCTGCTTTCTGGAGCCACAAGGCAAGAGCCCCCCTTTGAAAGCCCCACCACAAAAGAGCTCCCTGGAGATAGAAAGGAAAGTCAACTCTCAGCTGAAGAGGAATGTCAGGATGAGGTCACGCTTCCTGTTAACTCCTGCCATGCCAGACGCTCAGAGGGGGACATTAGCAAACACAGCCTGCATGTTTGGCAGCTGATCCTGTCTCCGCACTGACACTAACTGTGAGCTTGTTTCAACAAAAACACCACCAAGGCGTGCTTTGAGCATAATTTAGGAGTGTGCACTGATACAGCGCGACACCACCCGATGAATCACCTTAGGGATGAGGACCCCAGCACAGGCAGTGATGCCTCAACACCACTCTAGTTGGAATGGAATAGAGCAGTGTCAGGTTATTTCCCCAGGGTATCTGGAGAGCCAATCTGGCTACCAACCCCTAAGCTTTTCCTGTAAGCTGGAGAAAAACTTTTTTTTTTTTTTTTTTTGTGAGCCAGCACACAATCTCATCTCTGCTCCAACCCAAGAATGATAACAAGAGTGCTGGAAGCCTTTCATACACAGGAAGAGAGCAGTGCAACATTCTATGCTTGCGGGTTATTTGGCTTAGTTTTAAAAGGATTCATTTTCTAAATAAAATAATAATAATAATAATAAAAAGGTTAGTTTCCATCTTACACATGTACTGCACTGTGGGGAATTCGAAGAGCTCACTTTCTTTTTTAACACAGCCTGTTATACTCAAGAGACAGCATAATCACACCACTATCTACTAAACAGTAGGCTTGGATGAGCTGCAATCTGTCGCTCGCACTAACAGCTGACTTAGGGACCAAGCAGACATGAGGCAGATGGTTTCCCGACCAGCCGCCCATTTGCAGCAGCTGACTAGGGCACGGCCTGCATGGTCAGCCGCACTTGGCTGTAAGGCTCCGCAGCTGTTTGCGGTGATGACGCCCTTGAGAGAGTCGAAAGTACCACAGCAAAGCTCACACCCCTCTACAAACCTTGGACAGGGTAAACAGTGGGGACACACGGGGCAAGACTCCAGTTATGCGTGAAAAAAGACCTGACTTCAGTATTAACCTGTCGTTTTAGTTTTTATTGTGAATACAGAGGGGCATTTTCAGATGGACTTGAAAAGAATTTGGTACTTTCTCTGGGCTACAAACAGCACCTCCAGGAGCGGGTCAGCCAGATCTGAAGAGGGGCTTTATAGAAAGCATCAGCCCCCCCCCCCCCCACGCTGGACACAGTTGCTCACCAATCATGTGACCAGAGATCTGTTTGTTTTCAAACAGACAAGAAGGATGCTGTGCGTTATCTAGTGCTGCAAAGACACAGTAACTGTCATACAGTATTAGACAACACTGTAGAACTTAAAAAAAAGTATTTTTAAAGGAAGTAGCAGGCCACCTCTGGCAGAATTCCATAGAATCCATAGAATTCTGGCAGACTTGCATAGGAAATGAAATGATCATCAGTTTTCTGGGCAGGTGGGTCTTCCAAGAAAAGCGTAGACTAGGGCCCCTGAAAAGGCAGAGCCTGTCCTGAGAAGCAGGGTAATATTAATCTCCATCACCTGTTTTTATCTAAGAAAGCGTCATCGCAAGGCTGATAAAACTGTAACCTTGTTTTCAGCGTTTCCTGCCTGCGCTCACAAAACCACAGCGGACCGCATCTCGGCAAGCAGCCTTCTCAAAGAAAGCAAGCAAGCAAAAACAAGCGGAAAGCCGCAGACAGGTTTCCCGTTATACGGCCGCGGCATTTAGCGCTTATTCGGCTGCCCGCTTGCAACGCTCGCCTCCGTCAGACCCGCGTCTCGGTGCGATCCGCGCAGGCTGGAGGATGGAGCGGCTGACGCGACGCAAGCGGGGAAAAGCAACTGCGTGCGGACGCATTTTCCTGCAGTGACAAAATTAACCTTCCACTAATGTCCAATTAATAAATCGGCACACGCATCTATGCATAAAAAAGCTTCCAAACCATCTAAAATTACAATATAATTTGTAACTACCCCAAACGTTAAATATAAATATAAAATTACCTGCAACTGCATAACTTTAACGGATACAAATTAGACCAAGGAGTTTTTTTTTCTGACAGCGAAAGCAAAAAAGAAAAAAAAAAAATAGATGTCCTTGTGACAACAATAGCAAGCATTGAGTACTTACAAGATTGATGTTTAGCAGCCTTGCTCGTGCTTGACTATACAAAGGGAGAGTGTGAAATCTTCCAGCGGTCCTCAGACGCGGATGTTAATCAGTCCGCACCGCGCAGTCCGCTTTGATTGTCTTTCTTAATTTCATACTCGCTTTCTCTAGACGGCAGAGAGCCGCGCCTATCGCGGAAATCCGCGCGGTCCTAGTGCCCACCAACTATCTCCGGTGCACATGCAAAAGGCTATACGGATAAGGAAACGCCAAACTTAAAGTGATCATCAGGTCAAATCACAGCAAAAATCAAGCCCTTTCACAAATTACCAGACTTGCGAGGCGAATATAATACCATTATGTACTATGTATACTAGAACATGTGGAACTCATGGAAAATAACAGTAAATCAGAGGGTAAAGGTAGGTTTTTACTTATTTCCCAGACTACAAAACAATGCCACTACGATGGAGTAATCTCGCCGCTGGGCAACTCAAAACCTCTACCACAGTGCCCTCTGGTGGCCAGCCTGTCTTTACGCATAACGCGACATTCCTGTCAAAAAACTTTTTTTTTTTTTTTTATTTAAATACATCCCTTTGAAATTTTAACAAAATTCGTCCTATCAATGGCATTTATTTCTATTTTTTTACCCGACCTAAAAGACAAATAAATAAAACACAGAAAAAAACTATTATATATGTCACTTTTGAGAAGAATAACCACAAAAGAAAAACAACGGTCAAAAGAAAATGGTTTTCTAAACATTACAGAAAATTTATCATTCAAATTTTGGTGCAAATATAAAAATCATAGCTATTTACAAAATGTATAACATTTTTGGTACTGCAAAAATGTGCTTAACAAGCAAAAGTTTAGTGATTCCAGTTTTAAGGAGGTAAACCTTGAACTGGTCAGCGGCAGACAGGAAGTGATGCGGCTCTGTCTGAACCTCAGTAGGTGCCGGTGGCCGGCTCTGGGATGCTGGTGGCATGCATGTCTCTCGTCATGTTGGATTTCTCCTTCAGCTGGGCCTGCAGGATGCTGTGCTCCACCACTCCGATACGGATGTCCATCTGAATGACCTCTTGCTTCAGCTTCGTCAGGTTCTGCTTGATCTTGACCACCGGGGCTGTAAAGGAGAGGAAACAAGTTCCACATAATGTAGTTTTATCCAAAATATTTGTCAGCTTCCTAAATTTCCTGAATTTGATCAGTATAGGGGTAATTATCCATTTAAACCTGGGGTGGCAAATCTTAGCTACAAAGGGCGAGTGTGTATGTGGGTTTTTGGGATGACCTTTCAGTCAACCCTTAAAACCCAGGTGTGAGGACTCCTCAGCCAATCAGTCCTCTAATTAGTAATACAATTAGGGAGTTGCAGGGAAACCCGCACACACACCAGCCCTTTCTGGATAAGATGGGTCATCCCAGATTTACACCAACCTCCTGTCTGCATGGTCATGTTGCATGAGCAGGAAGTAAGGCACTGCGGTGCTGAGGCCAGCTCTCAGCTCTTACCCCCATCTGACATACTGCTTCCTCTCTCCTCCATCTCCTGCTTCACCTTCTCCAGCTCCTCAGTGATCTTTGAGAAGAGACACGCAGCACCAGACACAATTACTCACGTTGTAATACATCAATTAGTCCAAAAAAAATGGAAATGTTTCCAGAAGGGATTGTTCTTACAATTAGCCCTATAGAGTAATGGATTTGCAGCTCATTAAAGCATTTCCAAGAAAAGTGATGTTAGGGGCCACACCATCACACAGAGAAAAGAAAGAAACGAAAATTCATATTAAAATGTCTAGGGAGGCCATTCGTTACAGACGCGCTCACAACTGCAGTGGGTCCGCTGGATTCCTACCTCAGACAGAACTCTGGTCCTCTCGGTCACGCCGCCACTGCCCTGCTGGTACAGCTCCCTGGACTTCAGGGGCCAAACAGGGAGGGTCCAGATTAGCGACTTTACGAGGCTGGGTCATGCTGCATTCAGAGCCCAGCTGTTGCTGGAGCCCTACCTGCCACCAGTCGGCGTCATAACCTACTGCAATGTTTAAAACTCCGAATAGCTCCATCCATCCCTGAGCCTGCAGTACATCCCATGAAGCTCAGGGTGATGAGCAGTGGACGCAATAGGTGAGATCCCAGAACCCCCAGCCCCGCCCCGTCCCGTCCTCCCCCCACGGGCCGGCCCGCTCGCCTGGCTCAGCTTGGCGTGAGCGCTGCGGTAGTCCTGGACCAGGTGCTCCAGCTGCTTGTTGATGTATTTCTCTCGACTGGCCACCTTCTCCAGTGTCTTGCTGATGTCTTCCTGCAGTTTGTTGAGGTAGCCCTGGAGAGACGGGAGCCGCCGGTCAACGGTGCTCACAGGACACGTACCCCCGAGCCAGGCATTTATTCAGGAGAAGGTCACAGTAAGCCGGAAGCCTCTCCCAGGAACCCCAGGGCACAAGGCAGGGGACCCCCGGGTGCAGCGCCTGTCCATCTCAGATATACAGCATGTGCAGAGCTCATAGAAAGTAACAGTAAAGCTGTTGCAGATTTATTGGTCTTATGACTACAATTATTACTTTATTCATTCACACTTTATTCAAAATTATATACATCACATTAGAAACAATTAGTAAATTTAAGTAAAAAATTCATGTTAAGCAGTAAAAAACATAAAAATAGCATATAATAAAATAAACCCAAAGTATAGTTCTAAACGAGCTGTTCCAAGTTAATAACTTAATTGACAAGCAGTCTGATTGGGGGCATTTTAATTAGCGACACCACTTGTGTTTAGTATCCCGTTGGGAGCCAGTGACTGCAATCACAATTAATGGCAAAAACAGAACTGAATGACACGTGATGTGCAGATATCTTAAACATTATTTGTCAATGGACTTTTGTTATGAAACAAATACATATCCCACATTTTTACAGAATTAAGTAGGCATCCCAAGACCTGCTGAGAATTTGAAAATTTCATTACACAAATATACTTATTTATTTACAGACATCAGGCCCTTATTTCTGTGGGACTACTGGAGTATTACTGTGCAAATTAAGCACAGCTGTGCTGCTATGTTCACCTGACAGCCATTTATATTACAGGTACTGTGTAGCAGCAGAGCTTAGCATCAGGCGTGGGAACGCAGCAGTAATGATCGGACTCTGACCTTGGCTTCCTTCAGTGAGGATTCAATGCCATCTTTGTGCTGGTGCATTTGGTCCACATGTATCCTCCAGTCCTGCAATGGTGGCCACAGACACACTGGCTGTCACTATGGACAAGCTGGGGCTGATAGTAATGATATTAATGTAATATCATAGATAAATGGCAGCAAGCCAACACTTTAAAGCATGTGAGATATTAAGCTTTCATCACTGGAATTAAAAAGATGTAATAATCTTCACTCAGTTACGTATTGTGCACTGGAGGTTACTGTAACGCCAACATAGCAGTGTTTTTCATACCACCTGAAACAAATGAGTAGCTCTGACGTCTAACCTGCACCTGTTACCGAGTTTCCTGAGCACTTCTGCTTAAAAACAGTGATCCTCACCTTGTTGTCGGTTCTGACGGTGACCTTCAGCTGTGGAAGGACTCTTTCAATTTCCAGGTTCCACTCAGCCACGTCCGTGTTGGACTCTAAAATTTCATCTGGCTTTGAAGATCCATTAGCCTCCTGGAAAAGAAAGTATAAGGTCTACCCAGAAATCAAGTGCCTGCATTTTTCTTGTGACACCAGCTGTCAAAGGAGAGGAACAGTCCCTGCCCCATGGGCGTGAAGGTTATATGATCATTAATCAATAACATTAAACAATGCAGTCAGGCTTACATTTTGACTGGTCCTTGCCTTCAGAGCTTCCAGGTCAATGAGATTGTCTTCCTCATTGTCATCAGCTTCCTCCTATTTTAAAATGGTATATTTTGAATGTTTAATTTCAGAAAAAAATAGTAACTACTCTGAAGCACTATCTTAAGCACAAACTACTGCTGACACAACCAGCAAGACCCACACAGAAGAAACTCAGTGGCAAGATTTCCACAAACTGTGTTGTCATAGTAAATGACATATTTACATACAGTCATATCTTCCTCCACTTTGCTTAATGTGAGTTCTGCATCATCTTCCACAAGAGACTCCTCCTCCAGTTCCTCTGTGGGATACTTTGGCCTGGGGAAGATTAAGGAGAACATTTGTGTCAAGATGACACATCAGAGGCATCAGAGCAGGAGAGCTGATACAAGACCCAATACATCCCCAGTGTCCCCATACGCTGGTGGGGCTTTTATAGATTACAGGTTTACATTTTGATGCGGTTCTTCAAATCACAGAGCCAGAGATGAGATAAGCAGTTCAGTTCAGCTGTGAAGACAAACAAATGTACCGTCACTTCTGAAATGTATGGTATTTGGGGTGGGCAGGTGAGGCAGACTCACTTCTTCCATGCAAAGCCCTTCTTTTTCAGAGCTTCCTCAGCCAGACGGTCCAGCACGTAGCAGACATGCTCCCCAGAGCCGGCCTTCAGTCTGGAAGGGGGGAAGTCGACTTGACCACCCTGCATCGACAGAATGAGATTTCATCCAAAACTGCCCACCATTTCATCTGCTGACAATTACTTGTGTTGATTTTTAAATTCCCCGCTAACAGGAGTTTCCACCCGTATCCATCGTTAGTATCAGTCATTAATAAACTTCCTAAAGCGTTATTAGTTGTTGAGTACCGCACCAGTGGCCCCCTTTGACGTTCAATGTTACTTCTAAACACTAACAGTAAAAACATGTTTGCATGCATATATGCAAATTGAATGCAGGAGAAAATCAACACCAATTATGTAACTTCAAAGGCACTACTGTCTATTTCAGTACGAAATGTCTGGTAACACTATCCATTCATAATGCATTCATGGAACACTCATGAGAAGCATCAAGCTTCAAGTTTGTCATATAAAGATAACAATGGAACGTCGTTACCTGTTATGAATGTACTTGAACTCAAAGCCCCCTCAAGTTTGTGCAGTAAAAATAATTAAAAAAACATAACAAAATGCATGTAAGTGTATCTTAAAATCCTAACATACCTTAATAGCTATAATATGCATTAATAAACATTATATGATGATAAACATTATAATCATATAATAGTATAATGTTTGTTGCTAATGTATATTAAAGCTGTTATGATATACTTATATGCGGCTTATGAATGGCTTGCAAAGGTGCAGTTAATGTAAAGCATTACCAATTATTTATTTAAGTGCCGTAGGTACCGTCGTCGGGTCGGGCGCCACTTACGAAAGCCCGCAGCTCAGACAGGATATTGGACACCGTCGCGTTGGGATCGTCGTATTCCTGCGGCTGCTCGAAGGCTCTGCCCGCTACGTTGATGAGCCACGATGCCAGGATGGTGAACATGTAGAACTGCTCCCCCGGGTTGGAAGGCATGTAGGGGCTGGATGCGAAATAATGCCTGAGGAAAGGGCAGGAAGCCAACGGCGGTAAAGATCGCAGGTGTTTACATGTACATACATATATCCATAATAGGGATGTCCATCTTTGATATCTGTCTTTCCAGTATACAGTCAATGTGAATGGGGACTTATCCCAGGAAGCACAGGGCAAGGGGCACTCTGGACAGGATCCATGGGCGCTCTCACTCACACACACACACACACAATCAGCAATTTACAGGCAAGATTTTCAGATAAATTACCGTGCAGCGCTTCGCCATATAGATAACCAAAAATAGAATCTAAGGTGAGGAAGCGCGGGTCGCAGCTGACGTCGGGTACGGTACCTAGACAGCGCTTTCATGTTGTGTTTCCCCAGAACCTCCGCCTCATAATCAAGAAGCTTCAGCTTGTCCAGCAAGTCCTCCATGAGCACGAACATGTTATAGGCGGCCCCGGGGCCGCGCTCGTCGTCGTCCCCCCGCCTGGCGTCCTCTGCCATTGCGGCCGGCGTTGTCACGGTAACACGGGGGCCTCGCTTAGCGCAGTCTGCTACTCGGGCCGCCAAACGCCATAAGCAGCAGCGGGACGGACCCTAACGCACTAACTAGCCGGATAACTAGTCTGTAACGCAGAGAACGCGAGCCGTCTTCTGCGCTGCAAGAAAACATCCGAAAATTGGGAAAGAAGGAAATGTTCCCCTCGGGGCCGGAAGTGGGCTTCCCTATTCCGGAAGTCAATGTTGCCGTGGCAACGCCCACGCCCGCGCGCAGCTTCACCCGTGCCCGTGCACCAGCGCATTCTAAGCTAGAATTTATAGCAAATTGAGAATATCAAACATTTCTGTGTCAAATAATGGTACGAGGTTGCCTTTTAAATATGAAACTAAATGTAGATATTGCAAGAATTAAAAAACAAATATACGGCAATGCAGAAGCGGCCGGTGTGCCGGCTGTCGGCTGCAAGGGGTCAGCAGAAGATCGCGTATGGATTTTCTCGATGCCCGTTTAGCAAAATAAGCACTTTGCATTTTTTTCTGTACGAGTCATGACAACAATTTTAGACGACGTTTTAATATTAAATTTTAAACAGCAACTACCGACAATGGTAATTAATTAATTTGAGTATTTCGAATAAATGGGAAACCTAAATGTTTAATTTCCTTTTAAATTCTAATGTCAAGTATTTTTAAAATGCAAAGGAATAACTGTTCAACATGCATTTAAGAAATTGGAGCTTTTTCAAAAAGAAATATTATCTTGTCTTAATAGTTTAATAAAAACAAAAATAAATGCATTTGGATACGTGGAGTTTTTTGGCATTTGACAATTGCCTAACATAAAAAATACGTCCTAAAAATATAATTTGCAATTCTGAGGTAAAAAAAAATTAAAATCTTGTGGAAAGTACTTGTTTTGTCAGGTAACGTCGAAGAACAGGTCTGCATCAATGTTCCGGTCATAGAGGAGGCGCTACCCTCCACACAGGCGTTTGCCCTGTTTTACTGCACGCGGACCAGGGTGGAAGCATTAAGTCTAGCACACACAAAGGTTCAGAATCATCTCAATAGTACATCACCTCGTTGTTTCTCCGGCATCACTAGCATTTATTTCTCCAGGGGACAATGAGACGCTAGTGTGTTGTTGATTGGATGTCAGATATCACCCCCTGCCCCCCGCCCCCTCCTCCCCCAAGGAGCCGCTGGTGTTGATTGTTATGGATATAGCTGCGAGTCCCGTGGGCCATTTGTGTGCTGCATCTACACAGCCAGGCAGTCCTGGGGGCGGGCGAGGGGGCTCCGTCTTGTTGCTTCACCACACTGAAGATGTATTACCACATTTGTAACCACTTCAACGCATTTAAACCGTGCAATTAACCAATTATTCATCCTGCATGGTATGCATAATGCATGTAATTTCCTGGTTATACCAAAGGGTGAGAAAATGCTTTACCCAAACACAATATAAATGCCCAAGTATACGTTGCAAGTACAGGATAGCAATGAATTTCTTTGCACTAGAAAATCCCTTTTCTGACTCTAAACAGCTCAACTCAAATTTTAATGGCTCCGTGGAATGAGAACCTGCTGCAGCCACTGCGCTCCTGGCCATAGAGGAAATCGTACCGCTTATTGGCTGTCTATTAAAATCAATGCAACAGTGGGCAGTAATAAAAGTGGGGACCTGCGTGGTCACACTATGGGCCTGTCACAGATGGGTGTGATTGTGCTGGGAGTCTGCGGGTGTAATCTCCCGGGATGAGGTCTACCGCAGCCTCGGGGATCTGTAATCACTCAGACCATGTTTTCCTGCATCTTTCTGCCTGCAATAAAAAATTTTTTTTTGTTCACTTCCAGCAGTTTGTGCTGCAGACCGGTAGGTTGGTCCCTTCCCGCACGGCTGCAAGCCCGGGCTGATGACAGCAGTCTGTGCTGCAGACCGGTAGGTTGGTCCCTTCCCGCACGGTTGTAAGCCCGGGCTGATGACAGCAGTCTGTGCTGCAGACCGGTAGGTTGGTCCTTTCCTGCACGGTTGTAAGCCCGGGCTGATGACAGCAGTCTGTGTAGGTGTTCTGAGGGAAAGCCAGGAGGTCTGAAATCATTGCTTGTCTTTTTTGTCGCCTTTGTCCTCTATAATTGCTCATTATAGTGCAGCACTTATCTCCTCTCCTTTTGTTTTAACCCCATTGCTGAGTCCACGATGTAGGGCTTTGCTTTGCCTGTCTGTCATGCATTACAACAGCGTATATCTCGGTGACACTTAGAAATGACTTGGAGCACAGCGAGAACATGCTGTTAGAGGCAGGCTGTTTTGACTCTGTTCTAACGGTATTCAGTGATAGCTGGTAAATCAGTCTGCCTTCAAAAGACACTTAACCAATTTGGGAAGTCCAGGGAAAGCTGAAATTAGATCTCCGTGCAATGAAACGCGTCGACACACACCTTAGGGGTGATTTAGAGGCACTGATCACCTGACCAGCATGTCTATGGAATGTGTGTGTACATGTGTGTCTGTTTGGGGGGGGGGGGGGTCACTCGCATAAACACAGGATGGAAATGGAAACATTTCATGTGTAAACAAAGGGAGAGATTTGAATCTGCAGTCCTGGAGGTATGAGACTATATGCATCTAAGCCATCCTATGAAGTCATAGGCGTGTATGCAATATTTATAATGTACAATGTCTAAGAACCTTTAGCTACAGTGAGAAAAGGGTGTACAACACAATCCACAATCCACTTCACACATAAATACTGTAGTTATGTGGAAAATCTCTTATTGTAAAAAATGGAACTTGCTGCATTGCATTGAAATTTTATAGTTAAAAAAAAAAGTACCCAATAACAGTGATGTACATTTTTCATTAAAGTCTGGGACCCATGGGCTGGTTCTATTGGCTACCGTAGTCCGGTTCATGTGGTAATAGTTTGGCAGCGACCAGTGCGATCTTCCGAAATGAAACGAGCTGTCCCAACCGGCTTTTTCCTTGTGATATTTTGTGCGAAGAGAGAACTTTCTGATCTGGCAAACAGATGATGGGGGACTGCGATGATGAGCTGTGGCCCATCTTACATGGCTTCTATTACTCTTGGATGGAGCAAATTACTACTGGATCAGCTATGTTGCCCTGTAATGACACATAACTGCCATGTCTGGCCACATATTTTTCATCTGGCTTAACATTCAGTCCGGAATCGTCGTCTCCAAACTGATCTGCATGTATATCAATTTGCACACTATTTTGTATCCATTTAAACCCTGGTGCTATGGACTGATAGAATTTTCTTTGTGCCAAATGACACTGCAGGTGCATGTGTACTTGACTGGTATGTGAGGGTGCTCTGCGATGGACTGGCACCCTGCCCCATCCCGGGTTGTTCCCTGCCTTGTGCCCATGGCCTCTGGGATAGGGTCCAGATCCCCGCAAACCGAGTAAGAGAAGTGGTGTCAGAAAATGGATGGATGGATGACACAGGCAGCTACTGCCAGTGGTACCCTCTTCAAGTTGCTCCGAGTGTCCATCTTCTTGACCACTGGGCAGGGTTGCCATGGTGCCCACTTTCTTTACTTCCTGTGGCCCAAGGTTTGTATTGATTTGAAGCAGCCTGCATGTGGCACCGTAGGCATCTGGCCCTCCGTCTGGTCCACCAGTCCAAAGAACGACTTCCCTCACCAGCCACTGGCAGGTCTGGGGGTCCCAAACAATGGGTCCCTTGTGCGAGGCGCAGTTGAACGTCTCATTGACACATGTCATAGATGAATAACCAGTAGGTTGGAAAAAGAGAGTTTGCAGACAAAGGAAGTTGTGTTTCCCTTTAACTTAATTGAACAAAATGGTGATTCAAATGCCTGCATGTAAAAATCATTTATAAAAATGGCATAATGTAAAAATTACCCCTTGCTATGCAGAGCCAGTAACCTTTCTCATTTAAAAAGTAATTTAGCAAGTGTTTGATTTAAATGCAATTTGTAAAATATTGACTATATTTCTCCAGTTACAGCCCTCTGTGAATACCAGGGACTACAGCAAATGAGTTTCACATTATTAAATTCTACATTTGGACACGTTCACTCTTTTTTTTAAATTATTTAGGTTGTTCTGTCTGCATGACTGTGGGAGACACTGTTACAAGTGTCCCGTGTCTCTGGGACACATTCAGTCTCAGTCATGTATGACCTCCCTGGGACGTTTTGCTTACCCCTGCTTTCCCGGGACGGGGTCACAGGGCAGTATTCATGTACCCTTCTTCCTAATGTCTCCATTCATCATATCCTGTTGGCTCGAAAGGGTTGCCTTCCAGGTGAGAGTTTAATGGCATCAATCTGTCCTTAAGGAGACAGACCAGACACCCTGGGGTGAAGCTGAGGTCATTTTCACCTCTTTTCATTAAACCAGCCTAGAGTTTGCTCATCTGTTAGTGCTGAGACTCCCAATAGCTGTCTAGCCCCAGGTGATTCTGTCTCTTTAACTCTGATGCTGTTTCAAAATCCATGTGTTTTGGACAGGGGATGTTGGGGGTGGGGGCTCTACGGTGTTATAGGGCTGCTGATCACGTTTCTGCTCTTTCCCATCTCCCTGCCAGACAGTCCACATTTTTGCTCCCTCCCAGCTCCCTGCCAGGCAGTCCACATTTTTGCTCCCTCCCAGCTCCCTGCCAGGCAGTCCACATTTTTGCTCCCTTCCAGCTCCCTGCCAGGCAGTCCACATTTTTGCTCCCTCCCAGCTCCTGGTAACATGGACTGCCTGCGGGTCTTGATTGGGAAACATTGATCTACAGAAGATGTGTTGAGTTTGCTGGATCTAGCACTGGAGCGCTTTGCCGCCCTGCAGCACTGACCTCGTAGGAGTCATGTGCTCATCAATCACCCATAATATCCGCTTCACACACTCCAGCTTTAGCGGGAGCCTGCTGGCATTTCTGAACACATCGACGGGGTTCGCTTTTGGAAACGACATTTCCCGTGCAATCTCTGATGCAGGTGTGCTCTCTTGATGGGAAGGGCACTTGTGCAGAACCTTCCGATCTTAATGTCACCTTGACTTATAAAAACGGAAATGTAGATGGCTCACTATTGATCTGGCCATAGCGTCCAAATTTTAATGGCCATTCTTTGCCTCTTAGGTCTACCATTCATAAAAGATATGTGTGTTTCTTCTGCCAGTCCCTGCCATCTCCCTTTGATTAATGACGCTCAGCACTAAAGGAGAATCTTATATGATGGCTCCTTAGATCGCTACATTGCTGATGTCAGAATTTTCAGCCACAGATACAGATTGCAGTTTGAGAGGCCTTTTCATTGTCCTCAGAAGTGTGGTACTTTCCCCATTTGCCGTATATTATCCAGCTCCCAAGGACATTATAATGACAAACAAGCCCTCAATATTGAAAGTGAATGTGTCTTTTATATTTAGCATAATATATGAATAATAAGTAGTTTAAATAAACAAAAGAGCAGTTTGAAATGCATTCAAAGCTTTTAATTCAGAGAAACATTTATTATTCCATTGTCCAGGGAGACAATTAATGTTCGATTGCCTATTGTCCTAATAGTCTTTATATCATTTTAATGGCCTTTAATGATTTTTTTATTTTTTGGAATCCCATTTTATGTTCTTTATTCTGGGGTGCGTAATGGTGTGGGGGTTCCTAAAGACGTATCAAGTACTTCATAATAAACATGACTTTAATTAGGTATTTAATTACCTAATTAGTCTATATCACCTTCAGAGGTCGAGTGTGACTAAATAATGTTCAGTATGATTTCCACAGTGGTGCCGGGGCCCCAGGTGTCATGCTCCCAGATTTCCTCTGGGTGGCAGTAAAAAACTAGAGCTCTAAATTAGGAGGAGTAGAGACAATAATCAATGTACATTAGTTTCCTTGACGGGATGAAATAAACACATTGTTCTGGAGACTATTGCATGTGTCACAGCTCTGTACCAAAGTACCCTGATATACAGTGTAATTGTAAGTAATCTGATTATTGTGAGCCAGTGTTTTAGCTATTCAGTGATTTTTCAGACGTATATTACCACTGCAGATCACATATTGTATTGTTTATTTTACCGCTAACCTGACATTTTATGTAAAGCAGTTTAGATTTTTTAATCATTTACATAGCATTGCATCTTGGGAGAATATTTTCTTTGAGAGGAAGAGTTTACCAGCAAGGTGTACACAGGTTTCTCCGTATCTTTAATCAAAAATGCCACTGCCTTCCCCATGCTTCCTTTGTCTTTTTTCCATTGAAGAAAATACAGTCAGTGTCTGGTTTATTAGGTGCCCCTGAGCACACAAGAGTCTGGTCCTGCAAACAGCGAATCACGTGGCTGCAACTGAATACTTACAGCACACAGATAGGGACAAGAGCTTCTGTTACTGTATGCCTATGCTCAGGGAGGCTAGGAGGTGTGTGTGTGATCTGAGAGGTTGGGAATGTGATGTGATTTGCTGGTGCCAGACAGGTGGATTCGGCATCATTGTGTATAAAAAAGTTTACTGAGAATGGTGTAATAAATAAAAAACATCCAGTCAATGGCATTTCTGTGCCCAGTACTTTGATAATCAGAGAGGTCAGTTCAGTTGAGAATGGCTGCTATAGTTAACAGAATCACAAGTGCAAGAAAAAAACATCTCAGATCAACAGTGACATGAGCTGGCACAGGTACACAAGGCAGTGATGGGCTGGTACAGCAACACGAGACAGTGGAGATACAGAGGCTGGTACAGGAACATGAGGCAGTGCAGGTACAGGGGCTGGTAAAGGAACATGAGACATGGGAGGTACAGGGGCTGGTACAGGAACATGAGACAGTGGAGATACAGAGGCCGGTACAGGAACATGAGGCAGTGCAGGTACAGGGGCTGGTACAGGAACATGAGGCAGTGCAGGTACAGGGGCTGGTAAAGGAATATGAGGCAGCGGAGGTACAGGGGCTGGTACAGGAACATGAGGCAGTGCAGGTACAGGGGCTGGTACAGGAACATGAGGCAGTGCAGGTACAGGGGCTGGTACAGAAACATGAGGCAGTGCAGGTACAGGGGCTGGTACAGAAACATGAGGCAGTGGAGGTACATAGACTAGTACAAGAACATGAGAAATGGGAGGTACAGGGGGTGGTAAAGGAACATGAGACATGGCAGGTACATGGCCTGGTACAGGAACATGAGGCAGTGAAGGAGCATGGGCTGGTACAGGGACATGAGGCAGTGGAGGTGCAGGGGCTGGTACAGGGACATGAGGCAGTGGAGGTGCAGCGGCTGGTACAGGAACATGAGACAGTGGAGGTACAGGGGCTGGTACAGGATCATGAGGTGGTGGAAAAAATATTGAAAAAACAGAAGGTTTTTACGTCCAGTGGAACTATTATTTGTGCTGGTGAATAAAGTTGATCATTTTAACTTATGTTTACAGACAGGCTCATACATTGCCCCCTGGGATATAAAGTGGCATTTCTGTGTTAGCCATGAATGTATTGTTTAATTAAAAATGACCATATTTCACAAATCTAAGCCAGTGCTCACACATGTCCCCATTAACCACTCATTACCTGTCTGTTGGGATCCAGCATTACAAAGCTGATCCATGCAATGTGCTCCATCCAGCAAGTGCTACACTTTAGCTGAGAACCACACCTCCCACCCACCCCGCTGTATGGGTGAAAGTAAACGAGGTACCATTTCTGCTGAGAGCATGCTGGGAAGTGTGGTTCTCAGATGTCACTTAACCTCCTCTGTGGCTCCATTAGCGTGACCCCAGTTAGTCCATAACGGTTCAGGCCTCATGGTGAATATCTGGGAGTTGCCCGCTGCTCCAAGCCGTTTGGGACACTTAGCTCCAAGCTCACGGGAGTCATGAATGGAGATAGAACAGGGACACTCGGCAGAGGCTGGGATCTGTGCCGGACAGCATTTCATGCCTTATGCCTCTGGTAGCAGGAACAGAAAATTCTCCCGAGATCCATTTCTCAGGGAGATATTTGGATTAACAGTGCATTAATTTTAAAAGGCCACTGAGAATGTTATCGACAGAGTATTCAATACGTGTCCCGAATCTGCCAGGGAATGAAAAAAGTATTCACGGTAAGTGCTTGCAAATTGCTTACATAAATCATTTTTAAGCACAATTATAACATGCAATATTGATGAGATTTCAGGAACTAGTGTTGACTGACAACCACTGTTAGGCTGATTTGTTCTGCAATGCAGGGAAATTAAGGGAAATGCCACAATCCTGAAGTCTAAATCGTTAATTACTTGACGCAGGCAATAGTTACAAACACATTAGTTAAATGTCTGTTGAAATGAGTTTGGAAAGTTTCTTTTGGTTTTTCCCCCACAATATTTAATAAATAATAAATCAATAAATGTACATAAAACCTACAAATAAATCAAAAGGAAGAAAAAAAAAACTGAAGTCCAGTCATTTAAGTTACTGTAAAAGCTCATATGTAGTGCCATGTTTGGTGTTCAGGCCAGTATTTGGAAACGCCTGTGATTGTGCACAGCAGAGTTCTGCTGCCCACCTGGTCACATACTGTGACAGTCCAATCAATCCTTTTAAGCAATGGCCTGTATGTTAAACAGAGACCTTCCTTGAACTTATCAGCTCAGATAACAGTCACAGATGCATCTCGGAGTTTTGTCTTTGACATTTCATTCTGTAGTTCTCCTCCTTACTCCTCGGGTTTTTAAAGGGAGCCAGATTTTCTGATGTCTTTATTGGGAATAATTTAGATGGCATGCTGCTTTATAAACGTGTTAACAAGCTGCCTTTATTCACAGTGTCACTCTGCAATTCACTGCTTCTGTTATTTTCTAAACATATTATTTGATTTGTTTAGTTTTTCTAAATGGGCGTGTAAAAATCGAGGGGTAAAGGTGGTATAATCAGAATTAAAGATTATCCAAGCTATGCTGAGGCTGGTGTGTGGCTCAGTGTGTAAGGCCTCTGCCTCTGATTGGTACATCACTGGTTTGAATCCACTATTTGGCATGGCAACCCCATATCTGTATGTCCCTAGAGCATGGCCATTAATCACCTGAAACACCAGCTTCTTTCAGATCCTTATAGATGTGTGCGTATGCCTTAAAAAAGGGGCACAAAATGAGATATGTGAAGTAACACATACTGATGCACTTGCATAGGGGGCAAATAGAGCATCATTTTGTTATCAGATGTAATAAAGTCATATTATGTAAAGCATCATTTTGTTTGTTTGCTTTTCCGAGACTTGCTTTGCATCCTCCTCCAACTGCTGTAGCAAGCGGTCAGCCAATCAGGGATCGGCACCTGCCTTGTCTTGCACGTGATGCGGCATAGACATCTCCGCCAGGCCACACCCACAGGATCGCGGACAGTGACCAGTGACGACACGCCACTAATGCGAAGCGGCATGCAGACATCTGCAAAAGTCCAGCAATTCAACTTGGTGCCCCCCCTCCCCCAACCCCCTCTGGCTCTACAGTCACTGTGCCCGTCAGAGTTCTCTCCTTGACCTGCGGAGGGCACCTGTTTTATGGACTGCCTGGCACTGCGCGCTGACACTGCCATCAATTCCCCCCTACGCCCCCCCCCCCCCCAAGGGAACACAGCCCATTCCGTCATTCCACGGCAGCTTAAGCCCTCAAACCCCTGTCCTCCCTGCTTCAGCGTTTCCCAAAAACATGGGTAAAAATCAATGATGGGGCTTTCCAGTCTGTCCCCATCCCGAGGCTGAGGCCACAGGACTGAGGTGGCCCTGTCCAATATTCTCATCCACCACGGCTTCCCCGGAGAACCTTTCATTGGTTGGCTCCTCATGCGAGCAGCACTGCATCTGCGCCAGCAGCCTGGTGCCAATGCCCTGCTCTGCATCTGAACCCCGCTGAGGCTCCTCAGCTGCCTTGGACATGCCACCCTAACGCAGTATACTGGTGGTAATGGGACAAATTGGCTTTGCCATGTCACTGGAGGTAGGTTGGGAATTGTACTCAGTGACCCTGAAGTGCTTGAGATAAAGGCATCAGCTAAAATAGACAACTAATGACAGATGATAGATAGATAGATAGATAGAATGTACTTGTATTTACATTCATTTATGTATATGCATTCATAAACATTTAATTATTCAGCCAAAGGTTTACAGAACGTGACAGGCATTATTATCAGGTATCATCATCAGATCGGCCTTTGATCTTTTGCGTGAATTCATTTCTCGGAAACTTTCTGCTGAAAAGCGGAAGGATTTAAGGATTTCATTTCCTCTGTGGATTTGGGGCTTTCCTTCTTTTTGTTTGCATAGATATGTTGGATTCTTCCTGCCCCAAATGCTCCAGGCCTAGAAACTAGCAACAGAGCTCTATCTGGCTGTTTAGGACACATCCTGAAGAGCAAGCTGGCTGGAACACACATCAGCTGCCTGTTCCACTTTGCAGGGAGGGGTAACGGTTGAGGGACCAGGTTACTTGATGTCACTATTTCCATAGAGCCAAACAGACGGTGAGAGTGGCGTAGCAGTGAAAGACTTGTCTCCTTGACCTCAAGGTTGCTGCCTTGAGTCCCTGGAGATACCTTGTTATTGTAAGCTCAGATATGGCCATAATAGTTTAGGTGGGTCATCCTTCAAAATTACTTTTGTTATATACCTCAATTTATGATCTATGACTTTTGTAACGTGGGTGGCATAACAGAGGACATAATACATACGGAGGGGCCGACCTTATCATTAGCCAATGATATGTTTTGAAATTGTGAGTAAGAGTGGAGGCAGCCAATCAGCTTTCAGGGGACCAGTACCCGTGTGGCTCCACCCTCAAATACACCACAGATAATTGCTCAACTTGCTACCAGTGTGAAGGATTTCAATGACCCATAAATTTGAGTAGGTTTGGATTTCGGTATAGATAGCTGTAAGGGGTTTATTATTGAAAACTTTTAAGAGTAAATTCTATATTCTGTGTATATAACTAGACACTCTAAAAAGCAAACACTGTGAAGCATAGGGAAGAGAAGGGAATAGTTTTTAGCAACAATCTTTCTCTATGATCACTTTATCCAACTTCTTTGTTAACAGCACTGCAAGAACTAAAGCGAAAGTCTCGCAGCCTCAAAGATAACTTAACAAAGACGGCGTACGAAACAAAGTAGGAAAGTTTCTAAGCCATCTAGGGGTCTCCTCTCTTTGCTCTTAGATGGAGTCTGCTTAGGGACTGGCCATAAAAATGAGCCAGGAGCCAAATCCGACTTCAAAGCGTGAGATGAGAAAAAAACATAAATGTTAATCATTTCACACTATCCCCGTGAAATAAACAGACAAATGGATAAATGTGAGTGTGTGTGTGGGGGGGGGGAGGAGGAGCTCAGGCTTTGAAACCAGAAAGTCTTTCTTCTCATCACCTTGAAAGAAACATTTGAAGGCAGGAACAGGAGGCTTTGCAAGTGTGTGCGTGTGTGTGGGGGGGGGGGGGGGTGTACATTAAGAATCATCACTTCGGGACACAAAAGACACAAGTCAATTGGATCACAACACTATATATAAAAAATAAGGTAAAGAAGGTGCAAGTAAAGACACCATTTGTACTTGTTAAATTCGAAGATGGCCTGACTTTAGGAGGGAAGGGGCGGGCGTTCTCCATCTCCTGAAGCTGCATATTCGGTGTGGGGTCACAGTGGGTCTGAATCTCAGGAACAGCAGCAGAGGACGCCGTGGCCAGGATGCCAGTAGGTCAGAAAGCACACACTCATTCACACACACACACTCATCCACACTCAGACATTCACACACACACATTCAGCAACACCGATCTGCCTAACTGTCTGTCTTGGGAGCAATGCGGAGTGCTTGCAGTTCGACGTACAAGTCATCATGGAGCGCATACATTTCCTGCTGCTGGATGTTCCAGCCCAGCCGACCACGGAAGATTCTTCAGCATTCAATACCTTCCAATGCTCATGGCTTTCACTAGCTCGTAATAAATTTTACTATATGGATTGTGAATAATGAACGTTTGTAACAACCGGCAAGATGAGTCTATGTTTCAGCGTCAAGTGGCATGTGCGCGGCTGAGGGCGGGGAGCTGACGCACGCGCCCGACGGACTGTCCGGGACCCTGTGGAGGTGTCAGTCACTCTGTCACGTGGCTGACAAGCGCCACGCCTGACGGTCACCACGCGCCCCAGACAGCGGGGGAGCGCTCTCAGCCGCGATGTTACCTTTTGCCTACGCCTCGTTATATAGCGGCGCGCGTGATCACTGACAGCCAGCTCTCATTTACAGCTTGGAAACATCGCTGAAGGGTGATTATTCCTCCTCCAAAGATGGAGGAGGACTCGTGGATAAACAAGTGAAGGAACTCATGATATTTTGTGAATGTGGCTCATTTTAATTTGTCTTGGATCCGGTTTCTTTAACTGGAGCATACATGTACTTGCAGGCATGCAAATTGTATTCTTATTTACTTTTATTTTGACCTGTTTTTAATGCACTCTTGTATTAAATTTACATAATATTTTATTATATGCATAATATTTTAAGGATCATATTAATGTACAGTCTTTTAAAAAAGCAAAATGTGAAAGAGGCTAATGGTCATTGTTGACACGCCACAGCACACAACAACAAAACGTGTCCTCTGTATTTAACCCATACGTGACACTGCACTGGGCAGCTAATCCAGCGCCAGGGAAGCAGTGCTGATTGACTAACATGTCACCCTTACTCAGTGTACCTCAGTGGTACCTCACTGGCTGGGGAATCGAACACACAACCTCTCAATCGCAAGGGCACTTCCCGAACCGTCTGGCCACCACTACCCTCTTTATTATTATTTTTTTTGTTGTTGATTGCTTTATACATTTACTTTTTTATCTGATGCATTTATCCAAAGCAGCTTACAATAGAGGGAAAAGTTACAGTTTGTTTGTGTTTACTGGGAGGTGAAGCCATGACTTTTGGGTTCTGAGTGTCCTGACTTGGTGAGCTGCCTTGAGGGTGGGTCGGGTGTGCTTGTCTCTGCTTTTGGTGTTGTGGATGAGTCTCCTCTCATCTCCACTCATCCACCCACTCAGCTCTTATGCTACTGGTGGAGTGTCTTTTCAATGATCCGAGTTCCAGCTAAAGTGGCCAAATAGACTCAACGTTCTGCGTTTTTTAGCAAAAACAAGACCTAAAGCTGAGGTTTAAGACTTGAGGTTTTCATATTTCTTTCTAGCCAGGCAGTGAAAGTATCCCAGTTTCACTTTGCCTGCCAGCTAGGGAAGGTTGGAAGGATTTTATCCCAGGCAGTAAATAACATAGTAAAACGCGAAGGTTCATCACAAAGCTGTTAAGAGGCCATAATTCTAGCAGAAGATTTACAAGTGAAATAAATTAAATTTGACTTTAGCTTATTAAATGGGACAACAGGACCTGATGAAGTGGTGCCAGTAAGGAGCACTCAGTCGTCACACACAAGCACGGCGTTACGGAAAGGAGCCTATAGGCACACACAAGCACGGCATTATGGAAAGGAGCCTATAGGCACATACAAACACGGCGTTACGGAAAGGAGCCTATAGGATAGGGAGGATAGTACTTTATTAATCCCTTGGGAAGGTTCCTCCGGGAAATTTAGTTCCAGTGCACTGACATAGTACAAACAATTACAATAAACAGTTAACAAACAGTTAACAGTTGACCTGTTTTTAATGCACTCTTGTATTAAATTTACATAATATTTTATTATATGCATAATATTTTAAGGATCATATTAATGTACAGTCTTTTAAAAAAGCAAAATGTGAAAGAGGCACTTACAAGCACGGCGTTACGGAAAGGAGCCTATAGGCACACACAAACACGGCGTTGCGGAAAGAAGCCTATAGGCACACACAAGCACGGCATTACGGAAAGGAGCCTATAGGCACACACAAGCACGGCATTATGGAAAGGAGCCTATAGGCACATACAAGCACGGCGTTATGGAAAGGAGCCTATAGGCACATACAAGCACGGCATTACGGAAAGGAGCCTATAGGCACATACAAGCACGGCATTACGGAAAGGAGCCTATAGGCACACACAACCCTCATGATAACACAAAAACAGTAACTGCACTGGAAGATTTGTGAAATGGATGTTCAGTCTCCAGGAGTGAAATATATCGGAGCGGACACAACAGCTAAACCCATTGTCATTAAAAACATGCATGCTACAACCTGAAGATCGATAACCAAAATTTGAAAACCAAAGATCTGCAGGATTTATTTACGTTTTCTCGGGGGAAGACCTTGTGTCTCCATTAGCTGACCTTGCTGTCTGAGAATCAAGGACAGGCGCTGAATGAAATGTCTTCGTGATGAACTCGCACTCTGCAGCTCGCTCCTGTAATTGGAACAAAACCCAGGCATTGTTGATGGTGCTTTTGTTGGCCCTGGTGATTAAGAACATTCCACTTACCGGCACCATCCTGCATTGCATTATGGGATTGAGCGCCATATGTGAGGAGACAGGCACAACTGTTTCCACGTAGCAGCACTTGCATCCATTGCCTCAGGCATGTGCTTGGCCATTAGAGTAAAACCTCCACATCTTGCGTGGTTCTACACATAAAAAAACATTTTTTATTAGTTGTGTTGCTAATGTGTTGCTGTTTGTGAAAATCTTTTTTTTTGGCTCAGAAAGCACACTGCCGTGTTTATTTGCCACGTTTCTACCCTGTAATTCTGTGTCCTTTTTGCCATCCTTTATTGTCTTTACGGTTCATTTGCTTATCTCAGTTTTTTGGGTAGCTTGCTGGAGCACGACCTATTTCAGCGTATGAATTTAAATAAATGAGATTCATGGATTACATCTGCGCCTTGGCAGCGGAGTCTGGCGGAACGTGCCGGACAGCTTAATTGCAGCCTGCTGAAGGGGAGGTGTGAAAAGCACCACTCCAGTGTAATTAAACATGGACGCACGCTTTTGTCACTGTCACCTCGGAGCCTGATTGACTAACACATCACCCTAGCAGGTCATTAGGCTTTTTCAGAAGGCTCTCACTCAGATCCAATATCAGTGCAATTGCACAGATCATTTTTAGATTTCAACTGTGGCAGAATTACTTGTTGTAATTATTTGCCCAGATTATTACTATTTTTTTTTTATTTAAATTATGCTTTGTGTTTGTAATACTTTTGCAAAGACCATCTGAAGTCAGGCTGAAATTGCTTGGTGACATACAAACTGCCTTGGGTACATTTTCATTTCCTGTTTAGCATTGCATTATCTTTGGGCACTGTTCTGAAGACCGTAATACTACATGCAGACACTCAGAAGACTTAGTAATCAATCTAACGACTGTTTTCTAACCACATAGGGCACCCAAGCTGGTGTTAAACCTCCCAAATGAGCATACAGAGAATGCTAAGTGGGTGGTTTGTGTAGCCACTATTATGCCATGTGGCAGAAAACAGACTTTGTGTCACTGGATGCCTGACAGGCTTATCATCATCCGGGACAAACGACACAGACAGATTACACTTGTTTGTGTCTTAACCTGCCAAACATTGGTGTAGAGTATTGGAGTATTGTACTTCATGAATATGTATGGAGTATTACGCCTCACACACTACTGTAGAGTATTTTGCTTACAATACTTTCTCTCATTACAGAAGTTAAATATTTTTCAACAAGAAACAATACAGCATGATCTAATTTACTGCTTTCTGGCAGGTGTGACATCAAAGTGGCAACATTCATGCCACATTCTCATAATTAAAGGCAAATGCGATCTTAATTAAAATTAGCTGGTCTAGTTGTTAATAGGGAGCTAGTACACACAAAATAAACAAAGCAGATGACTTTAGGAGCGGCAAAATATGCTGCAAAATCCGCGTAGGACGGTGAGGAGCCCTGTCTGGGCTGAAACCGCTTACGCGGGCTCGTTAGCGTGCCGACGGAGGAGGGAAGCAGCGAAGCGTACCAGCTTCCAGGCAGAATCCTCAGTCGCGCCCAGTCCATTCACGTTCGGACGACAGATCCAGCTTTCTGACGTCTGCGGAATGAGAATCAGCAAGTGCCTCTCCCGTTGCCATAGCCACCGCCAATCGGATTTGACAGAGCCTACCGGCCCGTTGCGTCGGGTGCAGGTCACGGCTGTCAGGGATGGAAGGAGGGTGCCCAGCGTGTGGTGCTGTAACGAGAATGCACACGTGCGGAGGAGCGAGCTCGCATGCGAACACAGCCAGCCGCTCCAGCCGAGGGATAAGAAGTCTGCAGCGGTGAGCTTGGAGGCATGTCAGGGACGTCGCCACGTGGCCTCTGCTGTCGAGCAGGTGACTGTGGAGGCTTGGGGTGAGGCGGCTGCAGCCCGGCCAATAGCAGGCTACTAACTATCTTCCACAACTATTGCTGCTGTCGCGACGTCCACCAGGGGGCAGTGTGTGGCTCAGTGAGCTCAGCCTCTGTTCCTGGGTTTGGAAGGTTGTTGGTTCACACCCCAGTCATGGCTAAATAGTCCCATGTCTATGATCCCTCGAGCAAGCCCCTTAACCCCCACCTCCAGGGGTACTGCATGCCAGCTGGCCCTGTAATGTGACTACCCCAACTTTGATGACACCTCGCTGGAGACTTTTCCCCTCAGAGATTAATAAAGCATTATTACTCTATTTGACGATAAACTCCCTGACTAATGGAGCAGGGTGAGAGGAGTGACAGCTCCTGTAGCTTATCCAGTCCCTGTACTCCTCCCATAGGGTTATGTCCTTCTAACTGCACTTTATCTTGCATGCTTGATTGGGTGTTACATTTTCCCCACACCACCAATTGTTAGGTAAGGCAGAGGAAGCCGTAGTGTGGGACGGTTATGTATATTTCACCTTAAAAACCTGTCATTTTGACATTGTGGGGACCATTTTTCAGTACCCATAAGGGGAAACAACATTTTTTTAAAATCCTTGACTTGGATCAAAAATCTAAAAAAGTATGGTATTTTGATTGGTTATTTATGCTTAAGGTTAGGGCTGGGTAGGGGTTCAAGTTGTCATAGTTGGGATTAGGGTTTTCCCCATAGAAATGCATGGGCGGATCTTCCTTAGCCAACACGTGATGTCACTATACAGTAGGTGCATATGTCATAGTGAGAGGTAGAAACACCTTTAGGAGATCATTTGAACTCCAGAGGAAATGACATCACACCGAACAGCAAGTTGGAGACAAAATCATCTGGGTCTGTTGCTGCACTGGCTAGAAAAGGTATTTTATTTTAACACGGGGGGGGGGGTGTACATAGTGCTGTACACCTTTCAAAGTCAAAAGGTGTGAACTCTGTCTCATTATGTTATGCACACATGCCCCAATGCGATGTGTCGCTGTCCTTGAAGGGTGACACGGAGATGACATATCTATTCGGTGGCAATGCTCCAAGCAGCGATGTTTTTAGATTTTATTATAGCAAATTGACTTTTGTACTTGAAATGATATGTTCCTGTCATGAATAAACAAGTTATAACATAACAATATAACAATTACACAGTCACACTCTAACCATGCAGGTCGCTGCTGCCTCTCCCCGTGAGGATGTCAGGCGTTATTTGGAATCTGTAGCTTGAACACTTGAAATGTTTTCTTATTAAAACAAGACAGATGACTCGTTCTGAGAATGAAAATGAGCTGTCTCATCTTAACAATCTGATGAGTCTCATCATGACCACTGATGTATGCATGTATTTATATATTTTTTTCAAAGACAAGCATAAAATATGACAAAACTGAGGTAGATTCTCTGAATAGATTCAAGAAGAAACCATGCTATTACATTTTGAAGTTCTGCAGGAAAAAAGGTCTTTATAAAGTCTTGCATGAATCAGAATATGTGTAGGAAATTGCTGTGCTATTGTAGATGGCGGCAGAAGAGTAAACCTGCCAAAGTACTGATGTAGTTATTGTCCAATGGAGAACTAAAGTTCACTTGTGAAACTGTACAAAATGATGTAATACAGTTCGTGCAGCCTTAATTGTACACTATCAAGGTCTATCATTAAAAAACTTACTTAGCTTAACTTAGCCTCCATGTTTGAAGTCATATAAATGCATGGGAAGGCATGGAAAAGTCTATTCCCCATCAGTGTTTCCTGTTCTGCAGACATGAACAGGAGCTTTTGGGTGAACCAGTTGTGCTAACATTGCTTCCAGTGAAGTAGCCTCTATGAGAAGCATATCTCATTATACTGATGTACCGTAGCATGTAGCATAGTGGCTAGGTAGCTGGACGCGATAAGGACTCAAGGACTAGTGGCTGTCGTCATAGCTTTTTACAAGTGGTATAAATACTGAAAATGATCCGGTGTAAGCTAATCCTTTAATTACTTGGCATGTAGCAGATGTGGGGATGACACATAGAGTTAGCTTTCAGTGGCTATTGGGAAGAGGTCTGATCTACAGCTACATTACAGTATATCCCCCAAGCACAACCAAAGCTGAACGAGCCTAATGATTACCTCGTCCCCAAAGATCTCCTCTTTGTTCACTTTCCCGTCTGTTTTGTGTTTGCCAGCGATGTATTCTCCTTGGGAAACCAAGCTAATTACTCAGTTACAAGAGGGCTGGTACTTAGCAAAGCCTGTTGGCTAAAACATGAAGAGTTTGATCGGCTTGGTGTAATGTAATCATAATAATCTTTCTTCCCATAATCATTCTCATAACATAAAAAAAAATCATACCAGTTTAATAAGTGTTAATGAATTAATGAGCTGCTAAAAATATCAACGACAGTTAAATGTTAGCTATTAACTTCGTTTTTTGAAGAAATACTTAAATGTTAAATGTGCCCCTGACTACACATGGATAGGGCTGGCTTAAAAACCCGATGAAGATGATAATCTTAATTCTCAGTAACGAAAACTGACCTTTGCACTAATTTAAAAAAAATTAAACGATTGCTCTGAGCAATTTGAAGATGGATGGATGTTTGAAATAACTGGACTGTGAAGTAAGTCCGGCTAAGTTACTTTCTGATATAGCATCTAGCGTCTGACTGCTAGAACTCTGACTCAGCCTATGATGTCTAGGGACTTGATGAGAAACCAACTGGCTGCTGTCCATGCATCCTGCCCTTTAATCATCTGTCACAGCAAACCTTGGGCGTTTCTCAATGCCAAGAATGCAAAGATCATACTTACGCTTGTGACCACCCAAGAATGAACTTGTGGTGCAGTGGATCATGGGATTGGTCTCATTTGGTGAGGATGGAAATCGATGTATCCTTGATATTTGGGGTGGGGCAAGAATGACATTTGGGGATTTTTTTTACCCTCCTCTGTACTTCTGTTCTTGAATATTGGAACTGGTCTTCAGCAATGGAAGATGACGTAAAATGGGTCCACGAGAACACAAATATAGTCAAGTACGCATTCTGAGAAACACTCCTTCATAGGAATGTGGCAGATACAGTTGCAGCTCAATCCATTTAAGACTCCAGGTGCTGTTTAGTATGTTGCTCCCTCGTACTTCCTGTGGAAGCAGTTACTGAAATTGCGATGCCCGAGGCTCATGACAGAGCGTAGCCTAGTGATTCTGGAGTGTTAGCCTAGGCATTGCATTAAATGCAAAATATAAACAAATCCACTGTTCAACAAATCTCCCAAGAAAAGGCTGGATTTAACAGTTGACTCCACAGCTCAGCACTATCCAGCTATATTTCATTGTTAAAAATAAGCTTTTGTCACTTCAAAAATCGAGTCAGCACCTAACTGCCACTTGCCACAGGCACTGACACCTTTGCTGATGAAGCCATATCATGTTCCTAAGGACAGTAAATGGGGTCTTGGTAAATCTGGGGTGAAAAACGTGTAGAAGTTTGTTGTCTCCTCAGTCATAGAATAAGACCTCCACTGTCCAGTTATCCTGACCTACTGACCTCTTCAATTCATGGCCAAAATACCCACATTTTTTTGTGTCTTCTGGAAGTACACCCCTGGGGGATGGGGGGGATAAAAACTGCATTAGTCAAAATAATGGTTCTCCTCTTGCCAAAGACTTCCCATCCCACTGGCTGGCCATCTAATCCCCAGTGATTGCTATCTCCACTGCCAGCAGTCCTTTGGGCTGAATGGTGTCCAGCGTGTGGGACAGAGCTGGATAGATCTGGTCCAGAAAGTAAAAAAAACAGACCAAGATTTTGTTTCAACCAACCACCTGAGTGCTTTGTGACAGTGACTCTTTATACTCAAGTAGCTGGTTGAAACAAAATCTTGGTCTGGATTTTTACTTCCTGGACCTGAACTACCCCACCTCTGGTGTGGGAGCTGCCATTGGTGCTGGCTCTCATCTTCCCCATTGCCGGGAAAAGTAGAAGCAGTGGCGGCCCCCTCCAGACATGCCCAAGCTGGAACGAGTGGAGAAGTTAGAAGCCTGACCTGGCTTCAGGGAGCCCTCCACAGCAGCAGCCCACACTGCAGCAACTACTTTTAGGCTGAAAGATTTACACTTACAGATTGAGCTGGTGCTGAATGTGCTGACGTGAGTGACATATTGCTGACAGAATATTGAAATGAAGATAACCAAAAATACTCAAAAGCGGAACGCAGAAATAGTGGGGCATGTGGCGGCTGTGTTTTCTGGCATGGATTCCCACATCACGGGTCGTGGCCAGGAGTTTTGCGTGGGGGGGGGAAGCCCCAGAGAGTTTGCTGGACTATTACGGCCCCGGAGAGCTCCCCCTCCGGTCTTTTTCGGATTCTGTCTCCATTTCTCGCACAACTGCATTCCCCCGATGCAGTGGCGATTTTATGAGGTCAAACATACACTCACTTCATGGAATAACCCTGTGCCTCGTCTCCCAGACTCAGGAGAGTTCCGGGAGTGAGCTTCATCGATTTGAGCCCCAGAAACTTTCTCTAGATCCTGTGGAGTGCCCTGACAGTAATCAGAGGTCATTCCTGCAGTACGTTTCGGTCCGAATTACTTAGAAACAGAAAATAGCTTTTTTAATTCAAAAAAAAAAAAAACAACAAAGCATGGACTACAATTGTGGAAATTATTCACACACATACACATACTGAGTGGCCACTTTATTAGGTAAATTTATTAGAGTCATTTTTCCTCCAGTCACCCGCGGAGGATGTGGTGGGGTATCAAGTGCCTCACTGACTAGAAACCCAGTGAGGCACAGTGCCCCAGGGATCCTTTCCTGCCTGATGTCCTAAACACCTTCTACGCCTGTTTCGAGGTCCCCAAAACCATCCCTCCAGCACCAGGCTCCCTCCATCACCTGGAGAAGTGCCCGTCAGCGTGACCATAGTGGAGGTCTGTAGGACCCTGCAGAGGATTAACCCACGCAAGGCTGCTGGCCCAGATAACATCCCTGGGCAGGTACTAAAATGCTGTGCACATCAGCTCTCTGAGCTGCTGACGGTCATCTTCAATTCCTCACTCACACAGGCAGCTGTTCCTAGCTGCCTGAAGACTGCCACCATCATCCCAGTCCCCAAAGGTTCCACAGTGGAAGGCCTGATGACTATCGGCCGATTGCTCTCACCCCAATTGTCATGTTGTGTCTCAAGAAACTGGTTATGGCCCCCATTAGAAGCTCCATTAATATCACTACGGACCTACATCAGGATGGGCCCAACTAGAAAGCAAGGACTCGCATGTCCGCCTTCTGTTAGTGGACTTCACATCTGCATTTAACACAATAGTCCCACAGATACTAGTGAGAAAACTCAAGACCCTTGGACTGAGCTCTCTCATCTGCAACTGGGTCCTGGATTTCTTGACTGACAGACCACAGCATGTTAAAATCCATGACCTCTCCTCCTCCACCCTTACCCTCAGTGCCAGCTCCCCCCAGGGCTGTGTGCTGAGGCCCCTCCTGTTCACCCTACTGACATATGACTGTTCAGCTAAACACCACCGTTGTCAGATTGTGAAGTTTGAGAATGAAACGGTAGTGGTGGGATGCATCAGGAATGATGACAAATCCGCATACAGACAGAAGACTGATGCAGCAAAAATAATCTCTGCATCAATGTAAAAAAAACTAAGGAGGTAATCGTAGATTTCAGGAAGCGCAGACGAGCCTTGCGTCG
>JAODKL010000081.1:2128509-2145984 GCA_026780765.1 Petrocephalus schoutedeni
TGCTTCCGGGATAGGCTCCGGACCCCCCGCGACCCTGAACAGGATAAGCGGGTTGGAAAATGGATGGATGGATGTTTCTAGGCAAGGGAATTTTTCAATTTTTTTTTCAATTGACTGTAGAATATGTCGACATTCTTAGAAGGCTGACAAGCAGCTGTCACAGTATGAAGGCGCAAGTTTGCACATAGAAGCCTGCTGCAGTTTGCACGTCGAAGCCTGCTGCAGCTTGTGCATAGAACCCTGCTGCAGTTTGCGCGTCGAAGCCTGCTGCAGTTTGTGCGTGGAAGCGTGCTGCAGCTTGTGCATAGAAGCCTGCTGCAGTTTGTGCGTGGAAGTCTGCTGCAGTTGGCCCTGGTGCTTCAGTTTGCGCGTAGAAGCGTGCCGCAGTTTGCACGTAGAAGCGTGCTGCAGTTTGCACGTACAAGCGTGCTGCAGTTTGCATGTGGAAGCGTGCTGCAGTTTGCACGGATGGCTCCTTTCTCCGCAGTCGACAGTCAGATTTTATATTATTGCATCACTGTGCATTTGCCTACCAGGGATTGGGATAAACTCCTCAGTGCTCAGAGAATATGCTATGAGTCCTTTTTTTTTTTTTAGCATGGCAAGAGATAATTTCTTTGCCAGAAATTACAAAAAGTCAACACTTTAAAAATCTTGATTGTACTTCTCATCACATCCCAGGGAAATATGAGGTGTAATAATTTCGGAATGGCTCAGGAACTTGGGAATTACACGCGGCCTCATATGAAACCATTAACAGTAATGCTAATTACTGTAAACGCGGTGGGGAAGGGAGCTCTGAAGCGTGAATGTAATTTAAAGAATCACACAGAAGAAACTGTATAGCAATTTTCAGTCAGAGACAGCTGGTCTGTAGAGCTAGAGGATGTGCCATATTTTTGAATTTTGTATTTTTGAAACTACTCATTATTAAAAAATTCTGGTAATTTAAAAACACACTTCCTGGGGAAACAATTATAATATTGTAAAATGTATTTTCCTGTTAGTTTTTTAGTTACCAGCCGCCACTGTTCTCAGTGTATTTGTTCGACAGCCTTGTTTTTGTGCTAGTTATGAAAGTGACCAGTCACTGTAGTGTCTAGGAGGACTAGCTAAATTGGGTAGTGAACATCTGAGCAGTAAGGGCCGCTAATGAGGTAGAGGCGGAGACGACCTGCAGAAGGCGGCTTTCTAGCTCACTCCTCACCACAGACGCACTTTTGTGTGACTGCCGGGCCACCACGGCACTCTGGAGAGCACCAATGCTGCCCAAGACGTGCCTGAAAATTCAGGGGCGTCTGCGAGACCGAAGGGAAGGACTCAGTACTCAAAACACCCCCTGAATGACAGCTGGCTCATTAATTTTCAAACAGTTTCTGTGCCACAGTGGGTTGGCCTAAATGCTGATTTGTATTATTATGGGCTGCGATGGATGGAAAAGCATGTATTTCACTATATAGTGTATTTACTTAACTTCATTAATCAATAATAAAGAGACACTAAATGTCTCATATTTAGAGCATAGATTGCACTGGAAGGAGTGTGCTGGTTGGGCCCATTATCGTTATGAGACCATCAAGGCAGAAAGATGTAAATAGAGAGGTCAAGCACGTGTACTGAAGTGGCCAAGAGAGGAACAAGAGTACTGCTCTCAACTGAAGTATAAGAGCAGAGTAAACAAAAGTATGAAATAACAGAGATTGTTGCTGAGAACACAGAAAAGCTGCACTTGACTGCCAGAGGAGCTATAAAGAAGGGGAAAGTTAGGATGATTCTCAGAGCCCCAGAGTGAGGTCCTAAAAATGTGGAACATAAATGGATTGGTCCGAATTGAGAGCCAAATATGACATGCTTTCATGGGGCCCAAAATTTCTAATAGCACCCTTGTTGACTGGATATGCTAGCCAGATGTCCATCCCTCGACCCCAGCTAGGGCAGAAGGACATTTAATTTTCTAGAAGTGCTTCTTGGATGTGATAACAGAACATGGAAATGAGAGTCCCTGTCATCGGCCGGTAAAGAGGTTCGGTGTCTGTTTTCTCACCGCATAGCACCTGCATCTTCCTGTTGCAGAAGAGGCCGATGGAAGGTCCACGAGGTGGTCTTTCAAGAGGCATAAATCTATTTCATTGCAAATTGGATTTATTCAAAAGCACACAAAAAACCCCCACCCATGAATGTGAATGTACTTCAGTTTTCCTCCTGCATCTATTACTTCTCGAAGACCAATTACAAGTGGGATGCCACATTTTTAACATGAAATGCTTTTGTGAAATACAGGATTCCCACCCTTTCTAAAATCACAAAGGGTTGCAAAGCAATGTGGAATATAAGAAGTTTCCTAATAATTTCATTACGTTATGTAGACTGACATTTTATATGCCTTTTCAGTACTATCTTTGCTCCAAATGTGGCATAGCTTTGAATCAATCTTTTCCTTTGTTCTTCCAATGGGGCTGGATGAGTGGGAATAAAACATAGCTAGGGCGGGTCACTGGAGCAAGCTGAGAATATCTCATGGCATCTGTGCTTTGGAGACATCATCTATCCATAATCATCCTAGTCAGAGAGGTGGGGCCTGTAGCATGTCACAGGCAGCACAGGACACAGGGCTAGGGTACAGCCTGACCATCAGAGGGCACAGGGCTGCGGTACAGCCTGTATGGGATACCGGGCTATCACAGGGCACAGGGCTGCGGTACAGCCTGGATGGTATACCGGGCCATCACAGGGCACAGGGCTGCGGTACAGCCTGGATGGGATACTGGGCCATCACAGGGCACAGGGCTGGGGTACAGCCTGGATGGGAAACCGGGCCATCACAGGGTGCAGGGCTGGGGTACAGCCTGGATGGGACACCGGGCCATCACAGGGTGCAGGGCTGGGGTACAGCCTGGCCATCAGAGGGCACAGGGCTGGGGTACAGCCTGGATGGGACACCGGGCCATCACAGGGTGCAGGGCTGGGGTACAGCCTGGATGGGACGCCGGGCCATCACAGGGTGCAGGGCTGGGGTACAGCCTGGCCATCAGAGGGCACAGGGCTGGGGTACAGCCTGGATGGGACACCGGGCCATCACAGGGTGCAGGGCTGGGGTACAGCCTGGATGGGATGCCGGGTCCTCAGAGGGCACAGGGCTGGGGTACATACAGGTATATAAAGATGCTACAGAGGACGCTACACTATGGAAAAGCGATGTACACACCCTGCATGAAGGAGGAAACCAGTGTGAACATGGGAGGAACATGTGATCTCCACACACACAACGGATATGGGACCCAAACCCCAAACCGTGTGAGGTTGCCATCCTACCCACTGAGCCGCTATGCCAACCAGGATTAACATCAACAGAAAATAAATAAAGAAATAACTCTCGTCTCTCCATTGTTGAAATGTCTATTATAGACAGACAAATTAATAAATGCATTGTACGAAATGCAACACAAACATTTTCATTGCCAGCAAAGACTTCTATTCATTTATTTAGACAATGCCCATTTATGCTTCCTCTGGGACTGCCTGATGTGCTTTAATATAAAAACTACTATGTACAATAAATATGGTGATTTTCGCTCCAATTGCCGGCTTCTCTTATTTGCTTGTTTATTTATGGCGCTCAGCTGCACAATGCGGGAGATGGACTCCCGCTGTTTATAATGAACCATGTGTTTGTTAAATGTTGTTGATTTGCTTGTCATTTCCCCACCTGAATAATGAAGTTTTGATAAGTAGCGCACCGTGTTACAGTCCATCAAAATGAATGAAAACCAGGAGCTAGTGTTTGAGTTGTTATTTCTTTTCTTTCTTAATTCACTTCATGCCTGTATTAGATGAGATCTAAATTGCTCATCATTTTCTGCTTGCCGGGAGGATTTTAAGAGCATTTAAATCAGTTTGCAGTTAATTAGCACTATCGCTAAGAAAGCATTCCTTTTCAGGTGTGTATTTTAACAACGTCATTAAATGGGTTGGGAAAAATACCCAACTTCTGTTAGACTGTGCTGCAGTTTGCATCTCTTATTGCTGTTTAAGAAATTCCATCTACCCACTGTTGATCAGAATTGATGGAGCTGATCCAACAAACACTGTTTATTATAACTTTATTCTCATATTCCTAACAGAGCTGCAGGGGTGAAACCGAAATCGAGACGCTTGGACGGCACCATAGCAGGAAAATGTTCACCATGAAAAACAACAGCATCCCTCTTACTGGATTAACATCTAATTGCCAACCTTGGCCTGAAGGCCTCGTTCACTCGGGGAGCCAATTGCAAACACTGAGCGCCTTTTGCCCAGAGGTGATTGGTTAGTGCTTTAACCAAAGATTTAGGGCTGATGGGTGGCCTGCTCCGGTCTATCCTTCCTCTCTGCTATGCACCTGCAGGAGAAACGGTAGCTCCATGAGTGCACACCCCGAAAGGCTGCCTGTGCCGTCTTCCACTTAATGAGGGCGATTAAGCCCTGCCCGGTGTCGCTTACATTCCGGAGACTGTTTGAGTAGCGATTCTGCCTCTTTGCCACTGTCAGGTCACAGGTCACAGGACACAGGGGCGGGCGGGTGGGCATCGCTGGCAGCTGTCGGGCCAGTAATAACGGATCGTACCGCGAATCGCCTGGCTTCGGCTCAGACGCCACAACATGTCATTTATTTCATAAACAAAAGAGACGGTCCTCTGACCTCAGTGCTGTTAAGGTTTAAAGCTTCTGTAATCTCTCTCTAAGTAGAATTCATATGGGGACTGCAGCCACTAAACCATGTGCGACATATTATTGTTGACGTTTTAGAGTTAAGTATTACAATTTCATTTTGGAAGTCATGATATTTTATATGGAAGTTTAATTTAAATTGATTAATATTTATAAACTCATATATCATAGTGGCATGACTATTAAATGTGATTTATCAGTGTAATAATACCTTATTGAGCTTTACTTTATTTTGTTTAAAAATTATTACTGTGCAGGAAGATGCTAACTGCTGTGTGTTGCTCTGTGGGTTATGGCTGCATCATCGGATGGCCCGAATCCCGATAATATCAGCATTGGGCCTTCGAGTGAGGCCTTGTAGAGTCAGCCCCAAAAACGGCTCGAGGGTGCCAGAAAAACTCATGCTTCTCTCACCTGTGTTTCACTCACAAAGCAGTAAAAAGGTTTTTTTTGCATTGTGTAGATGGGGAGTAAAGTGTTATCATGATCATATCAACACTGTTGTGCAACTATAACAAAGAGAAATGGCAGAAAAAAACACTTCAGCATGACTGAAAATCAGAGCGATGAAAAAGCATCGGTTACTTAGAGACATCCCTAATGTGGGCGTAAAATACGGCTGGCGTTTGTTGGGGGTGGAGCTGAGTGCTGCTTCAATGGGCACGTCATGCTGCTGCCCAGGCCAAATCCTCTCAGTAGAAGGTGATATAACGCCACGCAGTGGACGGGTCAAACCTGGAAGACGCGACTCGCTTGTAGACAAGTTGGGTTGCCAATTCTTAGTTGGCAGGCCAGGCCGCTTCCAGCCTCTCTTGACTTGGGATATTTACGCTGCAGTAAAGCTGGCTTTGTCATCAGTGTGAATGGAGGGCGACATTCTTAAAGGTCCCCCACGCTGGCATAATGAAATAAAAGGACAAACCCCTCAAATTCAAAGTCAACTTTATTGTCGATTAGCACATGCACATGAAACAATTGTGCAGCAATTATTTTCCTGGGTATGGTGCCAGATTGAGGAGTGGCAAGTATATTTTGATAGCAATGATAAATCACATCACAATGATTATACATTTCTAATTTTAGGCCAGTTTCTTAAAAGCAATGTAGAGTGAAACGATGAACACAGACAGAGAGTCGCAGTTGGCATAGCTCTGCCGTGTTCTGTCCAACTAAATCCACCCCGTCTCTCACAATCTGGTCGATTCCATTTACCAGTCCTTGGTCTTAATTTTAGCAAGTGAGAAGAATTAGCATTCAGATCTCTGTCAGATGGCTGTTGAACAAAAGCTACTAATCCACGAGCGGTTGACACATTTAGACTTCTGAAAGCGACTTACAGGATATTGAGAATGCTGTCCATTTGCCAGGATAGTTTCTTTGTCCTTCTTAAAAGACTTAGGAAGTTTCTGAGAGTTGTATTAAATCACCTTAGCTTGTCCTCTTCTGACTCTTTTCTTGCTTTTTGCGTGTTTATGGAATGTTACCAGAGGACAGGTAAATGCCATCAGCCACTTGGCTTGCCTAGATTCCGCACTAAGCTGAAGTTTCTGCTGTTGACGGAAGGTCCGTCGCCCGAAAGCTTCACCCAAGCACTTCATCTTTCGAAATCGGACACGCCCCTGTCAGTTCATGAATTACTACCCATCCGCCCCCCCCAGATTTTTCTCTCCCTTGCTTCCCTCATTTTCTCCCTCCTCTTCATCTCCACTGGCATGCTTCCATTTAACCATGCTAACGCGCTCGTTTATTATTGCTCTGACAAGAGAGGGACGAGAGCTGACGGTGGCAGAGAACTCCCCGAGAGATGCGATCGAGGAGGTGGCCTGGCTCGGAGAAGATAACGACGGGCTGAGGAAGGGCAACGCCGGAGGCTGAAGAGTGATCGGCCACCCCACACATTCCTCAGCCCGCTATCAAAGATTCATTTCCCACCCAAAGGCTACGCAAGCTACTTCCACTCCCGGCAGCTTTTCCTTAAAATAACCGTTCTGATGCTCTGGATGTGTTTCCGTTTACAAGGATAAGTGAGGAAACGTATGTCTTCTGTGCAGCCGGGATGCTAATGTGTGATGAAAGTGCGCTTTATTCCTTTTAGAGGTTCTCAGCACGGTGCCACCAACACAGAGATGAAAGACTGCTTTTTTTTTTAATGGCTACGATGAGTGCTCGTGCAGGGGATGTTTTTCGGATAGACTGTCTGTGATACAGCTCTTTATTTTTGTCTCATCTTCTGGATGGCTAACCGGAACTGTCTGGCAGCATGCGCCCGTCATTTAAAAAAAATGATTTATAAAGGTGCAGCTGTATTTGCAGTGCAAATAGAATCCTGCAGTGACTTCATTAAATATTTTATTAATAGTTTAAATGTGCTACCTAGTGCAGGATAGGCAAAAAAAAACCTCACATTAAGAACTCGCATAAAACTTAAATAAACTGAAGTGACATTAAGAAGCAAGTGCCCGCACGAAGTTTATAAGCTTAATCAGTTCTACTCGTTTCAGATCCAGGAATACAGAGGAATACAGAGGAATACGGAGGAATATTTCCCTCTGTCATCTTTTTGTAAGGTTACACTTTATCATGTCTTGTGGAAGCCAGGATCTATAAGTCTGATAAGTGCAAAGGCACTTTCTGATATGTACTCTGACTCCAACATACTGAATCTGAGTCTACATTAATGTAAGAAGGAGTTAAGCAGAGTGGAATGTACTCTAAGCTCACATTCTCTTACTCAGAACTAGCATTCTCTCAGTTTTGATGTCTGGGAGCTTTTGGTTTTATGTCACATGGTGCTGTGTGTTGGTGTTCACTTCTTTGCAATCTCTGATGGCCTGTTACCGACAATCACTGTACACCCATGCAGGCCAGCTCAAGAACTACAGCTACATCCCAAAACATTTTTTGTGACGGCTCCCTCCCTTGATGACTCGCTGTCTAAAGTTGGAAGTTCATCAAGTTGACGAGGGAAGGAACAAGCAAGTGAGCGAGGAAGGCAGCACAGACAAAAAGCGGTATTGGGACACACCTGCACCCTTGATGACTTACCATGCTCCGCCTGTATGTATGAAGTCATTACTGGATTAGAAACTTTTACGCCATGTCATGCGTGAGTGTCACCAAAGGTGAATTTCTTTTCCGCAAAGGGTACTATCTACTTTTTGAGCGATTTGAGTGAAAATCGAGCCTCGGTGACTCGTTCCCGATGGTATTGGGACAGCACTTAAACATCTGGTATTTGGAAGAACTTTTGAGGCAAAGGAAAGGTATTGAGGGAGGTTGGCGCAAATAAGGGTTTTGGGATGTAGCCTAGGGGTTTAAGTGTGCCAGAGCTATGAGACATTTTATACTTGACATTTTATTAAATACTCATACATGCTGTATTAATGACATTTCTGTCTTGTCTTCTTAGGCTGTTTCCCGTGATGGGGCTGTTTATGTTGCAAATTTGATCCATTTTGTGGATTTTGGGTTTATTCTGCCACTGGTTTCTATGAACTTGGGATCTTCTCTTTTGCCCTCTAAGCATGCAGCCTTTCTCGGAGTGTGCACTTCTGCACTGGGGCCTCTGACATTCGCATTGCACCCCAAAGGGAGAATTTATCCCGGCGTCACAAGCAAACCCAAGCAAACCAGAGACAGTGACATAAACAGCATGAAGCATCACTATAGCTCATAATTATAGTGGCGGTTGCATTTTTGCATATTTTATGGCTGTATATAAAATAGGGAAAAAATCACAGTGACTTGCTGTGACAACCCTTGAGAAAGCAGACTAATTTCCCATGGCAGGTGAAGTCAGCATGGGGATGTCGGATGTCGACTCGCACCTGCTTTGATGATGCAGCAATCATAAAAGGGTTGTCATTTTGGACACCCCTGCTGGGAAGCAGGGCTGATCCCTTCCGCTGTCTTCTCCTAGACCCACAATTAATCTGAGTTTGAAACTGAGAAAAAGAATCTACGTATATCTCCTCACTGCATCTTACGTGGCTTAAAACACAAGCCACGGGTTGAAGCACGACTGATAATTATGACCAAAACATCCAGCTTAATTAATAAATCTGTTTCAGTAAATTAAACAATAAGATTAACTTGCATAACTTCAGCGTGTTTAGTAATAAACTGCCTGAAGAATGTCATCATACCCAGCTAGGTATAAATGAGTAGGACTGGCCATGTGGCGGTTGTCCATAATGACTCTGACAGAAATGCTTCAATTAAAACATTTCAGAGAAGATCTGACAAGTCTGCAGATATATTTGACTCCTGGAAAATGCCTAATTAACACTGATCTGGGGCCTGATACTGAAATGAGTCGGATGAGTACATTACGCTAAAAATGAGCAATTATTGCTTAGGTATATTCTGTATTTGGGGGGGGGAGGGGGAGTGGAACCCGGTTATTAAGTGATTGCAAGTGTGTTCAGCTTAAAGATCAACAGTGGTTTGTTTCTCTGTGCTCAGCGGGAAGCCACAAGTGTTTAGTGGCTAATGTCAGGCACAGTGACAAAAAAAAAAAGAAAACAGTGTAGGCTGTAATCCTAGCTCTGCTTAAACCGGACTCATGACTCACTTAGGGATCATCCTGCTGAATGCAAAATCAAAGGGCAAAGGTCCAGACAGCTTCTGAGACGCCCAAGCTGCAGAGGAACCCTTGCAGTAGGGACTACACAGTATTAAGGAATTGCAAATCTACGAAATACTGCATGGTTAAAATGAATAAAGAGCCAAAAAGCAAATTTACAAATCCTCGTGTTAATTTTCCACTTCATGTGTCGGCTTTTGTTCAGAATATAAACTCCAGGAATCACACTGACACTTGCGTTTTTTGTTTACAATATTCTTGATGCATAATATGAGTTTGCCTGACATCATACTGAAGTCCCAGAGAAAGGATTTGACAATGATGAAATTCCTTCATTTCGCCGCAGTTGTTATGGGTCTCGCTTCAGTCGGGTGCGCTAAGAGTCTGGATGCTTCATTATGCCGAAGAGCTCGACGATAATTCGAAATTGTTTTGATGTCTAGCAGATGCTTTTTGTAGACACTTCATTCCAGTCGAAGGTCACAATGCATAAAATCCAGCAGAAAGAACGGGGAACGATGCACGTATATTCTTTCCACATTAGCGTAACGTGGCCTGTCTGTCGCAAACTCCCACTGGAGGTTCATATTAAAAATGGAGTGAACATCTCTGCTAGATGACATTTCCCTCAGTCTGCGTGAGACACGGTCCCTCAGGACCCCAGTCGTGGAAAGATCATTCGTCAGAGATGAAGGGAAAGACACTGTCCCCTTCTCCTGGGGATACTCCTGATGCTGAGCCGCAGAACAAGGGGCTGTTAAGCTTCCCTCTTTTCCACTGGGCCTGTTACATCCATGCTCGTGTTGCTTAAGCGAGAAACGCATATGACCATTTGCTAATGCGGTGGAGTTAGATGGCAGACACCCCCCTGGGACTCAGGTGCGAGTTACAGATAAGGGGATGTGAGACCAGCAGAGCAAAACAGAGAAGTGCCCACAATGCAAGGTCTGGTCTAAAGAGCCAGAATGCATTGCTCCTTCTTGGAGTCTTCACATTTTTTTTAACAAACACCAGGACAATGCAACTGTGAAATGAAATGAAATGTCAATGAGGTCAAAGCGGGCTCATGGTGGCCTTGACTTTCTTTCTGAGGAAATTTCAACAGATTCAATTTTAAATGAGAGCACACTGCGTTCAGGAACTTTTATTGGTAATTCAGTGATTAAAGGCACTAACATATGAATGGACTTGAGCTGAACCCAAGGCAATTGAAATCTTTACAGCAAAAACAGTTATCAACAAGTCTTCTTTAACCACATATCCTGAAGCAGTATCATGTCATGCATGAAGCCAGCCCCATTACAGGTGAGAGCAAGCAAAATCCACACACACAGAAGGGGTAGTGTGGGTCTATGAAGCCCACAACCGACATGTCAACAGGAAAAAAAAATTATAAAATGTATTAAATGGGGCACCATATATGTGCTGAGGCCAAAGGGCACAGCATGAAACCCCCAGACCCCTGAGGCCTGGTCTTCTACCTGTCAGTCTTTTCCTTTCCAGCAGACGGGCCTCAGGACTCCTGACTTTGAGGACCACAACTAAGGCAGCTAAGGACTCGAAGAGCTGAGTGACAATGGTTTTCAGCAAGGGGGGCATCGGGGGGTTACCATGGCTCAGTGAACAGGACCCAAGATACCAGGCAGACCTCAAATACAAAATGAATGCAAAGTCAGAGGTGATTAAACAAATCCACATCATGGAAGCCAAAGATCAGACAAAAAAAAAAAACACAAGAATCCAGCCCACTAAGACTTATCAAGGAATCAGAATAAAATTAACCACACTTGCTGCATGTGTGGCTAATTATACGTCAGCATCATCAGGAAGTGGGCGTGGTCACATGGCCACATAACACATTATGGTCACATAACACATTATGGTCACATAACGACCATGCCTCTGACTGGTAACTAGCGAACTATATTCTGGACTGGAAATTGGCAAAAACCCTGTTATTGTGAGGCTACAGTCCCAATCACAGTGTCACCATGCTGCCCAAAGCAAAAATATTCAACTATGTAAATGCTTTAAAATAATAACACAGAGCTATAGAAATTCAGCCTGAGGATTTTGTTCTACAGTACCGATACCACTGCTAGTCTCCCTGACCTACTGTATGCTGGATTTTGGCACAGCTGAGCTCTTAATTAATTAGGCTTGATTAATCTGCTGATTAATGCATTTCACGATTCGAATCGCATAACGGGATATGTTACTTGAGGACATGCAATAAATTACAATCTTGTTAACCACATTAGAAAAAAAAAACTTACATGCACTTCTGCTAATAAAATGTCCCTGTTTTTCAATCATTGCCCTAACGAAAAGAGTATCTTTACTAATCCATGTTCAAGGGCTTCAAATATGTAGCCTTTATTTATTTGAAATTTGATCAACAATAAGCACTATTAAAAATGAAAATTTAGAAACAATCAGTAATTTGCCTATTATATCTGACCCATATAATTTCTTTTTACACCATTAGAAAATTAAAGCAGAAGGGTTGATAAATCGAGTCAATCGAGATTAATACCAGGTTGATCGCTATAGTGAGGGTTGTAAAGCAGCATAATACTGTCTGAATACTACTCTTCGTGTGGAATTTGGTTTCTCGCTATTCATTGGTGGTCAAGCACCATAATTGGAGGCAGGTGCTCAACTGGAGGCCACTTCTGTGAGTCCGCTTCTTCACCACACCAAAGTGCCTTGACCAGTACTTGCCAGACTGCCTCTTTCTCAGAGGCATCCCACATGTCAGTGCACCTGGGAACTTATGAAACCAATATCTGAAGAAGAAGAACCGCATTACCTTATGCTTTTGCAATAATTTAACCTGAAAAATCTGCATTGTATATACCCATATACCAAACGGACACACAATCACACACTTTGGGTAAGTTAGGCACACCAATTCACCAGGGGAAAACCCGAGGATCCGGAGGATATCGTAAACAAAGAGCCACGGTGGCATCGAGTTTCCCAATCCTGGAAGTGTGGGGCAACAGAGCGACCCACTTAGCCCCTATTCTGCCCAATCTGCATAATACTTTTTTAAAAAGATAGATTTTTTATCTGAGCTAGGGTAAATGGCTGGGAGGAGGACACACAAGGCAGCCTGTTACAAAGTCATTTTAGCGGCCACGATCCACGAGAGCGGCGAGGCCTCACTAAGTGGCCCGACTGTAATTCATTTTCCTGTTGTGGGGACGAGGCTCTGGCGTCGTCCTAAATGGACACTTTAATCGGAGGACTGATAGCCTAGAGGCGCCAGTGCTGTGGTAGATGTAGTGCCCTCCGCTATGTACCTTCGTGCATGTCTGTTGTTGTGGAATAGGGCCACTCACTTTTACAGTACTGTGCAAAAGTCTTAGGCAGTCCAGGAAAATGATGTTTAAGACATCTGTGCTTGCAATCGGAAAGTCGCCGGTTCAAGCCGCACATCTTTGGGACCCTGAGCAAGGCCCTTAACCCCCAGCTCCCTGTGGCTGCCCTTCATGGCCAAGCTTGCTCTTGTGGAGAGCAAGGTTGGGAGAGATGAGAAGAGAATTTCCCCACGGGGACCAATAAAGTATCAATTATTATTATTATTATAATCATGATATTGGCGGTGATCACCCCCAGGGATCCCCTGCTGTGTCTCCTGAAATAGGCCCCAAGCTTACCATGAAATCGTGAGGAATTTGGAAGATGGATGGACCATGGATAAAACTAATTATGCAAAACGTCTTGACCCAACCGACAGGAGTAACATCTGTAGTAATTATGCCTTCCGGAATAAACACGGCACTCAGAGCGGTGTGCGTTGAGGCAGACAGTGGTAGCTTATTCTTAGGGCCACAAGGCTTGCTGGGGTCTGACTGACACTGGGACTTTAAATCAGGTAAGAGACCGTGCTGTTTTAGGCTAAGGATTTGCACATAATAAAAGGTCTTTTTATAGGTTTAAAACAGACACGGAGAGAAGTGCAAAGCCGATGATAATCAATTTAAGAGATTTAAATGCAAAATGCTTGTGACTGTTGACCCCAATACTTCACATATGGGTTAAATGGGCCATTTTACTCATGCTGGTTTTTTCTGGATTTTAATGTAGCGTCACTGGAAATAATCATTCAGTGGGAAAAGATGCGATTTCACATGATGCTATGCATAGTGAGGCTATATAAATGTGTGTGTGTGTGTGTGTGCGTACAGGTTTTGCTAAACTTGTGAGGACCAAAGGACCTCATGAGTATAGCAAATCCTCAAAAGAAACGTGACTAGTGAGGTCGTGTTTTTCTGGTCCTCACTACTTCAAACTTCAAACTGCCAGAACTCTTGTTTTTTTTTTTTTTTGGTTACTTATGGTTAAGGTTAGGGCTGGTTTCGGGTTAAGGGGGTCGTGATTGGGATTAGGCTTTTTCCCATAGAAATGAATGGACGCTCCTCGCTAAGATACACACGCGTGTCTGCGTGTGGTTCTGTCTGGACGTTCTGCGAGCTGTGCTTCGGCAGCTCTGTCCAATCGGATGTCGATTCTCCGGTTTCCTTCGCAATCCTCGGGCCTAGTCCCCACAATAAGCCTGCGCTGTGAGATGAGAGTGATGACCAAAGTATCACTAATGCTTTGAGAGGTGCAGTCTGCCAAAGAGACGAGTCCCTTCCATCTCCAGCTGAAGCCGTCAGTATGCGTCAGCTACTTCCACTTCTCTTCCCTCACAGTAACATTTCATAAGCATTCATTCTAGAGGAGTGACACTTTCACTCCATTTATGTGCTGTATTACCCTGGCTTTGCAATAAATCTAAGCCCTTTATCTAAAAAGAAATGCGCCGTTTCAAAACTTAAAATGGAGCTATGTTGTCTACAAGACTTTTTAAAAGTTAATAGTTATCAGTCAGTAAAAGAAAGGCTTAGCCATTTACACATGAAACGCTGATGTATTCAGTAGCACTAGAACATCATGATGACATTCATATACTTGCAGGTTTGTGATGTAATTCGGTCATGTGATTCTAAACCTACCAACGTGTTGGTTCAAAAACAGCTGTTTAACAAGCTAGTTGGTGGCTGAGGCATAAAAAAGCTGGACCGTGACACGTTCATTTTAACCTGACATATATTATTTGTGAACAGTCCTCACACAGCAGCTACATAATAAGTAAGCAGGTTGCACAAATATGCCGTTATGTTGAAAGCAACACTTATTTTTTCTAAAAAGGAACAGAGTGAGAAAAAGCAAGCCCCCGAGCCGGATGTAAATGGGCGGACGGGCTTTTGGGGCAGGGGGTGTAGTAAAGGATTACATTAGCGCTAATTTAGCACACTTCGCGAAAGGGGGGGCATTGTTTTGGGTTGGCGTGTAATAAATTGTGTGGCAGGTGACAGTGGCATTTGCTTTATTGTGAAAGGTAGGATGCACGTCCTGTGTTAGAGGACACAGCTCTGCCCCCAGTACTAACTCATCATATCTACGCAAATGCTGGGTCATTGATTTATGTGAGATTCCTCTGGGCATGAGCCAGAGGTTTGGTGTGTTGGGGGCTGGGGAGGGGTTAAAGTCAGTTCTGAATAACATTGTCTGACTCGTTACCATTGTCTGACTCGTGTCTCATTGTCTGACTCGTTACCATTGTCTGACTCGTGTCTCATTGTCTGACTCGTGTCTCATTGTCTGACTCGTTACCATTGTCTGACTATTGTCTCATTGTCTGACTCGTTACCGGCTAGGGCGGCCCAGGCTGATGCCGCCCTGCCCGCTTCCACAGTGCATTATATATTATGATGAAGTTTTTATGATGTTTTTTTCTTTGAGTATACTACAACACAAGCATTGTAGCCTCTTAAATGAGGAGCAGGCCTTGCTGAGGACAACATTGAGAAGCCTTAAGAAGTGGGCAGAAGAGATGAGATTCTAGAGGAGTGACGTTTACATGCTCACCAGCAATCCGCACTGGGCATGAGGCACCTGTGGGTCCCTCGCCGATCCCATTAGATGGCCTCAAAGTAACGTTTTTTTCCAAACCCCACGATTCTGCCTGGCTCTACAGCAGCTGTAGCTGTTAATTTTGCTGGTAAGTTATTTTTCTGGAAAGAAAAACGTTCCATAATGGAGCAGTGTCGGAAAACATGGTAATGAATGTGAAATATATCTTCTCATAATGTTCTTGGCTGTGTGTTTGAGTGGAGGCATGGGAGAATCTGACATTGAAATGTAAAGGTAATAACATTTTGCAATAAGAAACTCAAAAAAATACACCCCCCCCTCACTCCACAATGAGTTTTGGAGTGATGAAAATTATGCATGTTTTGAAAGGTGACTGATTAATAAGCACTCTGCTGTGACTGGAAGCCAAAGTTTCGAGTCGGAATTACTGAATAAATATGTGAATTTTATATATATATAGATAACTTTAAAAAAGTTTGCTATATTAGGTGTAGAGTACTTATTGTTAATGTGACATATTGGTGAACACAGAAAGTGCAGATAGGAGGTGACATTCTGTATATATGTACAAATGTATAAATGTACTGAACAAGGGCGGTGGAAGATGGATATATATATATATATATATATATATATATATATATATATAGATATAAATGTGTGTGTATATATATGTACAGTATATATTATGCAAGTATATATGTATAATACATTGTATTATATATAATATTATATATATGTACATATGTGTGTGTGTGTATGTGCATACATTTTATATATAAATAGTGTAACCTTCGAAATTTATGAGGCAGTCTCTATACTGGTAGCTGTGAGAGTGATAATCCTGAAAAGTGTTTGTCTGCCTAAAATTGGAGCTTTCTGTCACGATCAGCCCCACCCTGCATGTCTGTTTCCCAGTGTTTCCTTCAGGCGGGGCTTAACCAGCCTCACCTGTTCCTCATTGTATCTGCCTAATGTGACAATCCCCTCGTTAACCCATGCACACCTGCCTTGTGTTCCCTCCTTGATGTCTTGCCCTATTTTAGTCAGTCTGCGTCCTATTCCCTTTGTCGGTTATTGTACTGGATGTTACGTGTTTCGTCCGGCATTTGTGCTTCCCTGAGTCACAATAAACGCCCTACAAAAGGTTTAACCTCACAGCCTGCAGGATGGGTCGTTCCTCTCGCCGTCTACGTAACACTTTCTATATCGGTATGGCGACATTTGGATATGTGAATTCCAAACACTGTTTTTCATTATCCAGAGAAAGCAAGAAAAATACAGGGGTGTTTCATTTCATTTTATTCACCGATACGCAATAGGAATGAATAGCCATATTCAACAGAGACGGCAGTTTGAAGAAAAATGCAGTGCTAAAAGTCACCCCCGATGTGAAGTTTTTAATCCTCATGATAAGTTTATCAACTTGAATGAAATACATATTTAGGAGATTCAAAATACAAGATACAATGATATTGAAGTCAATACCTCAAATATTCCTTCAGTAGCTTTGTGGCGGAAATGATTCAAATGTTTTGGGTCCTTTGAAATTTGAACATTTTTTTTCCCTGATAACAACAGTTACTTAACTATTCCGACTGGACTGTTTCTCACCTGTCTGTTAACCCTGCTTGACTGTTGTGCTGACAGTGAGGGGCGTCTCTTCCTTTCCTGTGCCACATGATTCATGACGCTAGCGAGAACGACCACGCCGTTAGCTGACCATCATGTCGTTTGGGCCTTTTCTGAGAATGAGTGGTACCGGCGCAGAATTCTCACTCTAACGGCACTGATGACGGAAACTGCGTAGCATTAGTGGCAGGAATCCCGCCCCCACCCCCGCACCTCCTGCTGCTATCCCTGAGTCTCTCCGGCTAGGTGATCTGGAAGATGGCGCTTTATGAAATAACATGGCGTCAGCCGGTCCGCGGCCCACCGTGACTGGATCGTCCTGGCTGCGGTGAACCAGGGGCGAGAACGTGCTGCCGATAAACAGGAAAACCGACCGTGATTTGGGGACTCATCACCACGGAACCGCTCCCCTCTGATTCGTCGATGACGGACAGACACTCTTCTCACCGTTCGGCCTGCCCGGCCAATCAAAATCAGACCTTTTTCTTCCATCTAAGGAAACATCTAATGGTCCTCAGGAACCAGCCAAAAGAAGTCATCTATGGGGCATGTGAAGAAGAGCTGATGTTTGTAGCTGTACCGCAGGCTTTTAGTTGCACTGCCCAGCCCCCCCCCCCAACGCC
>JAODKL010000081.1:2165537-2188620 GCA_026780765.1 Petrocephalus schoutedeni
TACATCTGTTTAGCTATATATATATATATATATATATATATATATATATGTGTGTGTGTATATATATATATATATATATATATATATATATATAATCAGATGTGTATATATATATATATAATCAATCTACCTCCAAGAAATTTTCAGATGTAACAGCTACTTACTTAACTATCAAGAGCTTAGGCAGTTCCAGTGTTTAAATATGTGTAATATTTATGCCAGGTGGGATGGAGAGCACAGGGGTGTAAATGGGAAGAGGAGGAAGGGTGGGGGGTAATGTATCCCGACGCACCCATGCAAAGCGCCCTGGGACAACTCTGCTGTGAAGGGCGCTATATAAAGATAAATTGAATTAAATTGAATTTTAGTTAAGGAACTAAGCATGTGGTGGGAGGTGGCCGTAACATAGGCAACTGGATGAACAGAAACAGGAGACTTGTTTTGGTGAAAACTGGGTGGAAAAACAGACACACAGAAAAAGAAAGGCCTTTTGGGTCCCGGGGCCAGGGGGGAGGGGGGGGCAGGGGGGAGGGGGGGGGTTGTGGACGTCAGGGTCCGCAGACTGTTTACGGGGGAGTAGGCGACAGACGGTGCTGAATGTAATAATTAGGAGCCGATAAAGGACTGGGATCAGCACTACACTCTGCCTGCCACGGGATGTCAAGCACCCCCCCACGCTCCTCTCGCAAAATATCCTGTCAGATTCCATCCATCCATACATCTTCCAGCCAATTATCCAGTGCAGGGATCCTGTGAGTTGTCCTGTCCCAGGAAGCAGGCAGCACACGGCAGGGGACGCCCTGGATGGGGTGGCACTTAATGTCATTTCCCCAGCGTCAGAGGGAGGTCGGACCTTCCAGACGTAACTCAGATTTCGGGTCTGCGGGCGAAGGCCCGAGCCGGCAGCCACCTCCGGAGGCTCATTACGCGCCAGTTTGCGTGCAGTATGCCTTTACACAGCAGCTGGAATGTAAAAAAAAAAGAAAACGAAAATAAGAGAGAGCTTGTAAAAACAGAGGAGGTACAAAGGAGCATAAGCAACATAATCGGGGGAAAGTGATGCGCAGAAAGTGAGGCAGTTAGCGACAGAGGCGGACTTTACAGGTGGTTATGAGGCACGAGCTCGTCCGTTAATTAGAGCGTCGGGTCATAGATGCTGCAACGCTGCATCCAAAGTGGCAATTACTACATTAAGGGGGTCCTGCACCCCACGGATTAGCATGCTGTAGCCGGCAGAGGAGACCACTTAAGAGATAAGTCACTTATCTCAAGAGTCTCGTCAGCAGAAGTTCGAGTTATGGGGCCTCCAGGTAGGGACTGAGGAGCCAGCTAATTATGCGGCTTGGGAAGGCGGTGAGAGAATCTGGAATTTCGGGAGGCGGGGGGGGGAGGGCGCAGGGAGAGGGAGGGCTTGGCTGTGCTTCAGTTTGGAGGCCAGAGATCGGAGCTGCTGCTGGCACTGCTGGCCAGAGAAACCTCAGAGGGTGGCGGGATGCCGGCTGCCTGGAAGAGCTCTGGTTCTTACTGTATTCTGTACTATTTACCTGCCAGAACTTTGAACCAGAATAGCATGGAGGCTCGGAATGTAGCATTGTACCCTCACAACAAGGCTGGAAGTTCAAATCCAAGAAGGATTACATCTAGGCTTGTTCATCTTCATCTAATGACAGCGATGAATGATAATGTACAAAGTATAAGCCTCAAAGCACATATAATACACTGGATAGTTCCCCCAAGAGGGTCGGATGGCACACCTCACTTGTGTTATGGCAGATGAATTAGTAGAATTTGGATAGGTCACCATTTGATTAATACTCCAGCTTATTCATCCCATATGTAAACGATATTGATAAACCATGATTGAAGTTACAAGGCGCCATGGCGTAGAGTCCCATAGAGAGCCAGGCAGAGCGTGAGACAAATACTGAGACCCCAAAGATGCGCTGGTGGGCCCGGGTTGTGAATTTCCAATGAGCAGATCCATGGGGGAACATTGTCCTCTAAAGTTTTTTCAAGTTGTTCAAGTAGGACTGGCTGCAAGCGGCCAGAGGAGAGGCCGTCCTCGCTCGCCCTTTGGACGCCCGTTCTCCCAGGCCAGAGGCGAGGCCGTCCTCGCTCGCCCTTTGGACGCCCGTTCTCCCAGGCCAGAGGCGAGGCCGTCCTCGCTCGCCCTTTGGACGCCCGTTCTCCCAGGCCAGAGGAGAGGCCGTCCTCGCTCGCCCTTTGGACGCCCGTTCTCCCAGGCCCATCTCATTGACATTCGTGAGGTTTATCATCTGCCCACCGTTATTTCCCGTCCATTACATTACAGATCCTTAATCATCTACGCTTTTGACATTTATTACCCCTGGACAGTGCAATAAGGAGGAGAAGGGCTTGTACGGTTTCTCGTTCGTCTTGCTATGTACCAAAATGCATCACCCGCCATGCAGTAATCACATAAGTGAAGGGGATTCCTCTTTATCTTAAGGCAATATTCAGTGAAATTCATTTTATATAGCTGGTTTGGGTTGTATGATAAGCCTCCATCCATTTGGCTTGTAAGATTTATTTATTGGATCTTATTTTAACTGCTAAGATATATGTATTACATCATATTTTAACTTGTTCGCTAGATTTCATATATTTGCTGCTGTAAAAATTCACCAAGTTCTTTCGTTGATAGCATTGCCGGTGCCGTGAGTCACTGGCAGCGTCTTGCTAATGCTCAGCAGTGTGAAACTGGGAGCCGTTTGATCTGTCTGCTCAGGCCCAACGCAAGCTGAAGCCGAAACAAGAACACGGCAGGTGAACTTCTTCCCAGCTTCACGTGTGATTCCACTGGCGAATCCTGCGCTTTGGAGTCTCGCTGTACAGGTTTCTCTCTGTTGCGTGGAGCCACTCCACGGAAGGATGCCTCGCCCTGGTTGGGCCGATTGCTCATCGCCTCGTCTGGCTTTTGTCCCGGTACCAACATCTGATTATCAAACCGCCAAGCCCTACCCTTCAGAAAGAATGGCACTCTTTGGGTTGCAAAATATGCTTGACTCAACATCTTGTGTCAGTTTGCGGAGTTTGCTTTATATAGCCTAGAATGTACAACGGCGTGACTCAATTTACTCATTTTACTTGCTAACTAGATCGTTAACTAGGCTACCTTCCTCACAGATCAACTCAGTGTCAATGGGAATATTTCCAACTCGCCCGACAGTCTTTTTCGCTGCCTTCTAGGTAGCTTTTGGTTGGACACAAACCCCAAATAGATAAATGTTAAAGTTATAGGCTGATATCTATGCTAACACGCCATGGCAGCCCAGAGCTCAGCTCATATTATCTGAGGATTGAGGACGTGGCTAACCTTTGAAACAGGCCTTTCAATCTTCCTTTGAGCTATGCTTCGGTGCATAGCTAGAGCCCATATCACGAGGCTGCCAGCTGGCAGTTTTGAGGAGCCAATGCTAGTGTGGCCATCATGCACATTTCACACGCACAAAGAGATATTCAGGAACGAGGAGGCAGGAATCAGCACACAGAGATGCACTGAGCAGCGACTAGGAGCCATCAGGAACATTAGAGCGAGGCGGAATGCAGCACGCTCGAGGTCCTTAAAGAGGGCATGAAGGCCAATGACACAGAGCAGCGGTGAATGGGCCAATCACAGCAGGTCGGCTGCTTCGCTTCCTCGTCTCAAAGGGGCCGTCTTTGAACTCTGCTGGGCTCCAGACCTCAGAGACATGTCGATAATATTAAGGCCCCGTGGAAAAATCCCCAGATAACTTGTCCCTCAGAAACCTGCCCATTAAAGGGCTGTGACAGTACTTCAGTTGTCAGAACACTTGACCTTGTTCACGGACACGACCAGATGCTTGGAAAACATTGAGCTCCAATTTTATCTCAGGCCTGGGATGGATTCTCGTTAAAGTGAACATCATGATTGTGAATTTCTGCTCTGCAACAGGCGTGAGGGTTTTTTGACAGATCCAATCCTTTGTTCCAAGAGATGTTTTGTGCTTTTTTCTCGACAGATTCTGCAGTCCAACACATCACTGGCATCCCAGGCTTGGTAATGCAGCTTGTGGTGCCCCCAATTGGCTCCAGCTGCTGCCAATTAGTTGTCTCCGGAGGACAGGACATGGTTTCTACAGTATGTATTTATTTTAAGGCTTGTGGCCAGCCAATAGTGATTTAGCTCTGACCAGGGGTGGACAGGATTTTTAATTTTTAAGGTGGGAGGTGTAAGAGGGGCCATAATTCAAACAGCAGGGCCCACCTTATCATTAGCCAATTGTGTGTTTTGATTTGGTGAGTGACAGGGGATGGGGCACTCCGGAAGCCAACCATCTTTCAGCTGGGTGAGGTGCCTCTGCGGCCCCGCCTCAATATATACCCTTGGTTCTGAGTGAATAAAGGGCAGGTGCACAGGTGAGTGTGAGGATCATCGCTCAGTCCAGGATACCCCAGGAGAGATCTTCGTAGCACCAAACGATCAAAACCGTGATTAGAACAATGCACTCCGTTACTCTATATAGTTTCACGGCATTCAGTTGGCTGGTTTATTATCAAAGCATTGCGTTTGTGTGTGTATATAGTACAAGGAGCCTTGTAGGTGGATTTCAGGCTTTGATGGTTTTATAAATAAAATCCCTGAACTGCAATCCACAGCCCATTGGTGAAGCTCTTGGATGAAAGTCTCACATACAGCCCATAATACCACGGTGCTACCTGCAGTTATTCTGATATACTCTTTTAAAGCCTGTAGTCAACACAAGAACCGTAGCAGGCTGTCAGGTCAATTTCTCTCCTTTAAATTTTTTGTCCATGCCACAAAAAATGCGGAATTGCATAAATCTTCCTCAAGAAATGTAATATTTAAATTAAGAAAACCAACACATAGTGATGTACATCTGATCACCAGCATCACCAAATTATGGTCCAATGTGTCTAAATATAAATGACAAAATGACATTTCCTGAATTTAAGCAGATGATTCCCTAATGGATATGTTCTGTGTGCTGTCGGGTCGGTCTGAAGTTCTTCAGTCACATTATTCCCAAGAAGCCAAGGTAACACGCTTCTAGCCAAGAGGTAGTATTGTAACATCTGAGATTGCATACGCTTTTAAGATTGGAATCGCACCCCCAGAACAGGAACTGCTGAAGTTGCTGATTAGTACACACTTCCACTGGATAAAATACTCCCCTGCTGGAGCTGAACTCCTTCTGAACCGAAGCACTGGGAGGCAAAGTGACAAAATGGACCCCACGGCGGCCATAGCAGGGGGGCTTTTCAGGAACGACAGCGACGAGTCCCACAAAACCTCGCTGAGGGCCGGTCCCCCCAAGCGTTCTCCCCGAGGGCTGGATCCAACCATCGCCCTCCCCGAGGGCCGGGTCCCGGCAAGCGCCCTCCCGAGGGCCGGGTCCCGGCAAGCGCCCTCCCCGAGGGCCGGGTCCCGGCAAGCGCCCTCTCCGAGGGATGAGATCCACTTAGCGCCCTCCCCGAGGGCCGGATCAGATCATCACCCTCCCTGAGGGCCAGGGCCCACCATGTGCCCTCCCCAAGGGCCAGGTCCTGCCAAGCACCCTCACCGAGGGCTGAGATCTACCAAGCGCCCTCCCCGAAGGCCGAGACCCATCAAGCGCCCTCCCCAAGGGTCAGGTTCTGCCAAGCTCCCTCCCCGAGGACTGGGTCCCGCCAAGCGCCCTCCCTGAGGCCCGGGTCCCACCAAGCGCCCTCCCCGAGGGCCGGGTCCCACCAAGCGCCCTCCCTGAGGGCCGGGTCCCACCATCGCCCTAGAAGATCGAATGATAGATGGGTGGATGGATGAATTATTGCTCAAGGGATATTGATCTAAATCCTGGCAGAAGTACCAGTACAGGAACGTTGGAGTTCTTCTCTTCACCCGCCCCATCCTACCCTCCATAGCTTTGGGGTGACGGCGCAGGCTCAGCCAGTGTGTGGCGCCTCTGGAGCTGGGGGTTAAGGGCCATGCTCAAGGCCCCACATGTGACTGTGCTGCCGAGGCCGGGCTTGAGCCGACGATCTTCCGATCCCAGGCGCAGAGACTTGCCTACTGTCACCGAGCTCTATTGCCTCCTGTAAGCTCGTTCTATTTATAGATGCATGTAAGGTTTTTTATTTTGCCTGAGCAACTCGGTGCAGACCTGTGACTCAGTGCAGGACGAGCAGCACAGAAGATGAATGAAGGAGAGAATCCTGTGCGGAGTCGAGAATGAAGAGCAGAGCCCGAGGTCTGTCACTGGCTGGGGTGTAAGATGTGGAGACTGCAGCTTACTTGCTGGCGAAATTGCAGGACACTCAAGCGTAAAGATGCTCTAAGGCTGGCTTTTATGTCGCACACTGTCCACAAAGGCTTAAGCATTAATGGAACTCTGGAACGATACGGTACATTCAGCTGAAAAAGCATCCAGCTGTTTGTGGTATTTTCTCAGTGCCAGGAGCAGAACAAATCAAATCTGACTGGGGGGGAGGGGCAGGGGGGGGTGATGATCTGTCAGCAGGGACCGGGCATATTTGTTTTAAGATGATAAATTATAAAGTAGAATTACTTTGCTGGGTAGAGTTTTGGGCGGGGGGGGGGTCCACAGTGACTCATTTGGAGAAGTATGCCCCCCTCCATGCCACCGACCCTGTGTCTTCTGCCTCGTCTCTGCAATCTACAATCTACTTTAACAAAACAGTCCAGCATTTAAAGAATTCGGGGTCGACATCTTGAAATATCGGCTATTCTCATTTCGCGAAGTGGTTCCTCCATTGCTGAGCTGTTCCAGAATGTACAGAGAAAAGCGTTTTTTCCCGTTACCAGCTTTTAGAGTGACAGTCTTGGCCAGGAGAAACACAGGACCCCAGGCTACCTTTACAGTCCATTCAGTGATCTCTTAAAAGTACCCAAAGAGTGTCTTTTAGGGGAATGTTATTAATAAAGTGTCTCCATCTCGCTGGCTAAATGGATATGCAAATAAACAGATCTTCTTTCTTCCGTTTTCCTACATGGGTTTTAAAAGTACTGCTTCACTCCTAATTAATGCCAACCGACTGCCTCTTATCAGAGTCTAATTCTCTTGGACAGCGTTAGAGTCAGCAGGACTGCAGAAGAGAGCAGGACAGCGTTAGGGTCTGGCTTTTTTGGGAGCCTTGTCCTTAAATAAATTTCAGCGATTGCAGTAACTATTTGAAAAATATACAGTTCATACTCCTTAATTTATGGGAGAAAAAGTCTGGTTTTTCCAGCCCTGTTGCTTTGACTGTTCCAGTGAGGTGGATGGCAACCCCAAAACCGGCCAGAGACAGTGGCGAGATTGTACCTTTGTTTATGCACCGTGATGGTACTCCGGGGCTCAGTGCTGCCCTCGGCACCCAAGACTGCTGATTACAGCACACCTTTTATAAGCAGAACATAAATAAAGGTCACAGTTAATGTACAGCTGAAAGCGCCTGTCATTCAGCAGACTTGAGGGTCTGTGTTCCATGACGATGGCATATAATGATTGGAATTTCTATATTTAAATAGGGAATAAAAAAAACTGACAGGGGGTGGGGCCACAGGGGCCACTGGTTTTAGCTGATTTGCCCCCTCCCCTGTCACTCGTTGATCCGAAACATTTCATTGGCTGATGATAAGATCGACCGCTCTATATGAATTTTGGCCCCTGTTACGCCCCATCACCTCATAATGATAACTCGTCTGCTCTGTGAAAGCAGGGGAGTACAGGGCAGGGGGCAGCCGAATATGGGGCCTGCCCCCAGATGAAATCTCATTTGCTCCAGAGTGCCCCCTCCTGTGTTAGTCACCAATTCAAAACATATCATCAGCTAATGATAAGTTTTGCACTTTTGTATAAATTGTTTTGTAATATAATTATTACCCTGTTATGACCCCCTTCCCCCAACCACCTTAAAAAAAACCTTAGAATCGTCCCATGCTGTCTTTACTCTGTATATTAAGAGACAGACCCTTAATTCTAAAAAGCAGTGTTCCCCAACCAGGTCCTCGGTGACCCGGAGACAGACCATGTTTTCGCTCCCTCCCAGCTCCCCCTAAAATGTGGGCTGTCTGCCGGTACCTGAGGAGTGGATTGGAAAACAGTTCTGTGAAGGTGTGACGGCTTAAACACCAGCAGGTAACTACTGAGACTCCGACTGACAGTGCCGCGTGTTTTGGGGCGACGGGCGAGTGACCCACGCCGGCGCCTCTGCGTTCCATGGGCCACCACAGCGAACATGGCTACTGCATCCACGAGAGGACATGTCAGTCAGCGGAACCACATCCCCGCACGGTGACGAGTGACTGTAGTCCGACTTGATCCGTATGGGGACTTGGCGACTCAGTTTGACGGGACCGCTCAGACTGACAGCACGGCGTCTGAGTGGGATGTCGCCCCGTTAAGCCTGAGGGTCCCTCTGATGGCAGAAGCACCTGCTGGGTGGCCTCCCCCCCCCAGCTGTCACTCCCCAGGCCCGGCTGCTGTGTGAAAATGGCAGGCATTTGTCTGAGCCTTCGCCAGCGTCCCGCCCCGTCTGCTCATTCTCGTAATCCGCAGCGGCATAAACATTTACCGGCGGGGGCCGCCCGAGTAAACGTCATGCCTGCCACATAAATGGCTGCGCCACATGCGGAACGTAAAGCCTGAGAAAATAGCAAGCCATAAAGGTGGTGCAGTCCCACCCCCATTCGGGACAGCAACCGATTGAGGGCCAAGGCTGACTCCCAGCATGCACTGCTACCATCTAGGAGTGGAGTGTGATGTTAAAGCAGATAGGAGCATTCGATTGTTATGGAATATCCAAAGATTTCTTATACTGGGAGGCCTGGTGGGGCTGTTGCCTTTCCCTAGGGCAGGGTCCAGTGTTCATACCCCTCCCCAGGTCCATGTCGTTAAAATCCAAAGGATGACAGGCCTACACACCACGGCCTTACAGGCCGACCCCACCTGGGTCCTTCTCCAGCTTCTTCATGGTGGGCCTTATGCCGTCCGGCATCCCCATAACTATCTCACATCCCCGCGGGAGAGGAGCTTTGGGAATAATAGACTGCCTCACAATAAAACCCGCGAAAAAATGACTGGAGGAACACAGAATGGAGCCTAAATTGGCTGCATCATTAATACCGCAGGCCTTCGTCTTCCAGGACGAGTCCTTTTATTAACATTTCGAGCGCTATTCTTCTCCTTATGAGTTTTCATACCTTCATTCAAGCCCCATTCGAGCTTCCAGTTTTACTATGACTGTAAATATCTCATGGAAAATAGGGGTCACACGTAACATAGACAAATGCAGGATCTAATTAAACCAAAAGCAGAGAGTAACTGAAGTTTAATTTTTTCTCTTCCTGCTGTAGAAATGCATGCTTCTGCTCCCAAAATTGGCAGAAACTAGAAGTGGCAGGGAGATATTGGTGCACACAGACTAAGAGCAGAGGCTTCACGCTTAGGATCAGGATTGTGCTGTCCTACTCTGAAAGATCTCAAAGCAATGACAAAGGGCTTTTTTTATCACCACCTGTGGATACTGGCTATATACTTCCTAGGGAGAAAAATATTACAGAAATCACAGATTCAATCAAAGATTAATATTCGTGTGTCTTGCTGTCTGGAACAAACACAGCCAAGTGTGACATTTGAAACCGTGAAATCTTCACCTTTGAAAATTTTGTGCAATATAATGGAATTTATTAAAATATTTTTTTCCAGATAAACAAATCTGCAAATTTGTAGTGCATCTTTGTCTCCAGAGAAATGCTTTTATATTTAAAGGACTTGATGCATGTTCCTTAATCGAACTTAAAAGGAGTTGATGGATACTGCTGTTGGTGTTTTGTTCCATTCACTGCACAGTGGGTCACAGGCACACAGCTACATAGAAAATTAAAGGTTTGAACACCCCCCGCCCCCCTCTGAAATTTGTTTGCTTCTGCCAAGGGATGTAGCCAGAATTCCCCTTGATGTTTGCTCTGGTTAAGGGCGTCTGCCAAATGCTGTAAATGTAAATGTTTTCAGCGGTCATCCCCCAAACTTCTGTAACCCTCCCCGAGATGAATTTCTGGCTATGCGTGTGGTGGGTTAGGGTTCTCTGCGTCCTCGCTGGATGTGGGTTCAAAGCCTGAGGTTGGCAGTACAATCCTCTGATTATCGAGTCCTTTAGCAAGGCCTACTGCACCTACTGCACCCGCAGCACTGGACCCGCAGCACTGCACCAGCAGCACTGCACCAACAGCACTGCACCCTCACTTGTAGGCTGCTTTGGACAAAAGCCTCTGCTATATACACACAGTGAAATTTGACTGTTGACCGCTCTACCTTTGGGGAGCGAGAAATAATCACCACAGCAGTCATGATTCTGTCGTTTAGTGATTTTATTTGCTTGTATTTCACTGTCCTTGTCATATCTCGACATGAGCCAGAGCAGAAGAGTCCAGAGGTGAACCCCCTTTACAATTTAACTCTGCCTTGGTGTTTTTCAATGAACGAAACATATGTAAAACAGCTGAAAGAAGAAATTGTACATAAATGGGTGAAACAAAATATATATATTTAAAACATTCCACATACTAATGCTGGTAGGGAAGTTTAAATTTGGGGGGGCATTTTATGACATGTCCTTCTGACGCTGTCCAGGATATATAGTTGGAAGATGGATTAATTAATTAAAGATTTGCACTTGTTTAAAAAATGAAACAAAGCAATAAAATCATGCAACACCTCATTCTGCAATTCTAACCATTGTAGCTGTTTTCTGGGAATAACTTGGCAACTATTATATAACTATAGTATAATACAATTAACATGTATACATTTTTCAAAGCTGTCTTATAGGACAAAGCTGGGCAGAAGTATATCCTGCTTTTCCAAGAGCAGAATTATCTTAATGTTTGTGTTAAATTTCAGCGTACTCCTCAGAGACCAGCTGAGTAAGTTCATACACCTCCTCCACTAATATTAGCCAAATCTGTAATAATGACCACTGTGGGCGATACGATTGCAACACTATGCTCACACAAGCCTGTCCATCACCCGAGCTACTCAGTATAGAGTGCTGTTGCGTACTCCTCTTTTTTTACGAGCACTTCTTCGAAATTGTCAAGGTGAAAACATGCTTCTACACCTGCCTTTACTTGAAGATGAAACACATGCTAATGCCTCGCTTCAACGTCACTAAAAAGTGAACTCCACCTCAGGCTTACGTAAAAAAAAAAAAAAACTGTAAAAAAACTTTGCACAGTTACTTCCACAAAGTTTATCTGCTTCACAAATACCTATCTTCTCTCCAAACCCAACATGATCAATATTATAGGAAAGAAGAATTCGATCGCACCTCTTTTCCAAATAAAAGTAATATTACACATGGCCGTCTTTGTAAACCTACAGAATTATCTTTATGGTTCGCTAACTGGCGAGTTCTTCCACCATAGCTGTGGAGATGACCCTCCAAAACCATATTTCAGACCTTAAAGCATTTGTCTGCATATTCCCCAGATGAAAATAATAATAATAATAATAATAATAATACCAAACCAGAAAAAAACCTTAATGAGGAGTCCATTGAATCATGAATATGCATTATAATAAAGGAAATCCAGCTGGTGGATACTCCACATTCTGAACCTTGCTACTTCCAAACTCCCGGCTACTGGTTCCTCATCTCACTGCCTCTTCCCCGGTCCTCCTGGGCTTTACTTCATATTGTACCCAATGCCAACCTCAGCCTTGTCTTCCTCTACTTTCTCCACAGTGAACTGGATCTTCTTCTCCTCCCCGATGCGGGTGGCGGCTGCCTCTGACACCGGGCCCTCGCGCTTGGCATCGGTCAGCACCTCGGTGTAGGTGATGTCGGGGCTGGCCTTACGGTCCTTCACTGGCTCCCCGGCTTCGCTGTCCCCCTCGGCGCCCTCCTGGCCCTCAGCCACAGTCCTCTCTTTCTTCAGCTTGATCCTGAAGGTCTCCTTAGTGGGCGCTTTCTTGGCGATGTTCTCCTTGAGCTTCTCGCGAGACTCCTTGAAGCGCATGCTGGCCTGGTGCATCTTCTCGCGGCGCTCGGCTGGCACGATGCGCTCGCCCAGGGTGTTGAACTTGGTGCCCAAGTTGTCCCTGGTCTTGGTCATCTTCTCGCGGGAGAAGGCCGCCTTGATGTTCTCGATGCCCTTCCTGCCCGACTTCTTCAGGCGGGCTGCCCGGGAGTCGGCCTCCTCCACCACCATGTACTCCTCATCTGAGGAGAGGTCGGCTGGGGCGTCGTAGGTGTCCGGCTCCACTGCCACCCCCGCCAGGCCCTCCCCTTTGGGCGTCTTGGTGACAGCGACGGAGGGGACCGTGGTCTCTCCCTGGAGAAAGGAGATCAAGAAACTGCCACTCAGCTAGAATAAATCACGCATCCTATAAAATAATCCTGCATAATCAAACCCAACAAACACATTGCATTAGCATTTCCTGCATTCCTGTAATTCCTCAATTTAATCCATTTTACTTTTATATAGCACGTTTCACAACAGAGTCACACCAAGGAGCTTTGCATTTTTTGTTTCTCAAAAATATCTGCAAAAGAATTTTCTCACCAAACCATGAGTCAGGCATGATGTAGCTGTTACACAAACGGAGAAGGAGACAGACCGTGATTTATTACTGTTTGCTGCTCCCTACGTCCACACATCTATTTGTGTTGATAAAGTGGTAACACAAGCCCTTGGAACAGTTGTCTTTAATTTACTCCCCATTTACAATCTTAACTGCTCTTTCTGCGGCTTGAGATCCAGGCAGAGTCCAGGGCTGGGTGGGGCGGGTGGGGAGGGAGGGTATCTGTGTTAGGACTCCATGCCAGTGATCGGAAGGTCATTGGGGGAAATCCTGTATTTGGCATCCAGATATTGGCTGATATTGTACGCCACTTTGAATAAAAGCATCTACTAAATAAATACAAGTGAATGTAAAGTACAAGCCTCCCCCTGTATAAAAATTTAAAAAAATATTCTCCTTCGGTCAGTTGTCACTTTCCTCACACGTGGTGGCTTCACTGCCCTATGAAAACTGACCTGAAGGAATATTAATATGACAGTAAACAAAACAAACAGTACAGTAATAAGAAAGCATCCATCCGTCAACATAGAGACATGCTGTGATGGACAGCATGTGAGCACACAATGTCCCTGAGGCTCGGTAGATCTGCCAAAACCAGATCCCGTGACAGGTGAGCGGCTCCTTAAGACCTAAACTGGGGCAGATTACTAAATAAGGTAACACCTCACCATAGCGAAAATGTTAGGCTGAGCCAGGATCTGCAGGTGACTTTGTATTTGAGACCTAATTAATCCTCATTAGGAGTCCGCAGCCAAGGACAGTCACGGCCATTAATAACGGACGAAACGCCTTTGCGCTGCCACGTTTGGTGAGTGACACCATTATCGGTTTATGAAGGCATGAGTCTAACAGGGATTCTGCTTGCACAAGCACAGCTGATGTTCGCCACAGATGGTCGCAGTTAGTCCGAAAGTGTAAACAACAGGTAATGTTGTGGGTCGACGGAGCTGACGATCAGTGGGGCCATTTCACTCGATCATCACCTAGATCAGGTGAACAGGAGCCAAACAGCAGCAGAACAAGCTGCTCTCTCCCATGCCTGCTCCAGCAGCCAATATGGCTCTTATGCATATCCACAGCACCATTGGCCAAAGTGGCCATTCTCTACTAATTCGTTTTTGACTCCTGTGCAAAAAGTAACTTGCCATATAAATTTAATGTGGGAGGAACCGATGCAGAAAAGGTCCTCTAAATACTAAATGTATAAAATTTTGATGTCCTGCCAATGTTTAAACATTTATTGAGCCCTTGCTTGATCAGTTGGAGTCCTGAAATCATAAGTCAGGCACCATAATGGGAGCATTTGCTGCTTTAGGGAAATGGTTCTCCATCCTCCTGTCTCTCTGATCATTCCACTTCCTACACACTCGATGCTACTAGTCTAATGAGTATCAAGCTTAACTAAGTACCACAAAATGATACCGGGTAACTACACAGTACAATAGAGCGGTGATGGTGAGTCCTGCTTCAAGTTCAGCTGTATCTCAACCCATCTTCTGTATTTGTCCTCCTCCATCTCCAGCACCTTGTAGAATCACATATAGCAGATATTCCAGGTGCCAGTTACTGGGTTTTCTCCGGGAATTTCATGAGCTCAGGGTGTGAGCAGCGCGGCTCTCTGTGTGCGGACATCCATAAGTCTTAGCGTCTGTCATGAACAGCCACTAGGGTCTTGGAGGCTAAACCCTGGTATTACCACTCCTTCCATCAGCTTTCAGAAAAAAAAATAGAAAAGCAATCACATCCCCTATAAAGGTTTTATCAGGAGATGCCATACTCACTATACTGGGTGAGAAGGGCCCTCATGCTAGCAAAGAATCGGCAAGATTCTAGTCAATCAGAAAAATCCAGCCCAATGCCTGCAACTAAGGTTATTAGCAAATTACCTACTAGGTCTGCTACAGAAGGCTCTATTCTGTGCAAATCTAAAACCTCCAAATTATGGAACCATGACAAAGAGAAGGTCCCAGGGGACTGGCCGGCCCGTCCCGTCAGATATTAGCTTTCGTGCAGGCAGCACATAACCTTTTTCTGGGTGGCAGTTTATCTTGCGTCTTCATTGGCGACAGGGCATTCCACTGCCTAAGAATAGCCGGGCTGTCACGGCACTAGCAGCTGAGAGCACTGGACACTGCCCACCAACTCTTTGCCTTCTGAAACTGGGCGTCCTTTGGCTCCCGTGAGGTTCCCTACACTGCCTGAAAATCTTTGAAACTTGTTTTCCCCGCTGTCCCCGGTCAGCTGAGGACATGCCAGGGACAGCTCTAAGGGAATGAGACATATTAGCTGTGGACCTCATTAAAAAATAAACCGTGCGTTTAGTGCCTTGTGTTCCTGAAATGCAGTTGCTCGCCCTTGGTGATAACTGGGATGTTTGAATGTCACAGCATTGGTCTCTTAGAGAGCCTGTGGCCAGGCAGCTTGAAGATCTTTAAGCTCCCGTCCTTCGGCTTTGGCTGCCACTCTATCTCTTGAGAATTCTGAGTCTAGCTTAAGTGAACTTCTATGTTCTATGTTCTTCCTCTTCCTGCGGCTATTATTTTAGAGTAAAGCCTGGCATTTCGTTTCTGGGATTTGAGTACAGGATTATGCATCTGTAGATTTATAGAAGTACTTTTGTTTCAAAAGGGAAATGAAATAAGAAGGGTTTTGAATGTATGGAGGATATTTGGGACTGACCTGGTAGATGACGACCCGGAACTTATTCCTGGTCAGAAGCTCATTCTGGGTGGTCTCCACCTTCTTGACTCGGACATTCTGCTTTTCCACGCGTGTGCGCACGTCCTTGACGTTGGCGCTGACCTTGCGGGTCTTCTGCAGGAGCTTCTCCACCGTGCCGTTGGTGGTGGTGTGGTCCTTGGCCAGCTTGAGAACATCTCCCTGGATGCCCTTGATGTTGTTCTCCAGCTCCAGCTGCCTCTCCTCCATGCGCTGCTGGCCCGCCTGCACATTGTCGATGATGCCAGCTACCCGCTCCAGCAGAGACAGGATGGTCAGGGCACTGATGGGCTGGCCTGTCTCGTCCTCCACACCGGCCAACTCCAGCTTCTCTGGCACGACTGCCGTGTGGATCTTCTGCTGATCCATGGCTGATGGAAGTTCACGAGGGCTTTGGGGGAGACAACCTCAGAGGAATCACAAATCCAAAGTGCTGTCCTTTGCTTGTCTGAGTTAGGTCCTGTGTCTTATATACATATGCCTCGGGTCACAGTAGGGTATATCAGGTAGATCCCACAACTACCGGTAATAAGAGGCAGCCCGTGGGGCACTTTCTGAGTGACTCCTGCTATAGACCCCAACTTAGATGGGGTCTTTTACAGAAGAATGAAGAGACTCCACCCACCCCTCCCATTGATCAAAAGGGGAACCATACAGAGTCGGCTAGGATGTGTCAGGGAGCGAGCGGCCACCGAGACTCACGCACACACTTCATGCCTATAAATACACTTTGAAAGCTAACACTCGTACATTTTTGGAAGATGGATCACAGAGATAATGGAAACCCCCCCCCATCAGCCCTTCTATGTTAGGCTGGCTTGGTTCGTAGTTCCCGACTTCACTGGCAATTCCCGATTACCACAGGAAACACGTGTGAGTATTCACTCTTAGCCAAATGGTTGACTCACTCCTCGATATTTAATTCTTTCATGGCACCAACTGTGAACATAAAGAATCAGCAAATGCTTTTGGCCAAGGCTGTGAATTATGCCGGCATGTTTCACTGCATGAGCCTTCTGATTCACTCTGGCTCACACTTGATACCCAGAGAATAGGATGTAAAAATAATGATAAAGGACTATTGACCCTATTGGTTTAGGGTCTATAGACTCTAGACTGAGGCAATGAATAGTGTGAGTGAATAGGATTGATATTCAGACCGGCATAGTCCAGGGGTTAGAATCACCTTTCTGTGGACCTTGAATGTCTGAGAAGGCTTTTACTGCAATGGTCAGCACAAGCCAGCCTAGTCCTGGCATGATTTTATTTTTCACAAGAATGTGATTTTTCTTTTTTAGGAAGATATTTCATGTAATGCACTGAGCACAGTAGCTTGGAGGAGGTTTGTAAGGCCATAGATGCCACTGATAGATAGGCTCATACTGAGGTCCTGTAATCCGCTGCATGCGTCCTAAGGGGAGTAAGCAATGCTATCGACATAGAGGATAAATACACTGAGAATGGCAGTTCTACCGCTAAGCCAGCGCTGATAAAACTGCATGAAACCTACACTGGAGACCCTTTGGGCCTCACCCGAGCTGGGGATGCATACAAGCCTGATGCATAGCAGCGACGGACGGATTGCACTGCATTAGGCACCTATCGTTTATTTGCGAGCTCCGACGGCACGGAGAAAGCCACTGCATTTTGTTGTTGTTTCTCCCGCAGATGCATGGCCCCCGATTCATCCTGGCTGCCGGCGCAGATCTTCACGTCGGGGATGGCGGCCTTTCTGGAGCGATCAAGAGAATCGCATTTTTATGCTAACAGCAAAACATCTTCAAGCGGGGCAGCCCGTATCGTGCCAGGAGGTGTCTTATCTTCAGGTGAGCACGCCCGTACGCCTGCGTCTGCGGCCATGTCCTCGGCTTCACTGGCTAAGATTGCATTTTTACCGCATGTGAAATAGTTGCCCCTTGCGAGATAAAGCTTGCTTTCACCTCAGTCCCTGTTTCTGAGAACTATGTCTTTTCCTCCTGCAAAACGGTGTGACCCTTTGGACTGTGAGTGATCAACAATTGGCAATTAATCTTCGGACTGGGGGCCACACAGATTAGGGCAACCTGGAAGTCAAAAATGTATCAATCCAGTACATTTCCAAAACCTACTATTTAGGAACTAGTTAGGAACGGTCATTTTTTGAGCTGATACCTCTGCAATATATAATTAATATATGTAGCAAAATATTATACTATAGAAAGGTGGTGTAGTGGCTAGGGACGCAACCACGTAATTGAAAGATTGCCGGTTCGAGTCCCCGACCCGCAAATACCGCTGAGGTACCCTGAGCAAGGTACTGTCCCCAAGCACTGCTCCCTGGGCACTCACATAGCTGCCCCCTGCTGTGTCACAATGTGACATGGGTTAAATGCAGAGGACACATTTCATTGTTGCATGCTGTGGTGCGTCAACAATGACGATTAATCACCTTCCTTCCTAAAAAAAAGAAAAACAAAAAAGTGGAATACCAAAATGGACACATTAGTTGGGTGACGCATTGTCATGGCGTCGACCGTGCATTTTGTTTTTAATGTTACTTTTTAAAAGAATATGAGCAGGTCAGGGTGTTTGGTTCCCATGTCACATCGTGGAACTGGCAAGCCGATCCAGCCTAGAAAAACAGGTAGTCGCCTTCCCAGGAGGGGAGGGGGGGGGGGGGGGGGGGAGGGGGGAGCTCAAGCATGTCAATTGAAGCCAGCAGCTGCTGCAGCCCCCACAGCTCCATCTATAATTACACAGCGGAGGGCAATCTCTCCTCATTTACATACCAGCCCCCCCAGCCACCACCCGACACAGGAGTCCGCTCTCCGGTTTATTTTCACATAGCGCCCCTCCGACCTCTGCTCAAATTCTACTTTTGGATCTAGCAGGTTCCAATTGGATGCATGCTCCAGTGAGCAGATACTTGTGCTCCCATTCAAACCAGGGAAGACAAATTTAGGAAGCCTTATCCGGGGTGCGGTGCTCCCCGACGCGGATGGCCCTGATACCACGGGCTGGCCACGCGGAGGGGCTCTGGCCCGTCCGCACGCAGCTCTGGCGCAGATCCGCGCCCGTGCAGCTGGCAGGGCTCACACACACAGGCCAGTGAGCATGCTCAGTCCGTGTCTGGAGACCAGGGTCTCCCGTGGCGACAGACATGCTCGTTAATCCCCGTCACTGCAGACCCCGTGGGCTCGGGCCGCACGTTAACGTCTCCTGAAAGGGACACGCATTTGTTCTCCAACAAACCGAGAAATAAGTAAGTACCGAAATGAGCCTAACAGCGCAAATGAATGCGAAAGACGTTTCCAAGGCCCTGGTTTGTTTGTTGAGGAGTTAAACTGCCGCCAAGGTTTAATAAGTTTCTTCACCCTTTATATTCGAAGCTGGGCTTTACTTTAATGCAGCATTTAACTTTAATGCATCATAAAGGCGTTGCATCAGTATAGAAATCCATTAAAACAGGCAAAATAACTTCTACAAAAGCAAAAAAAAAATCCTTACTATGAAACAAAACACCAAATAAAATACGCATTTATCAAACGTATGCATTAGTCACTAAGGTAGTCACATAGTGACATGCAAATGAGCCGTTTATATTTATGCACAAAATAAATATGACATGTAATGGAAGAATGGTTTGGTGCAAAGAGAAATTAATGGCATTAAAGGCATCAGAAGAGGAGGCATTAAAAGTGACTCTGACAGCTTCCTGTACGTAAACAACACATTTTCTGTATATAAACAACCCAGCGGAATGCATAAGTACGTTAAAAAAAGATTTTTTTTATTTTTTTCAATGTTTGAGACAGAAATGGTTGACCATAAAGTCCTACATGCAGAATATCAATAACGTCAAACAAACACATTCTACTCACATTTTAAGTCACTGCTTGATGGTTAACAACAAGTAGATTTGCTACTTTTGACAAACTATTACCAGATGTAACCAGAGAAACCCTCTTCAGCAGATCCTCGTCAGTTTACACAATCAGCTTTTAAATTAATTACGTGTTGATTAATCTTTTTACCAGTTTCTTTGTGCTACCTTTAGACTCGTCATGTTCAAATTGTCAGACATATTAATCAGACGTATTTTTGTCCAAAAAGTTATACATTGAAAAAACGATCTAAAGAACTTAAACTCCACAAGCCCAGACAGTGTGATGTCCTGTTTCGAAACCCATCTAGGTTTTCCCTCCTAAAATAATCTGAGTACTAAATGGCCTGTGTTGGATTTTGCCTTCAACTTCTTTAGTATGTTTTGTTAAGATTCTGCCTTTCAAAGCAGACTTCTCTTTGACACCCATTTCTGTGACAGCTAAAAGATTAATGGGGCAAGACAAGGATAGAAAATGAGGCCAATCAAAAGATCAATTTCCACCCTCCGAGTCTCAATATACAACAAGACGGGGAATTGGAATGTGGTAATATTATAATCCCCTCCCCAGGTATAATTCACATCACTCTCCAGGTGTGGTTCTGGGAACAAAAGCCTCTCAACAGACACAAACAATCAATGTTTTCATCCCTTCCTCACATGCTGACACCACCCTTCACATGGTCCAGGCTCGTGCCAAATCATACATCAAGGCCCATTGAGACATTCAAACCAAGCTGGAGAAATCAGAATGATAGTGCCCACGTGGAAAGTACAGGTCTGTCCAGAACACACAGTACAGCGTTTAATTTAAGTTAAAACTACGTCACAGAACACATTTTCACAAGTCATGCGATATGCAGTTTCTACAAATTATACTCATAATAACATTAAAACAAAATTGCAAAAAAAAAACAAAAACAAAAAAAACCTATTAAAAATGTCAACTAGTCAAACACAATGTGTTCTATTCATTGGATTACATATTAAAGAATAAATGTAAACGATTAAACCTCGCTGGCTAGCGTTTTATCCGTTTAAAACTGCATTTGGTGTTCAGCTGCACATCAATTGCAAAAAAAGTAAAATAATAAAAAAACAACAGGAAAAGCAAAGGAAATATGGAGAAGTTGAGAATTATCGTTCCCAATAAATAGTACATTCCATGATGCAGAAGTCTGTTAGATTATCGTCCGAATCACGGGATACCGTCATAATCGCCGATAAAAGCGACCACCCTCAACGAGGCATCGTAAAGAAAGAGAATTTTTCTTAAAAACTTGTTCAACAAAAATGAAAACAAAAAAAAAGTTGTTTCATTGTCGGTTTCTTCGGAACAGTCTGTAGCTGTTAAGTTTTCAGTGTGCTCCCAGAGCACCCCCATGTCCAGGGTAGGGAAGCAACTAAAATCAACAATAAGGCCCCTGAAATAAATATCTTCATTCTTCTGTTTTGTTTTCAAAGAAGGAATGGAAAAAATAACAAAAAAAAAAAATCATTAAAAATGTATTCCATGTGGTAAGAAAAATGTATCAAAAGCTATACCATCCGGGAGGGACCATCTGAGGTAAAGTGTCCGAGATTCTGCTTTTGCCGACGTCCCCTGTTGTTTTTGGGACATTTCCTGAAAGGAGAGGGAGAAAGAAAACAAAGTCAGGTACCATCTCCACCTAATCTCTCCATTCGGCGGTATAACGGGACCAACCTTTCAATAAACAGACTTGTTTTATGGCAAACTGAATTAAATGGATTTCACCACTAAAAACCCTTAACCCCAGACTACGTGACCCTGTATGTTGCTTTGGGTAAAAGTATCTGCTAAATAAAAAAGTAAATAAGTAAATAAAACGTAAAGCTTTGCGGGAGGCCGGGTCGCCCAGGAATCTGATTAATTTCACTTTGCTGAGGTCATGCCATTTCCCTGACGGCTACGCTATTTACTCGATTGCCTTTGAGATCATCGAGGACCCTGCCGGCTGGCGTGCCTTATTCCCGGCCTGGCGTCTCCCTCGTTTTAAGCACCGATTTCTTAGTGGATATCGCTCAGTGATATTTCTATTACGGTTTATGTCACAAAGAGCTGGCTTCACTGCCGCGCCGCTCAGCATTCAGAAAGGCAGGCCGGCTGGCCTTTGTCTCCTCGCTGCCACGGTAATGAAACGACCTGGAGTATCTGACAAGGTCCTTTTCTTCAGCATCTCAAAGCTGCTCCCGGGGCACTGTTGGCAAATGCGAGGTCCTCCTTCGATAATTTAATTTGAAACCGAAATGATTTTTTTCCCCCCTCTCATCAAAATAGTACAAGATGTTTTACTTTTTACTGTGGTAAAGGACTAAGTCAGGAATAGAATTTGTATCCTTACAGAAAAATAAGTAAAATCATTGGAGAGGACAGGCAATTTTCACTGCGGTGTCTCGCCGGAATGTGACCATGCCAATGGGCATGTTGATATGAGTCTAAGGTGCTGGAAGAACCTTTAGGGAGAATGAAATACAAAGGTGCCTTTCTTCATGTCGAGATGTCCGGCCCTTTGTATTGTTTGAATGCCGCCATGATTAATGAGTAATTACGATAAAATCAATGACAGAAGCTGACCTGAATCAGAGAATAATGCCCAAAATGGACGCGGCCATTTATGCAGCAGTAATTGCAGCAATTATGAGTATTTATTTGATAAGAATAGAATAATACTTTAATAACATGTTTCTCTTTCTTTAGCCATGCATACAAAGAAACATAAGATGTCTAGCAAGCCGTAAAAATCTGGTCTATATGTGTCTAATGGAGGATAACGGGATATGATTAAATTGGAGACCGCAAGAGACAACAGATGACCAATTAAAGGCACCTTAACGAGGTAATTATGCTCAGGTGAAATAGACGGGATTTCTCCAGCCCGCTCAGTCCTTGTCAGATCCAGCTGCTGTCAGACTTAGCCAGCCAGACCAGACCAGCCAGCAGCAAGCTGCGCGTTATTTATTTATAAAAGTCAGTGATTCTGGTTGAATGACCTACGTACGTTTTACCAAAAATAGCTGACTGCCTGCTTGATTTATGCTCTCTTGTCAACAGTAATGCAGAAATGGGGTTGTGATTGTGTGTAAGACTTAATAGTAATAACAGTAACAATAAAAGCCTATAACGACACAGTAGCTGAAATATACTGATTATATTATGTATACATTGTCCACTGTGTTTGGTAACGCAGTTTTTGTCAAACTCAGTTGAAGTCCGACATTTCTGATTGAAATGAAAGCCTCATTACCGTGGAAATGTGTTTTATTCCCAAAAGCTGCAATGTGGTCCGGCTCCCTGCCTCCCGCTTACCTCGTGATACACATCACCACGGCAACGATGATGGCGATCTGCACGGCGCCGATGATGGCCGCGATGAGCACGTAGTGCAGCTTCTGTCCGCTTGGCACCACGTACAGGATGTTGAAGTCCTGCGTCTCGTCGCACTTCGGGCCTTTGTACCCCGAGTCACACCTGTGGATGGAGAAAAAATGTTCCCTTAAGTACCACTGCCTCATCCCCCCTCCCCCCTCACTTTAAATGATCAGAGGCCTTGGAAGAACATGAGAAAATAGTTGACGTTTCTGCAAACAAATAAAAAATTAAAATAAAGGCTTGCACACTACCAAGGTCTGGAGTGGGGGAGGCTAAAGTGATATTAACAATGCTGGTTTTGTTACCATAAAAAAATTAAACCAAATTGTCCAGGTCAGGCAGAATTAGCTAAGATTTTATGACACTTTCTCTGAGAGACCGTTTATGCTGTAAAATCAGCCCAGGATGTCCCGTCTTTTTCATCCATCCATCCATCCATTTTCCAACCCGCTTATCCTGTTCAGGGTCACGGGGGGTCCAGAGCCTATCCCGGAAGCAACGGGCACGAGGCAGGGAACAACCCAGGATGGGGGGCCAGCCCATCGC
>JAODKL010000081.1:2193848-2204231 GCA_026780765.1 Petrocephalus schoutedeni
GGGGGGGGGGGGGGGGGGGGGGGGGGGGGTGGCAGTGGAGTAGTGCCCAGACAGGAAACAGAAGCAAAATCCACACAGACGCATCTCTCCATACTACTAACAGGCATCCCGGCTTGATGTGCCCCACGGTTGTCCTGATTGGCCAGGAAGACAAGTGGCATCGCTCTGCATGCAAATAAGGAGCGACGCCGTGAGTGAACCAGCCAAGGGTGAGGAGACGTCAACAAAAAACGGCAGGAACCGCGATCCACCCGCCTCCTCACAAAGCTTAAGCTCTCCGGGAGCGGCTGCCGCTTTGTCTTTTCCATTACGCTCTAACGCTTTATTTGTGCTGCGGGCCACTATGCGCCATACGCATTGTTTGGAGAGAGAGCCCTGCTCGTCGGGTGGCGTCGCGGTCGGGCAGACGGCACATCAGATTAGAAGATCACGGACCTCCGGAAAGCGGGCGTGCACGAGAGTGCAAACCGGGGAGGGGGGGGGGGTGGTAGAGTAAGGTGGCACTTTGATTGCTTGGGGAAGGAGACAGTAAAATCAGTATAAAATCAGCAGATACCCTCCACGTTTAACTGGCCACGCAGTAGATCCCCTCGACGTGGGCGTGGGGAGCCAAACATGTCACGTTATTTACTCTGCACCGTGTGAGTTTTTCGGTCGACGTCAAGCCGGGTGCAGTGAGAAGCAAAAGGGAATTTATTCCACCTGACCGTAATCGCCAGGAGCGCAGCAGAATACTTTTGTTCAAAGAAACAAAGCATGCTGCCAGTGGGACTGGTGTTTCTCTTGGCAAAGAGAGCGGCCTGGCAGGTGGGATCATGTTCGAGGGGATAAGAGCCTGGCATTACTGCCAGCCTGGGGCCCCTATACTAACTGCAGCGTGCGCGACAATGCCAGCAACATTGCTCTCTTCCGCCCTCTACAGGAGATATTAGGAACAGCCGCTCCGCTCATACAGCAATTAAGCCCCCCCCCCCCCAAGTATGCCACATAGCTTCAATGTGGCACCTGTGCACATCTGGAGGCAGGTATAATGGGCATGGTGAAGAATGCTTTCTTAGCTAAGGGGAAGCAGCTCTCGATGCTAGCTAACTGACACAACAGTCCAGAGGGGGACTGGAGGTGAGTGGGGAATTATAACCAGTGGGGAAAAAACAGGCCCATAAAAGTATATTTATGAGTTTTTAATTCATGTTGATAACTGACCTCTCAGGAATTGGTTGGTTAGGGGGAAAGGTCTGACACATTTGTGTATAAAGAGCCCATCGTTATTAATTTCTGTTTTGTGGAACAAAGGCGTTCCTTGTTCTGCAGTTTCACAATGAAAATGGTTTCAGACGTCCATTTGCTTGTGATTTATAGGTTAAATTATTCAGGATGAAATATACGCAAGATCACACTTGGCTCAGCCTGAACACCATACTGAGACCAAGGAGAGAGTGGCTCAAGTTTACTGAGGTATTTTTTGGGTTTCTTGGCCTTATATAGATTAAAAAGTATGTTTTTTTTAAACTTCACTTTTATCCTCCACTTGTTTGAGCGTTTAATATTTAATCTGATACTTGAAAGGCGCGAAAAAAGACGTGATCAAAACCTGTCAAGAAAACCAACAGCCCAGATCAACCTGGAGCAAAATACAGAGCTTTGACATATCAAAGTGAATATATACTCAAAGAAAATCTGACATGGGTGAGAGATTAAAACTGCAGCAAGAATAGGCAAACGCGTTATCCATTGATTAGAACCCCAACAGCCATTTTTAATGCTAATCATTCTCCTATACTGAAGTAAAAGGCCATATTGCAAGTTAACATGGGTTTGTGCTAAGGTCTGCTAATGCTAAGCTAATGCTAGAGCTAGCAATGCAATTAATATACCTCCTTGGACCTGACATTCCCCTCCATGGCAGGAGTGATATGTCCTGTTCAAACCACCCTGGGCCTAGACATGTCTGGAAGATACCCCTGCTCAAATCACCAGTCACCAGTCAATCACCAATGTCTCCCCAGCTCTTAAGCTCATTTTATCTCCCACAGAAATTCCTGTTTCTGACTCCTCTCTACTCTTAACTTTCAATTTCAATTTATTCTTACATAGTGCCTAACATAACAGAGAACTTAATACACATCTAGAAAGGTACCAATTTGTATCCTTGCTTGTCACTGGGGCTGTACCCTCAAGGGTCTGCCAGTTGTGTCATGTATAGCTGTAGGTAATTGTACCTCTTAAGGTACAGAAATGAACTATGAGGAACATTTTTTGGTACATTAATGTTGTTTGTACCTTAGGGATGCTCCACAGAGTGCCGTTTTAATGAAAGCAAGGTGTAAATTGTGGTGAGCTTGGCTGAACTTGGTGCCATAGCTAGTTACGAAGTCCGCAGCCAGTCTGCCAACTTCCCCAACCCCCAGGGACGTGGCAGAAAGACGCTTACTTTTGCTTATTAGGTGGTAATCAAAGCACTTCATAATCACAGAAAGATGGAAAGGTTTCCTGTTAATGTCCGCTAACCGCACTGCTTCTCTGTTCGCTCTGAAACAAGCCGCGAGCGCACGGCACTCAGAGCAATCAAAGCTCACTTTAAAAAGGTCTTTTACTGGCTGGGAAAAAAAGCCTTTCACTTATTTAGCTTTTTTTCCATTTATTATGATCGTTATGCATTATTTAACGTGTACTTTCGTTAGGTTCTGTTGGGGGGAAAAGCCACAAGTAAATAAACAGAATTAAGAGGCTTTACAGTCATGTGGCTAACAAGGCTACATTCTAAATCCCGACCTTTCTTTTGGAGTCATTTTTGGTGTGAGCATCGAGCGGAGTCACGCGGCCGGTAACCTGAGGGTAGCTTCTGTATCAAAACCTCAACGTGACATTTCCAGGTTCTCGTTTTTGTCATGCTTCAACTCGCGTAACGAATTTACCAAACCCGGCTCGGAGGATCAGAAAACGTGACCTCAGCTAGCTGCACTGCCCCTTCATAGCCGACAGGAAGTTCCATCTATGAATGCTCCCTATAAATCAGACATTCCGTTGATTAAAAACAGGATTATGGCCTGAAGCCGGATTGGGGGGCTAATAAAACTGAGAGAGGATGAAAGAGGAATATTGGAGATGGATGAAGAAGCCTGGGATGGATGGCTCAGGCAGGTTTCCAGGTCAGCAGATGTACATCTGTGATGACAGTCTCAGGGACTTCTACTTATTTGGTTTACAGCTGAAATATACATGATTTAAACTGTACTGTGCTTAAGGTCGGTAACTACGGGGCTTCCCATAACTTTTGTGGTGTAACTAATATTTGTGTTGAACTCCTATGGGTCTGTTTGAGTTTCTTTGGCCCACTGCACCTAACCATTAAGCCTTTTAGGTCTTGGTTCCTGGCCCAGGAATGTTTCACTCTTCATCTTGTTTGAAAGATAAGCATTCCTAAACTTTCCCAGCAGTCCGTTCATACATGAAAGACGTCTGTGTTATCCACTGCCCCCAGGCAACTTTATTGGACAATTATTTTTGCTGTCTACTCTTCTGAAAGGTAGCCTTCTCAATGCTTGCCCTTTAGTCTTCGAGGTGCTCCAGTCGTTTGTTGGCTTGCCTGAACACCCCCCCCCCCGCAGAATGCCATTAATAGACTTACCTAGACACCTCCCAAGGTGTTTGACATCAATCTGCTCTTGCTTCAGGCAAGACGCCTCACGGACGAGACAGGGGTTGTTGTAGGAGTTGCCGTCAGTAGCACAGACGGGGTTCTCGTTGTGCCCACTACAGTCAATGTTGCAGATGCACCTGGGTCACAGAGACATTCCCCAGCCATGAGTGAAAACTACAGGCCCACCCAGAACAAAACAAAGCCTTTCTGTGTTGAGGTCATTGGTGAGTTATTGTTGCTGGGTTTTGGTGTTACAGGATCTGTTTGCCATTTGTGTGACTAAAGGAAGTGTTTTGAAAAATAAATGGAGTGAACAAAAAGGTCATCTCTAGTAGTAAACTTGAAAAAAAAACATTCATGCTTTTGTTGACCATTGTTCTCCATAAATAAAATATTAATATTTACTATACAGTGCTCTAACTCTAGCCAGGCAAGCAATTCCATAACCTGACAGTACAGAATCTACAGACATCCGTTATGAGCATTTCATGAAGGCTCTCACAAGATCAGCCTTATAAACATTTCAGCTCTATATGAAAATATGCATTTTGATTCTATTTAAACCACTGTTTACTAAGGAAAGTATTAGTGAAAGAAACCGGAAAAAAGTGAATTCGATTACAGATGAAGAACTGTTTTGTGCGCTGTTTTAAGAAAAATTGAGCTAGGACTCTGTGAGTCCTGGAGGATGTTCAGAACCCAGCAGAAACCCAAAATCAATACCCCTGGGGGTGCAGAAAGGCACTCGGTACCCTCAAAGACACAATCTTTGGCCTGCTTCGGGCCGTTACCATGCTGGGATGGGAATACTTTGCAAGTAGAGCAGTAATACATCAATGGCACTCATGAAGGGATACATATGAATTAATGATGACCCATCTGAGAGTCCCAGCTCCAAGGCAGAGGATGGCGGCACTCACCAGATGTCCTCAGAGTCCTCATCGCATTCCGCCCCGTATTTGCAGGTGCCGCACTTAGTGAACTTCTTCCCTGTTTCCATACCCGATGCATCGTACTCTGCCGGAAGACAGGGGATTGGAGACCGGGGGTTACTATTGCAACAAATGGGTTGTTGGCTTCACCTTTTGTCCTATGGGGAGGGGCTTGTAAGATCTAGGGGAGGGGCAAAGTGATGTGAAGGGCACATTCATTCGCTGCACCTCTACAATTTCTTTTCTCCATAACTCTGGGAAAATGTTCCCAGACCCACTCAGATCTCTTTGGTTTCTGGCCCTCTGCATAATTTCTATCAATCCTGGCTCCACTCTAGTCCCTAATCGACATCCCTATGCCCACCATCCCCCCGCAACGTTGTTTGTCTTATCACCAGTTTCCGAGAAGCCCGCTAACGATTCCCTGTTGACAGTCGTACTTTGGGGGAAGGTGCCCACACTTCTCTCCAGCCATGACAGTTGAAAAGGGTCTATGTCTTTTTTAATCCATAAATCGTATTACCGAGGCAGAATGAAACGAAGGAGTACTAATCGATACGTCAGCTTGGCTTTTTTCCCTTCTTTTACTTCTTGACTTCAGAAATGGAGACAGCTCTAGAAAGATGGAGAATCTGCTCCTAAAAATATATTGTGAACCAGAAGCTAAAGTTCGGCAGTGAGGCCGTCCTCCTCAGGCAGAAGCTGTGATCCACAGCATCCATCCCACACACCAACCAGCGGTCAACTTTGACTTCAGAGTCAAATGATCAACACTTTAAGATCCAGTCCCTTTGAAGTCACACGATCACTTACATCATAGAGACGGAGGACAGCAGGGCCTTTACTTCCTCCAAGGACCCAATAAACTTGCAGAATGTTACATTTTGGTGACACGATGCAGAGGATTGTGGTGCCAGAATGTAATTTTACACTGCATAACCCAAAGACTGCCTGAGGCTGGGAAGACCTAACGAGTCGGTTGGGATTCAACCTTGGGAGAGACGTTATAGTTGTGTCCCCATGGAGTAACCGAAGGGCTCCCTGTTAACAACAAGCCTCAAACTGAGCACCTACGATCACCCAGGATCTGGGCTTCTAAATACCATACGACAGTCTTCTTCGGAAAATGCCACCACTGCATTAATCATTACGCAGAAGCATTCCTCATAAGCAAGAAAGGAAGTCTTCTGTAGTTCACAGCTTGGTTGAAATTACTTTTCATCCAAGAAGTGCAATCACTGCATGTCCACAACAGGCCTCTTTGTCCCCCCCCCATGTATCGGTAATCCTCATCTGGCCTGTCAGACCTGGTAAGATGTTCACCCTGAGGCCGGCGGCCCTCAGCCGCAGAGACTCTTACTCAAACAGAGCCTTGTTGACACAGTAAGCAAAGCAACAATTTCATTATTCCACCTCCCCGCCCAGGCCGAGGCTGAAGCAAGTAGCCAATTTATTTTCCGTGTCCTTTGATTGGTAACTTGAGCACCTGTCCCCCAGAGGCGAGATCGCGCCCAAACGTGCCAAGGACCCCGTGGGGCGGAAGGAGGCGAACGGACCAAGGTCCTGCAGGAAACCTGAGCCGGGCCTGACAAGGCTATAAAATCTGCCCGTGGCGCCAGTGGCGGAGGCAGAGACACAGGCCTCAGTGGTAATCAGGTTAAGCATGAGCCATAAACACCACGTCCATTACTAAGCATGGGTATGTAAGGCGTTCCGTCCATAATGAGACACACGAGTGCACCCTCGGACCAGAAGCCCAGTAGGGGCAGGGTTCCCTGGCAAAATCAGGGGGCTAAGCACTTCGCAGGTGTCTTCCAAATATGAAAAATTTGACAACTTGACAACTCTGTGACAACAAATTTGGCAAAAAATTTGGAAAAAAACTGGATGAGGGGGCCCAAGGTCACATTTTGTCAGGGACATATTAACAGAATGAGGAGTGGACAGATACTTCTGATCGCCAGTTTGTATCTGAGAGATTTAATCTTCAGTATCCAACTTTAATTATTGCATTGCTTGAGGTGAGGCAGGCTTATCGTCATTTTAGACATTTTTGCTGGTCAGATGGTTCTATATTCAGGCACAGATTTTTCGCTATTGGGAAACTATTGAGATGACTGCAAACCCTGCAAATTTAAGCCAGAGCAGTCTCTGTCTGAGAGCAGTCTCTGTCTGACAGCAGTCTGGATGATTGATGGGTAACATTTTGACGCCATCCATCATTTTCAATATTAAAAGGATAAAAACAAAAACAGTTGTAAGGTTTACAGCGCACTGTATAACATGCAACCAGTTGAATTATAATTGGACGTCCATGATGGAAACACATGGATTGACTGTCAGTTTCACACATCGGCCTTTGCATCACTGGTGTCTCTGTCGATGGACGATGTAAAAAAAGGCATTTGACTGGCCAGTCATGAGTGTTTCTGTCTACGGTGCTGCTTTTTGTGAACGAGTCTTACGTGAAGGCAAGCAAGAAGCTCATGGGAGTTTTACTTATACAAACATGTTCTGAGGGCAGAATGAAAAATTATTGGTTCAGAAAGATAACCAATTAGACTGCAGAGGAGGCGAGTCCAAGCAATTAGAGGAGGTGGGACCAAGACATCTGATTGGTTTGTATGATGTCTGACAAAAGACCTGATTGGTTATATCTCTGAATCTATAATTTTTCATTCATTTCCTCCCAGGAAGAATGGGATGGCAGGCTGGTGAATCCCTGGACAGGAAGACAGACACCCATATGTTGCCCTCTAATCACATGTTACTGCTAAACTACTACCCTTTGCTACGAGTGTTTTTCCCGCCAAACTAGCCAACTAGTGTTGGCTGTTTCACTTTGATTTTTCCACACCTTTCATGTTCATACCCCAAATTCTCCCCTTTAAGGATTCAGAAGCTTTCTGAGACACAGATTGCCGTATACTTTCAGGTGAAGTTGAACCTGCTAACCCGCTAATCCATCATAAAAATGTCCAAACTATGCAGTTTGCTCAGTCACCACCACCACCCCCCACAAGATTCTTGCCCCAGGGCTCTGCTCGATGTGTTGAGCTGTCCTCAACTGTCACCACTGCCAGGGACTCGCAGCTGGTGCCTCAACTGTCCTCGTAGCTTAATCAAGCATCACGGCAGCTACACACTGCTTACGCGGCACACAAAAGCAGACATATCCACTAAAAGCCCTACAGAAATGACAGAGTAGCACAAATCATCCATATACACACTGACATCCACTTCACAGTGTCCCTGCTCATCAGCCTCTCCCAGTGTCTGTCCATCTGACGAAAATCTGCATGTAGCAAGCTGGCTCATCCCTGAAGCCAGCCCGGCAGTCCACCACCTGCCACCTGCACTCCCACAATGCACCTGGGCTCCCCTGATGTCCACAAACCCTAAGGCAAACTGGGCCACACTGGGCATAAGGCACCTGGGCTGCCAACCTGTTGCCAAGCAATCTGAAATTGGTCGCGTTTGCTACAGAAACAGCGGGACATCTGTTCAGTCTAAATCATGCAACGAGCAAGCTAACTGGCTTTGATGAATATTTACTCAATGAAATTAATCCCCCACAGAAGAATAGGGTACAATCGTCACTCGCACGTCAACAACCTACAACCAGCAGCCGTTAATCAGCGGCGTGAATATTGTCACCAGCCCAGTTCTCAAAAACCCAATTACTAGAAACTCGGTCCCTGGAAGTTCATCCCGAACATACTTCAGGGTGATACACTGCAATTTATAGATCCGGCTGGTTAATTTAAAAAGTGCAGAATGATCACACTCTCATACAAAACCAGAGCAGACATCCACTCAGACTGGAGAGGGTGGCACGTCCACAAAACAGTGTGCAACCTTGTCTATTTCATGCATGGCATATTTAAAGGGAGATCTATATATAATTTATATATCATGTGCGTGTTGGCCTGCAGTTTAGCAAATGTCAACACAGATCCAAAGTGAATTTATATGGAGCTGTACACGAATATACGTGATGTGAATTCTACTTTTGACATTGATGACAGACTCGAGTCAGATCCATCAAAGCCAAATAGCAGCCAAATCATTTGATGTCTCCTCTGCTGGCTGACAGAGTTGGCGGGGGGGGGGGGCAGTTCCTCATTAAGGATAACATCCCAAACATTGCAGTCGCAGTGAACATTGGGCAGGAAGGGAGGGTTGCCAGTGATGTTCCTGAATAGAACTTCTGATAAGCAAGCCTTGCACTGTGGAGGCTGGCATTTCAGGAATCAGGCAACTAAAAGCCTATTATTACTCATAGCAGAGTAATCAAATTCCAGCTAGAGGGAGGTTTTGTCATGCAGGTGGTGGGATGGGAATTAGATTATTCTAGTATCCGCTTTCCTCTTAACAGAACTTATAAGCAAGCAATAACAGGAGAGTCTGTATGTCTGCGGTCCTTTCCATATTCCGGTGATTGCTGGTAAATGTTATTCCAGGTTCACCATATTCTGGGGGTGTTATCGTTCAGACGTGGTACCTTAATACTGAAGCCGTTGGAACTGATAGCGAACACCAGCACCTAGTCTAACCCTAACCCTAACACACTAACTGATACACATCTGCAGCTAACGATTAGACACCCTCTCTGTTTATCGACATGGTCGCTTAAAGAGATAATGGCGACGAAAACAGGGTAACCTACCTCCTTCCCCTGAGCCGGATCCGTTATCTGTAAGAGGGACAGCAAGAAAGACAGAGTCAGCTGACGGCTTTGGCTAAGCCCTGAAACAGACGGTACCACCATCTCTGGGTTTGCTGTGGGTCCCGGTGTTTCAAATGGGCGATGGACCAGGTGCGACTACTGCGCAGACACCTCTGAGGCCAGCTGAGATGTGAGGGGGAAGCGTGCTTGTTTTACTCACATAAAGTCCCATAAATATTAGCGCTATGACCTTCTCCCCCCCACTGCACAGAGCTTCTATCTTTTTTAATGGTTGGATGTGTCTTTGGCCAGCGGTCAGGCTCGAGTTTGCTGCCGCATGCCTTAGGTTTAATGGGAAAATAAATCCACAGCTTCCTCGGCGAGTGTGAAGCAGAGAAGGGGGCTGCTTCTCCCTGGCGCCCAGGCTATTCTGTGTGGGACCAACTCCTGACTTCAATCACATTTTAACGGCGACGGCTTAGGGAGTTCACTGCCTTACAGAGCACCTTTATGATACTTCCAGGTATAGACAGTGTTGCCCCAAGAGGAATTCTGTCGAAATCCCCTCAAGGCTTCTGTCACTTTTTTGTAATTATTGCATTCCTCACTGACAATGCTATCCAGAATGATGAACAGATTTCTTAGAAACTGATTGTGACATTCCTTTTGACTTTTTGGGTTTATGGCCCATTGCTATGGATATCCAGACCTTCCGAATGACTGAATAGTAATCAAAACCTAATAATTACAGCGGGAATAATAAGTTCAATATATTAATTAACTTGAATCAAGCAAGGGAAGTTCTGGGGAAACCTGATAAGGCACAAAATGGAATATTATGGGCCTGTTTATGACAGATTAATTGAATCTCACCAATAACCCCCTTTGTCACATTTTACAGGGCAATTAAGGAGTGAAAACTCAATGGAATCAGCAGATAATGGTAATTTATCTTGCTGTGACAACACCGTTAACCCATGGAGCTATTATTATTTAATTTTTTTTGGGGGGGGGGGGGGCGGGGAAGTACCGTCAACAGTCTGTTTACTACAGTAAATATACTCACTAGTAGAGGCTCATAGGAAGGCCTCAACTGTGACCCCAAAATATTACCATGGCATAGCATCAGATGAAGCTGTCTG
>JAODKL010000081.1:2205718-2232700 GCA_026780765.1 Petrocephalus schoutedeni
CTATTGCACAAAAAAATAATTACTGAACTAATATTGCACTTGAAATGTAATGGAATGAAAGGGAAGCAATATTGCATGATGTTCTGGTAACCAGGTATTGCACAGGGGGCCTTTGTGCTCTGTTTCTTTCCCTAAACAAAATTCCCTAAAACAAACAAAAAATACCACATTTTATGCACAGTATGGCGCTATTTCAAGATATATCTGTAATAAGAGCTGATTATAAATTATCTGGCGTATCAAAACAGGTAACATTGTTACCATCGAAAATCCCGTAAACAGTTCTTTCCTCATTAGTTATCCCCACGGAGTTCTATTACTGGTGTAACAACAATGATAATAATAATAATAATGATATTATAATCACTGATACCAGGACCGGATAAATATTTACCAAAAATGATAGGTGGATGGGCGAAGGCAAAATTTGAAAACGTCTTCCATCTTTGACTATAGTGCATCAAGCATTCAGTCAGCCTTACCAATGGCTCTTCTAAAACAAAGAGTGCACGGTTCACCAGCCTGTCACTCTGGCAACGGGTATCAGAAGATGCAGAGCTGACGGGCGTGGTACCAGCTGACGGGCATGGTACGTTCCAGATCAAGGCCACGGTACAAATGCAAGCCCACCACTGGAATCTCACCACGGTCTGATAGACTTCAAAATCCTGATAAAGACGATATACTTTCATGCACTCAAAGTCACTGAAGACGACAAGTAAATTCAGCATAATAAAATATATAGAATAAACCAGGAATGAAACTATGGCCATATTTTCAAATTAAGGAATTTATTACCATAGGCTAACCTGACATCTAGATATATTCCAAATTCAGTTAGGAAGCAGGCATGACAGAGGTCTGGTCAAGGTCACACTAACACTTATGGCATTGCTGTGCCTCACTATTTCCGAGAGGAACGCTGCAGCTTACACGCTCCTCATTACACTTGCAAATCCTCCCTAGACACAGAAAACAGCTTACAACACACAGCCTTCCTGCAGGAAAAAGATAGCTGTCTCCTCTCTTCCCAGTGCCGCAATAGCAAAATAACGACATACGGAATATCGCCTTTACATCGGCGGTACCCAAGAAGCCAGGCCGGCTCCTCATTTTCCACAATAATCAAGTGTGGTATCGTCTCCAAATCTACAGCTTCCGGCGAAAGTTGTAATATGGCCTTGTGAGATCACCAGGCTTCTCTTCGTGGCGCCATAATGAGGCCATTAACACGAAAAGTGACTAACTTCCCAAGTGCCCATGCAGGCTGTTAAATACAGCCCCTGTCTGGAAATAATTACCAAAATATCAGTTCCTAATTCATCTGGTACAATATGCAGCTATCCTTCTAAACCCTTATAAATGTAATATCATGACATTATCATTACATTTTACTTATTTTGCCTACATAGAAAAAAATGTATAAATTTATTGAATTTACTAAAGCTGACTGAACACTTAAACCTCAAGCAATTACCGCTAATTACTGACAGAACGGAAGGTGCTTGTGGTGTTAGTCACAGCATGGTAGTAATATAATAATTCAGATCAGCTGTATTCATTATTGGCCATTGAATGCGAAACGATATTGCAGAGAATATTCTGTGTGGATGCTAATTTTGGATTTTTAACAACGGACAGATCCTGGAGACAACAGCTTTTAAATATATGTGCAGGACTGCTGGAATATGTAAGCGATATGTGATAAAACTACAAATTCCTACAGAAATGCTAAGTGAATTTTCCCCACATACCGGTGTGTTTCTGCCTAATTTTCCAAAGCAGGGCAAACAAATATTTTTCCATCTTATATGGGTGTCAGGCTATGTTTGTAAAAGCAGCCACAGTTGAAGCCCTCTGTTTGCCTGGCATATATCAAGCTGTCTAGAAGCGCGGGACGAAAGCGGCTGCATGATGCACACAGGGACCTCTACTTCAGAGGAGCCGTGTGACCAAATGCAGCACGCTAGCTTCCGACGAGGCGCTGTCTGAGAGCTCATCTCGGCCTGACAGGCAAAGCAAACGAGAAGGATTTGTGGGTAGGATGCCCTCATCCCAGGCTAGGGAGGTTCAGCCAAAACACCCCCCCAGAGCGGTGCACCTACTTGAAAATGGCAAACACACTTCAGGTCGGCCCCATCGTCCCGGCAGCTACCCCCGTACCGACACGTAGAGTCGTCACACACACGCAGGTCACTCTTCTTCTCAGAGAGGTCTGGGGGGGAAGGAAAAATGGCAGTTCAGAGTGAGGCCATTCGATCTCCCAATGCGCTCCCGTGTAGCTGATGCGATTTTTGGCCAAGCCCAGTTCAAAATGCTCTCGACACAATTTCATAAATGATAACGAAATTCCAAATACCACATCGAACAGAATTAGGGTTTACAAAGAAGACAGACAGAATAAATGTAAACATTTTGATTGCATATTCTACCTTAGGGATTTGTGACCTGTCGCTGACCATAATGAGCAGGATTTATATCCCAATCCCTGTCAGGAACGCAGTGCTCCATGCCCGAGTGCGACACATGCTTACCCATAATGCACAAGGAGCAGAAACACTGTTTGGACTCAGCGCCTGCAAAGTAGGAGTTTGAGGGGAGAGGAGACCGCTATCCACCCTCCAGCTACAGAATGGAAACCTTCCATAACCTGCTGTTATATGTACATAATTCTCTTAAAAAAACACTGTCAGCAAATTTTCAGTGTATTCTAGTATTGTCTTCTGGGTCTGTTCACAATATTACACCTAGCGGCAATATTCATTCTGGTCTACTCAAAGTTCTGGACTTTACAAAAGGTAAAATTATATATCATAGCTGTCCAATGAAAAACACAGATCTCCAAAAATCCATAACTTCAGGACCCTGAAAAAATGCATTTTCTCAGAAACGACTTTACAAAACATAAAACACTGTAGACACTATTAACACTTTAAAGAAACATATTTAGATACAGCCTATCAGTGAACAGTGAGGCAAATATGTCTGTGTCAACAAAAAACAAACTAGTCCGGTTTTATATTCAAAATTAATGAATATACATGGTTTTCATTTGGAAGTGACAATATATGCATATAAATTTACAACAACAAAAAGATTATAGAGGTATACTGAGGTTAACTGGAGCTGATCGATTTTCTTCATCCATGCATATGTTCCATAAATGTTTACCCAGTACAGTAGGATCACCAACCCTGGAGTCTCTGCACAGCCTGCAGGGGGCGCTGAGCCTTCACGGGGTACACAGCATATGGGCGGTTTCTGACACACCAGTTCAATCAACACTAAGTGAGTTTCCCCTTCAGGGTGGTAATTTGTACTTAATTTCAGCGACTCTTAAATTTTTATTATCCTTTTTGAGTCCAAGGATACAGTCTTCAGGTTGGAAGGATAATAAAACTTCGGAACTTGGTGTGACATTTGGCAGTCATAAGGGGTTTCCATATTTTTTCCAAAGACACGCTGGCATTTAGCATGGGTAAAGTAAGCAGATTTTAAGACAAGACAGGCGATCCGTCTACGGAAGCTTTGTTTGATGTGTGGATCCAGGCAACCGGATCCATCTTCCTAAAACCACATCAACTATTTTAATACTTCCACAGAACCATACATAAATTCCAAAAACTGTAAACACCTGCGGGGGGGGGGGGGGGGGGGGGGGGGGGGGAGTGAGGCACAAAGCAGCATCCGCCGAAAGTGCATCGTCTCTGGGTGGCGGCCAAATTCCATCACCAAAGCTGCTTCTGCCGCCATCATACATCTCAGTCTGAGACACACAGGTGTCCTGGACGCGTCGACTGCGCAGTTCACGGCAAGGTCAAGGGAGGCAGATAGCTATCAAACCACGACTGCCGACAAGCGTAATGTGCACAAAAACGCATCTGTTTTTATTTGGTGTTATCAATACAGCACTGAGATTATTTATACTTATATTTCATTTAGATACCCAAATGACACAGGACATGAACAGAAGGGGAAAATTAGGATTCCCTTCAGTCACCAGCCCCTTTTACCCATAATTGAAGAAAAAAATAAATAAATGGTTAGGGACGCAACCATGTAATCGAAAAATCACCGGTTTGAGCCCCTAGCAAGTACCACTGAGGTACCCTGAGCAAGATACCGTCCCCAAGCACTGCTTCCCAGGTGCTCATGTAGCAGCCCACTGCTGTGTCACATGGGTTAAGTGCAGAGGACACATTTCATTGTTGCATGCTGTGGTGCGTCAACAGTGACAATTAATCTTTTCATTGTGTTTCCAGACCAGCAGGCTATATTCAGGTCCCAACAGGTCAAACCAGACATGCTACCTGGTGATATTAGTATTTACAATTCAGATGCACCATTTTCCACAAGATACTGAGACAAATCATATTTCCAGCATTCTGAATGAGCGAGACAATCATGATATGTATTTAAGAATGACCGGTTACTGATTCGGAATCACCCAGGACCCGAGACCCTGACAAATTAGGCTGGATAACATCCCAGCAGCCTGTGCTGTGACATCCCAAAATCGCGTTAGGTTGCAAAACGCATTTTTCATTAACGGCACTGCCTATCCACAACATAAATTGCCATTTCGGAGGACACTGATGAGAGGGATGTCGACAGCAGGCTTCTTCCTTTGTCATTACCAGCAACCTTTGGGCTGGACTGCGTTTCTGAGGAAAATAACAGCCTGTGGACCTCAGGTGCTCTCACACGAAAGGAGGAGGAGAGAAAAGAATAAGCACCCGAAAGCCCCCGCAGGCAGCCGGGAGTGCGGTAATATTAAGTCCAGCCCTTGGTAATTGCTGTAGAAAGCAGAGCTTTTTAAGGAGACGACCGGGCTTAATGGCCTTTGAGGAGACCGTGCGTGCCGCGTAATTATCACCTTCGGAGTAGCCTGAACTTCAAGCTGCATTCATCAGCGGCCTGTCCCCTAAGACCAAACGGCAATAACAAGCAGGTCACTAGCCATACGGTGGCCGGGACTGCGTTAAGAAAAGCTCAATAAAGAAGATCTTTACAGCTGTATACCCTCCACTACTGCTATATTTAAACATATCACAACACTCCGCAGGTTCAACCGAGGGGCTATTTAACGCTATTAAGCAAATTCACGGTTAGTCGTCATTGCGACAGGTTAACAACCATTCACAGAAGGTATGGAGGAGATATTTATTTTCTAAAAGTGCAGACAGCCTATTCTGTGCTAGTGAAGCATAATGAATCCGCAAAGCCTTCGGATCAACAACCAATCAGTTCCTGCCCTTGGGGAAATGCCAATATCCCAATAGCAGTGACTGATGACATGACTATTTTGAGTTGTTACTATGGAGATAATGGCCCTGCACTCAAAGCAAAGATCTTATCTTCAGGTTTGGAACTTCAAAACACTTTGTAATGAACTGAGAATTTGGCAAGGGGGGGGAGGGGGGCAATTGGTAGCGGCACGCTATGGGGGAGTCTCTCAGTGGTACCTGGGAGCACCATACTTCCTGTGAGAGGAACATCACAAGAGCTTTGTCTGACGCACCAGACCCGGAGCCTTGGGTGATAGCCAATTACATGCTACACAACCTACATGTCAATATATCGGGATCTACAGCGGCGCTGGCATGTCAGGCATCTTTTGATAGATATTAACGGTAGACAAAGATTGGATTCTGTCTAAAAGGTCTGAAACCAAGTCAAGACTTCGGGTGTTTGGGATGCAGATTAGTAGTAGTGAGAATGACTGGCATGATGGACTGCACCTTTCCCCGCCCGCTCGACCCCAAACCAGCAGGGCTCGTCAAACGGCTCAGACGCCATCAGCTTTCCAGGTCTGGCCACGCCAGCACTGCGATTCTTCCAGACTGAAGGCCGCTCATTTCCGCTGCATTTTTAAATTGATCGGAGGCATGGGGGGTGGTCCACACCAAAAGAGGGGCAATTTGCTCCGATTAACCTCCTGCATAAAAGAAGACAGGGGGGCTGCCAATTCACCCAAGTAAACAATGCACCCCTGTGCTTTTACACAGATTAGCTTGGCTTAGCCATTTATTCAATGAGAAAAATGAGTTCATATTCCAGCTTTCATTTCCTGCCTGTAATTTAATATTCGGTCAAGGCACACATCAAAACAAACTCTACCTGGCTGCTTTAATGCGGGTCGCTGTGTGACTGAAATTATTCTGCCAATGGTTAATGGGTTAGGACACCTCCTTATTGAGCCAAGTGCTTAAGTTAACAGAGTTAACAGTGATTAACCAGCAGGCTCACCGCGAAATTCGGATGGAGGGGAATTCGTATTCTCCAAATTCCAACCATTGGTGATTTAACCTGCTGTCTTTGGCCATGTGAAATAAATTAATTAAATTAAACAACACCGGTTTCCAATTGCACTTGTGATGGAGTGAGACAGGGAGGCCTCTGTGTTCCTGAGGGGTGGCGACACCGCTCAAGACTCCAGGCAGCACTGACGACTGCCTTTCTACACTACATACACCATCCACGGCCAGCCCCCAGCAAACAGCGGTTTACAGCAACTGTCACCCTGTGCCTGCCTGCTATCTTTCATTGTTTCCTTCCTTCCGTGGGGTTCTGTGTCTTTCATGGCTAATTAAGTCTGCCCATCCCTCCATCCATCAGAGAAGGATTGCGGTTGGCAGGGCACAGCAGAAGGTGTCTAACATTTGCCCGCCGGAACTTTCTGGACAGGCACGGGAAGGAATTCAATCTGGCCCTCACCAGCGAGGGCTGTTTCATCACAGCTGCCAGGTGCATTGTGGGTAGTCCTGTACTAATGGGAAAAAAACAAAATTTGAATTCCAGATAAATCTAGGGATTTCAAAAGAGGTGAAAAGTTATTATTATAATAATACTGCATCCATTTTCTAACTACTTGGGCAGGGACAAGGGTTAGGGTTAGGGTTGGGGTCTTGAGCCTATCCCAGGCAGCCCTGGGCACAAGGAATGTTTTAAGCTGTACTGGTTACACTGATGTTCAGAGATGGAGCGCACTGAGGTACTGGTTTGTGCTCTAGAATTATGTGCTGTTGTAAATTAGATTGTGGTTTTTAATATCCAGGAAATGGTAAGATGGCTCATGACTTTGTAATTTGATAGCGCTTGGCCCAATATGACATGCGTGAGTATTCCTGATGCAACGCCAGTGCAATTATAATTAAATTGTCCCATTTACATAATGTGTTTAGGGGATATTGTATTCTGCTATGCAAATAACCTTGGTGGGAGCGTCTCTGGTCCGACACGACCGCGCGCTTAATGCCACCTGCTCGCCCCTGTCCCCTCACAGAGTGTCACAAAGGCCACCCTTCCACGGTGCGGATGGAGTCCGTCGGACAGAGATCACGCCCCGCACGTGTTACCGGTTATCACGAAGACAGAAGAGCTGGTTCACGGCCATTTAACATCTATGAGCGGGATGCAGACAAAAAACTTCATATGATGACTGAGTGTTAACCTGAACCAGGCCAAAAACGGTATAACTTTATCACTTTGAAGCATTATGGCCAACGGGCGGGGGCCCACTATGTCAAAGCGGCCACTCATCTCGCGCAAAGGAAGCATTTGGGGAGTGATTTATACTGGAAATGTGCCTTGGAGCAGGACTCGGAATGGATGGAAGATGCTGAAGATGGGATGGGCACAGTGACACAAGGTGGGGACCGGTGGGGGGTGAGGTGTCTGAGAAAAGATTTGTAACGTTCTGGGGATGGGAATGGGGATGGGGATGGGGGGGGGTTGCACTTCTTTTGACCCACTGCCTATGGATCCTCCCGCCGCACCACCATCCCCCAAGTAGCCGTGACATGTGGCGAGCTCAGCCAACACGAGCCAGGGGGCCGCCAGCCTCACACCTAAAAACAACTTCATTGGATAACTGAAAAAAGAGAACACCACAAAATGCGAGCCACTTATGAAACAGCCCTGCACAGTTGTGCTTTCCTAACACCAACGAGACTGCACGTTTCCCACTAGCCAAATCCTCCAGGACAGGATTACAGAGATGAGATTAAAATAATGTATTTATAAGGATGTTATGACCTCTTGCAAGACATCAGTACAATCCGCCGGTAAATATGGAGGGTATTAGCATCTGCTAACAGAAACAGGTTTTAATTTTGATCAGATGGTACACGCAGGTCGAAGTGTTTCAAAACAGACGTGCCTTATGCTGACACACGTGTACTGGCCTGTACGATGAGCCATCTCTAAGATAGAGGATGACTCTGGATCTGTGACGCTTCATGAAAGCTTTGTACATCAGCACAGGGAGGTTGTGTGGAGACAGCCTCGGGAAACAGACAGCAGGAAATGTTTCTTTCTGTCCAGATAGTTGCTTGGCACACCCACGTGCATCATGGCAGCCTTGGAGTGCGTAGCTGGAAAAGAGGAACGTCTGTCTGGATCAACAAATTGCACCCATGGTTTCTGATCAGTTTCCCTAATTACTCGTAATAATAGAGATGTGCGTCTTTGCTTTAGGAAAAATATGCAATGTTAAAACAGACCATGTTATCCCCCTTGTTAAGAGTAATATGAAAACACATTCTCGACAAGAATATCCTTCCATCTTTGATATTCAGTAATTATTTATAATGGTTGAACTGAATTACATGTAAGACAAGGGTAAGAGCTCCAGGAAGGAGAAAGGAATCAAAGACCTAAGGCAGAAGGAATCAAAGACTATATAGCTAAGAAGAAAGGAGGCAGGGATCAGGCAGCTAGAAAGGGAGAAAGGAGTCAAAGACTATATAACAAATGAAGATGGAGTCAAAGACCATGTACCTAAGGCAGAAGGGATCAAATAGTGTATGCCTAAGGAGAAAGGATTCAAGGATCAGGCAGCTAAGGAGAAAGGAGTCAAAGACTATATAACTAATGAGTATGAAGTCAAAGACCATGTACCTAAGACTGAAGGAGTCAAAAAGCATGTAGCTAAAGTAGAAGGAATCAAATAACATATTCCTAAGGAGAAAGGACTCAAGGATAAGGTAGCTAAGGAGAAAAGAGTCAAAGACTGTACAACTAATGAGAAGGCATGCATGCAAACGCATGTAGATAAAGAGGTTGGAGACAAAGGCCATGCAGGAAGGAGTCAAGGTCTAGGATTGTTATTTACACGCAGCCATCCAACTTGCCTGGTGATCTTGAAATGTCATCCCTAGCCTGAATCGATGGCTATTTGGGCTAACAGAAGTCTCAAGCTAATTACATAAATGCAGTTGTCATCATGGACAGACAGTAACACTGGGTGGTGTTGGGCCATATGAAAAAGGCCACTGCTCTATTACCTCGGACTGGAGCCTAACCTCAACCCTCAGCCCCTCAAGGCGCCTCCTCCTCCAGGCACAGCCACCAGGACGACGACGGAACAAAGAAAGCGAATGTAAGCCCATGCAGAGGCACCAAAAGTGACGAAAAACGGTATCCTCCGATAAGAAATTCAGAATCAATTTGCTGACACACAAAAAGCAATCACCGGGGAGGAATAACAGCACACAATCTTTGCACTCTCCGGGAAGCTACTTTACATCTGATATCTTAATTGCACTTTAAATTGATATTTTGCAAATAGCACAGCATCACCATGTTAGATGTATCCCGTGCTGACACTGCCATTGGCAATACCTCCCCATTCAACCTCCTTCGGTCCCATGTGGGTGGAGGAAATTGCCGAAGGTTACTGGCAGTTAAGAGCCACCATATGGGTTGTCATTATTTCAGGGCAGATGATCTTATTTCAAAGTGTCTCTTTTTAAATATCCCCATTTCTACAAAAGCACTAGTTTTAACATCGACTGTCCTTTGTCTGGGCTTTTGTGTGGCTTCACTTTATGTTCAAATTGTGCCACAAAAAGATTGACATGGTCTGGCTCTCTACCACCTACTTTTGAAATGTTTTTGAAATTTTGAAAGGAGAGGAACACAGGTAGACACAGGCCCTGGAAGATCATGTAGTGGGCTACCACTTCATATATACACAGATTCTCTAGATCACAAGGTTACAGGATCATTCTGAAGCCATGGTCAGCTATGCTATGCATGTAGCACAAAGGCATGGTATTGTATTGGACACACTGCTGTGCTTCCAGGCCAAACAGCAGGGGTGAAACAAGCTGCAAGTCGCAACAGAAACTGTTGACAGAAGCCTCACGCCCACCACCCCATCGCCGCCTCTACTGCGACTCATGGCAGCATGTGGAACAGAAGTGTAGGAGAAGCTGAAGACCTGGGGTTGTTCCACCAAGACGGACTTCTCAGTTAGCTGGGTTTACTTAAGCTAAAAGTCAAGACTGTCCAATAGGAATACTCCTTACCTAAACTCTCATTGGGCAATCATGACTTCTACCTTAAAAAACCCAGCTAACTGAGAAGTCCTGCTTTGTGGAACACCCTCCAGGTAGTACAAATACCAGTCCAACCTACATCTCCTTGACTTGCCAACTGCAAAGACAAAATTTTGGTTTTGGCTGACAGTATGACATCCTACATATTAAATAGCAGTAAACAAGTGAAAATAATATAGAATAGCTATCAAATCGGTGATAACAGAAAATTAGCATTATCAGACAGAGTACTTAATCAAGGGGCTCAGACGGAGACCCTATTCTCAGCATTAAGCATCTGCACAGCTAGTAGGAAGTAGAAACATTAAGGGCAGGGTAAAGCACATGGGCATACCGCGGTAAAATCCCAGAGCAAAACCAGCAAAGTTAAAAGCACATAGTCATGCCGCGGTAAAATCCCAGAGCAAACCCGGTAAAGTTAAACCTCCTTTGACAGTCAGAAGACAGATTACTTTTTTACCACTTGTGCTTTATTGTTCCTTAATCCCACCTAAACCTTGCAAAACACAAAATTGCTGGCCGGAAACCTAATTTCCTCATTTGCATAATTGGCTGGGCTCTGGCGCCAAAGTCCCGCCCACCTGCACAGCTGACGGATTGTTTTAGCCTTTTCAAGCTCCTGTCAAGATTTATTGGGAGATCTGATTCCTCTATTGCCCTAAGCCCCACCCCCCAGCTCTCCTGCTATTCATCGCCTGGGTGACTTCCTGGGGAGCCCCTCCCCCACCTGTTCAGCCTTATTCTGAAGGCTCAGCCAAGCCCCCAAACCCCATAATGCATCTTTGCTGAGTGCATCACGGCCCACTCTTGTAAAGAGCCACTGGTTAGTAATTAAACCCTTTTAGGGTCTAAAGCAGGGCCTCTTTTTTTAGGACTTTTGCCCAAGCGCCTGACTTTTTTGTTGACAAGAAATGGACATCAAAGGACGGCTCTAGATCGTGGAGCTGATGAAGGGGAAGGATTTTAAAGTCTTTCCCGTTAAAAGGCAAAAAAGAAAACAAAGATTTTACATTAATCAAGTGGTAAACAGGCCGACTGAAAATCCCTGAGCCATCTCTCAAATGCCAGCCACGTATTCCTTGCTGTTGATTTTTCATGCATGCTGAGATAAGGACCAAAGCTCTGGACTGTGTGCACCTTTCAAAAAAACACATACAAAATAAAACACAAAAACCCGGGGGGTCTAGACAGCCCATTCCTTACTCCGGCTACTCTTCATTCACAGCCTCGGCTTCAAACAGATTCAGCCACAATATAATTTACTATCTCATCCCCAGACCACTAACGGCAGCTCTGTGATGTGGGTATGTAAACCCTCAGGCCAGACCAAAGAAGCTGGTAAGGAACACAGAGGCTTATATAAGGTGTGCTACACAAAAAAAACAGACAAAAATAATCAATAATGACATCACCCTAAACAAAAAAACCTGTATCAATTGCATAAATAACTAAGTCATCTTTGGATGAAGACTGTCCTTTTGTTACTATGTGGCTGGCACAATCCTTTAAAAAACGTGATTATTAGAAGATGTCTACAGTCATTTTGATATCCAGCTAGGGTTTCCATTAATACCTGATTCTGAATGGCAGTCACATTTACGGATACATGAGAAGCAGCTGGTCTTCCCCGATAGTGTTTCTGTTTGGGTTTTAAGGTGCTCCTTTAGATCTGTAGTGGAAGAGTTAGTTGAAGCTCTGTCTGTTGGGGGTATACATTCTTGTGTTCAACGGGCTTGTTGGCAAAGATTTCTGACAAAGAACCGAGGGGACATTTGAATGGAGTTGATTAAAATCCTCGCAGGGTCAGCGGCGTTATCTTGCAGTCTGTGCTGGGCGCTCTGGTCTGTTGGGATAGGGGTAAGGATTCAGATGGAGGTGTGGTGCATTCTGGGGTAGAATTTACTGCTGATTCACAGACACAACCGCCAACTAGCGCACGGTCGATTTGAAAAACGGATTTGCAAAGAACGGCCCAGCACTGGCGGAACGGATATCCTCCGGCTGGTGATCTGTGCTCCTTCCGGCCGGAAGCACAATCCCTTCACGGAAAGCCGTTTGGTGTCCTTCAGTGCTTTTGTCCACAGTGGGGTTCCCTATGGCGTCCCAGCCTGAGCACGGACATCAGTATAAAGCACAAGACAATGGCTGTTTTCATCCCATTGAAAGCACATCAAGAACTATACAGTCACACATTGTCACCCGAGGTCCACCACAGACAAATATATTTTAGCAGTAATTATTTTTGTGTGTGTGTGTGTGTGTGTTGGATTCAGTTGTATCACATCCCATGGTTACCAGTACAGTGCCATTTTGCGAAAATCACACAGTTTGAAAGCAATGCAAAAACTATTCAAAGCTGCTTGCTTTCACTCTGAAAACAGCATAATGACAATTGGAGCAAGTGTACGTGCCGGAAAGCAGGACCGCGTCTAAAACAAGCAGCCAATTATTTCTGTCCTTTACTGATATATTCAAAATCTCAAGCTGAGTTTAAGCACATTTCCCAGTATTTAAATGACACGGTTTCTAATTGCTTTCCAAGAGAGTGAGAACGCACCATTTCATGTGTATTTTAAGCTCTACAGCGCCTTCTGTTAGACCGAGTTGCCTAACGTGAACTCAGAGCAACGGGGGAATGATCAGAGGTGGGTACGTGCCTGCAGAAACCTGCAGTCCATGCCTCACTCAGTTTGGTTAAGAGACGAGACAGCTTTGAAGGGTATGCAAGAGGTCAAGCCTGTCCAAATGTAATTTAATCATGCTTTAGGAAGCTACTTTTCCTCTTCGCTGGAGGGAAAACCCGCCCAAGACAAAATCAGCTATTATCAGAATGCGACGCAGGAAGTGTGTAAGTGTCCCGGGGCCAAGCTGGGGGCCCTTAGTAATGTCATCATTGGTCCTTATTCCCACAATGTCAAAAAGCTACGGGCTTAATTGAGTGACATCGGTCACGCGGAAAGGGGCCTGAATTTCCCCCTAAGATACCATCTAATGTGGTTCTTTAGCATGTCCCCCCAAAAAAAAGCCTACAAAAGGCCAGGAGCGACTCAATGTTACTAATCATGGGGGGTTTTAACAGAGGCCATTTGTTAGAGACCACCTCAGCTAAACCCTGAACACCTAAGGAATTGTCTATGAAAAGCAGAGGAAATCGTGCATGGCTCATTTACGCTGCTGTTACTTCTGGGAGAACAGTCCAGCTTATTGTTGGGGGGGGTCACCAGACGGGAAACCACTGAGTCACATAACCCACCCGGAGAGTCGTATTAAGCCACCCGGAGAGTCACATTAAGCCACCCAGAGAGTCACATAACCCACCCGGAGAGTCACATAACCCACCCGGAGAGTTGCATTAAGCCACCTGGAGAGTCACATAACCACCCAGAGAGTCGCATAACCCACCCGGAGAGTCACATAATCCACCCGGAGAGTTACATAACCCACCTAGAGAGTCACATAACCCACCCAGAGAGTCACATAACCCAACACGGAGAGTCGCATAACCCACCTTAAGCCATTAAGCCACCCATCAGCATCCACAACCAGCAAAGTTGACGGCCCCAGAGTTAACATGGTAAAATGAGGACTATTCATAGTACATTACGGAAACTTCCTATAGCTAATTAAGTCAGTTTACAGGGAGAATAATCTTTGGATTAATCATAAAATATTTTTTTTCATTGCTCGCCAATGACTTTCTAACCAGTTTGCTAAACTTCTGAACTTTATCATGGATAATCCATCAGAGATATAGGTGGATCGTGCAATATCCACCTGCCCATCCATCCATCCATCCATAACTACTTATCCAGTACAGGATCACAATGAGCCTGGACCCTATCCCGGGAAGTAGGAATGTGGCGAGGAACACCCTTGTTGAGATATTAGTCCATGACGGGGCGCACACACACAACCTCAGTTTCGCAAATGGAAACTGGAGAACCTGGAGGAACCATACAGAACTAGAACATGCCTAGAACATCCAAAGCCCACACGCACTGAGCTGGGGGCACAAGGATTATATTAAATAAAATAATAATAATAATAATAATAATCAAAGGATAATCAATAATATAATTAATAAGATAAGCAAAGGGTTTCAAATTCTGATATTTGTGAACAGGGGCACAGCAAACCATAAAATCAGCCCCATTGTCTTTTCAGCTGGTTTTCCCACCTTTTTAATGTAAAATCGAGCTGTTAAAGGCAGGCATCCTTATTAACCTGAAATGTAATGCGTATTGATTGGGCCACCTTTGTACTCTTCTAATTAATGGTAGGAGGGGCAGGCATCCTGGGGGCTGCCTAATTAAAACCCACAGTGACCTTTGCCTCCTTGCTAATTCAGGAAAGCTGTGGCAGGCGAGTGGATTTTCCAGGGGTGTGTGGGGGGGGGGGGGACTCAAGGCTGACCCCGGACTCTCCGAGATGCGGGAAGCTCACTTCGATCATCCATGGATCAAGGACTGTCTTTACCTGGAAAGGCAAAGAATAACAGGGCCAGCAGCCTGCTGCATAATTCATGGGGGCTCACCGCAGAGCTGCTCTATTGGAACAATATTAGCCTGGGGGGGCATCAAAGTCTCAAGTTAGTGCTGAGCTCGAGGACTGTCCCGAGGCTCGGAGAATTGCCTGGTTTCTCCTTTATGAGGCTGCAGGCTGAGGGACATGAATAGCCAGTTTAGCGCCTGTGAAGACGGGCTGACATCGTGGCGTCTATTAAAGGATGTGGGCGTAGTGAGCGTGATGCGCTCTTACATTAACACCATTGCAGCGACTTCCCTAGGCCACAGAAATGATGGCCAGTGGTGTGAAATAAATACTTAACACTTTATGTTTAGGGACAACCCGAGCCGTACGCAGCTCAGTCTACTTGGCTAGAGATTTTTGCCTCTTGCCACTAGATCGACGGCCTGAAATGAGTCTCGTTCCACTGCGGGGGCGGGATTTGGGGGAATAGGTGCGTTTGACCGCTGAGGCAATAAACACGTCTCTGGCGGCCAATGGAAAGCATGCCAGCCTTGCAGTGCATAGCGGTGAAGGCGGCAGGGGGCACCATCCTTGAGCCGCTAATGCCGAAAGGCAAATGCGGGCGAGCCGCTACCCACGGGTCATTACGGAATGTGCCCACTATGGCCGGGGGGTGGCGGCGTCTGCCGGCGGAGGTCTGTCCATTTGAGGTGGTGGCAGATGGGCCGGATGAAGCCGACCGCGACGGGCCGGTGGGGTCCGCGAGGGTGAGGCGTGTGACAGGGAGCCGCTCGGCAGAGTTGGACGACTTCCTCCCTCCGCCGTGCCTCAGGCTGTCCGCTGACCACGCCCGGGTCCTGTGACTTGCGCGATGAATTGAAATGTACAATTCACATGCACATCAAGGTGGCCTCCGCACGGGGCGGGCTGACGTGCCAAAGCCATGATGCGGTAGCTCTTTTGTCAGTCAGAGCCAGGTGTGGTTGTTGTAGCTAAAACAGCTCTTGACTAAGCACACGAGAGGGATGGGGTCATCCCACTCCAAATGCTGAGGAGCAGGGAGCATTCCAGAGGCCCTGGGGGGAGAGGCACCAACCGAGAACCATACCACAACACTTGGTGTGGGCGTCAACAGTGGTTCCAGTCGTGCATTTATTTTGCTGATTCTCCCAATTGCTGATGATACCAATGCCATCAGGTATCAACTGAGGTCTAACTCGGCGGAAAATGGCTCCACTGATTGCCCCTTCAGGTCCAATTCAAATCTTGAACTTGAATTTTACACTCGGAGCAGATGTAGCGAATTTGGTACCACAGAGCATAAATTGCGATGAGAGGATGCTTTAGCGTGTTAGCCGCTGCAGCTAGGGTATACTTAGCTGATCACCCATGACTCACGCACCCACGGTTTCAAAGCAAGTTCATTTCTTCCTGGTTTTCAATGATTTAATCCATTATGCCGTGACCAAATTTCCATTGCCACCAGCTTCATTGACCTTTCGAGAACCTTCCTATAAAAGAGAAAAGCTTGAACTCTTCCTGTTCATTGCAATTTGTAACAGACAGTTTTCTTGTGGATAGTATGTTTAAGCTTTTGAGTTGCCCAGGTGTCTATGACATCCCATCCAGAGTGTTCGCTAATCCCGCATCACGTGTTTCCTCCTCCACTGATTCGCCAGCTCTAGCAATGTGACCGGAAGAGGGGTGGGTTCCTATGGCAACATCATTTTATTTTCAATTATAAATTGTGAGTATCTTATTTTTAGCACACAGCAGACCAGACAAACTCATTCTTAAATATATTTATAAACCTGCAAGCGTCTGAGTTCTAAATCGATATCGCTCTTGTCTTAGCATTTTAACATTAAAATATGGGATGTTTGATTAATGATGGGTAAGAAAAAAAAAAAACAGGCGGGATTCTCTCTGCAGATCTTCGCATCCTCAGTAAGTAATTTAAAAGCCACAGAGCAGCCGGGGCCAGCCCGGGGCACTGCGTTAAACATTTGTCACACTGGATATCATTAATTATAAGGGGAGAGAATGTGTCATTATCTCCGAGGTTTCCTGCGACCCATCACCGGAGTGAAGAAAGCAAGTGGCCTGTCAAGCCAGTGTAACGGCTGAGGGGTGACGGGCGGCACCACGAGAAGCCACAGGTCAAATCCGGCCTTTTCCGTCTCCATCCTCTGCTGATTTTTTGGGGAGCTGTTATCTGCTGCCTTCAGGACAGAAGACAAACCACAGCACCTGCTCAAGTCCGGCTGCCAGGCCGAAGACTGCAGAGCCCCGAGGGAAAATCCTGGTGTTTTTTGTGTTAGAAAACAAGCACGACGTGTGTCATTGTCTCGTTCGAGAATGTAGTGTCAGCGGGCCCGTTCTCTGGATCTTTACGTGGCTTGACAAAAAGCACATCAGATCACTGCACTGCAATTAGAATTTGAACGTTCTACCAGCAAAGACTTTCACATCTCCCACTGGTTCCCTCAGTGACACAGATCAACACGCAGACCTTGCACTGGACGTCCGGTGACCTCAAACAGATGTTTGTCAGCCTGATGGTACTTTTGAGCAGCTACACACCAAACTTCCAGCCTCATTTCCAGCCTCATTTGGCATAACTTACCCTGCCCTAAGTCAGAGAGGGAGGGGGCAGGCAGCCCCTCCCTTAAGAATGCGTCATTCCGAAGCTGGTCTCCACCGCTAACTTCCAGCTTTTGACAACCGGTGATTACAGCACAGAAATAGCATTTAGAAATTCATCTTTTTGTACTTAAACAGCGCTCTATTTAGCTACAGTTATGGCCTGTCCATGATAAGTAATGCACTTCTTGAAAAAACATATTCATTTCCAAAAGCAAAGGTTACGTCCCAAGCCCCTTCAAAATCATACCACCATTTGTAAAATATGGATAGTAATTTGCGGCCTTATTGCAGGTTGCTGTCAGTGCTAGTATCAGAGACAGAGGAAAAGGCAAACAAAAATACAGCCAGAATGTGTCGAGCGTAAAGTGCGTACTCTCGTGCTCCTTATCACGCCACACACGTTCCCCATATGACAGGGAAAAGAAAATATCGCTTGTGTCGTGAATAAGAAACAGAAGAAACAAATGCGATCCGTCTATGGGAACTTCAGACGGGAACAGCGGAGACGGGCCCGAATGAAGCCGCGCTGAACGCCTCTGCTGCTGGGGGAACCCCGCCGAGATGCTCGCTACGGGCCCCCGTGTTTCAAAGACGTGGATCTCAATCACGACAGCTGACCGCAAAGGAGGGGGGGAGTGACGGGGTCGTGAAAGAGCGGGTGGGGACAGGGGGCACCGGGGGAGCCGACCAAAATCACAGGCAGGCTGTGGCGGCTGAGGAGAAGGAGGCCCAACGCGGCGAAAGATTTAAGCGCTGCTGGAACTCAAACGCTGTCCGAGCGAGCGAGGACTTCAGAGGCTGCAGGGAGAGAGCGTCCATGATCGGAGTGAAGGAGGCAGAGAGGATGGAGGGAGGGAGGGAAGGAGGGAGAGAAGGGGAGGGAAACAGAGGCAGGGAAAAGGGGATAAAGGGAGAGAAACAGAGTGAGAGAGGAAAAGAGGGATAGAGGGAGAGGAACTGAGGGACAGAAGGAAAGAAGGAAGGAGAGAATGGGAGAGGGAAGGAGAGAAAGACAGGCAGAGATGGAGGGAGAGAGGAAAATAAGAATAGCTGGAATGAGGGAGCAAAGGACAGAGGGAGGGAGAGATGGGAGATGAAAAGAAGAGAGAGAATAGCTTTTGTTAGGAGAGCATCATTGTCATGTCCTAAAAGCTTTAGGTGAGCTTTAAGCTTTAGGTGAGGCTTGGGCTCCAGGCCCATGCACTGAGCAAAGGGACACAACATGAGCCTGAACCAGGTCCCAGCGGCAGGGCGCGCCCCCCTCCCGGGCCCATCCTGGACCAGCAGGAGGCTCTTCCTCTGAGCCCCATTGTTCCTTATCTCTAGTTTGACCGAGCTCCAAAGCGGAGCGTGTTTGATCCTTGGCCACCCCCCCACAGGATGCCAGGAAGGGGTGGGCACGTCCAAGGGCCACTTTTAGGATCCTGTTTGTTTGTTGGTTTTGTTTGTGGTAGTTTGTTATGGGCCCTCAGAGGCCGTGTCATGTGGGATATAGCGTCTTGCAGTAGTGGTGAGACGCCGTTCGGACCCCACCTCACACGCTCTCACCCCTCGCCTTTCTCTAAACCCGCTAAACCTGCTCTTTCCCAAAGTAGCATTCCGTCACCCCCCCTTTTATCGTTTATTGCCCAAAATTCCATCGCTTTTTTTTTTCCTATCCACACAGCCGGGTCTTTTTTCCCAGTGCCATAGAAACTCTTCACTAATACAGCATTTCAGTGGCCTGGAATGCCTTCCCTCAAAGTCTGCCCATATTCTGCGGTCGCCAGCCCCTCTTTCGCACACGGACCCCAGGTTCTGGAATTTTTCATGGCACGGGCCGCTGGCCCGACCCCCGCAGCTCATTCTGGGGCCCTGCCGGGCCCGCTCATGTGCACCAGCCCCCGTCTGCAGCCATGCACTTGGAGATCATGCACTGACAGCTGCCATAAACGAACAGGACGTACCCATCCGGAACCGGCCCCAAATTCTTCAGAACCGGGCCTCACACCCCCAATGGACCTCCTTTGAACCTATCCCATCACAACACACGAAGATACACAGACATACGCATATGATACAAACGGACAGACAGACAGGACACATTTGACAGGCAGACTGGGTGAGCTACAATAGTCTGGCTCCCCCCCAGGCTCTGCACCCCCAGCTGGCCAGGTCTGCCGGCACCCAGCAGCTGGGGACCATAAACCAGCTAAACGACCCTGTCGCAAACTGGATCCTGACCAGCTTGACCTCCATCCACCCAGCCCCCATCAGCTTTCAGTGTGGCACCTGCAGACCCGTTCCGAAAGCCCCGACGCCAGGGGGCTCGGCTCTCTATGGCGGGCCGGCACAGTTTTTACACAGCACCCCATTTATGGGCTCCCCACAGTGCTCCGCTCTTCACTAAGACTTTCCGACACGCATGACAACCTCTGAGTGGGGCACATGCCTCGGCCTCTCCCTACCCACAATGCCGCAGTATTTGATGATTAACTGCAGGTGTGAGGTAGCTGTACTTAACAGCCTGAGGTAGATATAAGCATTAGATGTTTGATCAGTTTGTGCAATTCTGCAGTCATGGTCTCTAGGGGTCTCTACTTACAAAACATGTGACTTGTTCGGGGGAACAGGAAGACCTAATTTCTGTTTCAGTGCCCCCGTATTACAGCAGATCCTGAGAGCCGTCCAGGTCCATCTGGTCCTGAAGGCTTTTCTATTCCCCAGCCTTCAGCAGATAGCTGAGGCTCTACAGAGCAGACGCAGAGCATTGTACCAAAGCTGAGAAGAGCTCTGAAAAGCGTCTGTCGCCCTCCACCAGTAGGGGACGCTAAACCAGCCTAGATCGCCATTTCCGAACTGGAGGGTCACGAGCCAAACGTAGGTCGTGGGCCGATTTTCATCGAACTGCGTGGTTATAAAAAATTTATCATGAATTAATTATAAAAATGAACTTTCACAGCTAGAACCGCCCCCCTCCCTCTGGTCAGTGAATTTTTGGGGCTGCATCAATGTGCACATTTAAGAACTGGGCCTGATGATTCCATGGGGACCAACCCTGGAGCTAAAGGTAACCAAGGAGACAGGGGGGGGTGTGTCTTTGAGACGCAGCCATCTATCTGGTGAATATGTAACCCAGAGCTAAACGGAATCTGCAGGGTGGATGCGAGGGCTAGTTAACAAGACACGGCAGGGGGGTGGGGGAGGGGGCATATTTTGTAGCACCGCCCTCGTTTGCACCCTTTGCTGTGGTCTGCGCCGTCACCCCTGGTTTCGGGTCCAGAGCGACGGGCCCGATGGGGAGGTGCTCCTCCTGCCAAAAATCTGCCGGTCTGCCAGAGAACAAAACTCTCTCCATTGAAAGGCCTGCCTCGACATCTCATCTTCACGGGATTACATGTTAGTACACTGTTATTTGGAGCTGAGGGCCCACTTCTTACTTTGAATAATAACAGATAATGGCCTTTGTTTGTACAATAATTAGCAAGTTTTTAAAAACACAGGCATCTAAAACACTGTTTTCGTAAAATGCTTGGTTTGGCAGTGGGTACGATCTATTAAAATTCTTCCCCACATTTTATGCATAAAACACGTCCTTTTCGGAAAAAGAAACGCTCAGTCAACCGGATGAATAGAATGCACATAATTAATGGCAGTGAAGCTCGCGGAATGATATTCTTTTGTAATATTTATCTGTGTGTCACTGAAGGTTACATTTATCTATACTGTACAGTAAGGTGTCAGAATAAAACAAATGGGTTAGTTACAGTGTAGTATGGAAATGAGCTACTATGATCATACAGGATTCTGGGTAATATGCCTCATGCCTCAATGGTTACGGTCACTTTATCTATTCCTGAGTCCAGACTGCCGAACCAGCACAGGGCATCCTGAGTCTCCGCACTTCGCGTGACCTTGGAACCACCCCGCGAGGCATCCTCCCCCATTCCACTATTTGTTCCTGAGCCTTCCCCATGGGGGTAACCCTAGGGGGGTTTTCAACAGTCAGAGTGTGGCCAAAGAAGTTGCGGTGTGGCAGAAATGGGATTTCCGCCTTTCTGCACATGTTTAAGATGCTGGCCTCGTTCTCGTGGATACGGCAGCTTAGGTAACATTCTGCAAATTTAATATCCTTTATCACTAAAGGCCCAAGTGGACATTTCAAAACCAGAACATCTGGAAATGTACTTAGCTTCTGATTAACGGTGATGCTGCAATCCAACACGGAACCTCTCATGATTTTTTATCCCATAGATAAAGTGTGCAATGCTCTGAAGCAGATTCCTTGAATATCCTTTTTTTCTGGATGGTCATTCCTGAGGGACGTGGAAGTGCTCGGGTCTGGATTCATGGTGGAAGGCAGACATTTTCCACGGGTCTGCATGAATGCCGCCAAACGCAGAGGGCCCAACCTTATCACTAGCCAATAATATGTTTTGAATCAATGAGTGACAAGCAAGGGGCACTCTGAAGGCCAATCAGCTTTCAGCTGGGCCCAATGACCCTGTAGCCCCTCCCCTGCATACATCCCTGAATGAGAACTGAGGCTGACGTGGTGGTCATTTAAAGGTGCTGTAGAAATTGCCTTAATGGGCCCCCATAGGTAGAGTACAACGTGTCTCCAGCCACTGTTTTTTCCGGAAATCCAAGGACAGCAGAAGCGACAGTCTTGCTTGTGCGTGTTTGGGAAGCACGTCTGCTCCCAAAGCCTTGTCTTTGATATCTGTCATTTAAACCCCCGACCCACCTCCACCCCACCTCAACCTCAGAATGAAAACAAATGAGGTCGACTTTCAAAGAGAATCTACTGCCCCGGCCCCCCAGCTCACAGCTCAGGGAGGGGCGATGGCAGACGGAACATCAAGCAAAGACTTTGTGGTGGCGTGGCCTCTCCGCCCGCCGTGCACCTCTGTGTCATCGCTACACTGAGAACTGGCCGGAGGTGCCACGCTAAGGGCGAAGGCTGCTGTCATCTGCTAGAACCAGGCTAGAACCTCGTCTCCGCATGCTAACCACCACAAAGTCACGTGCTGAATGCTGTAGTGTTGCACAACTCCTTGGCTTTGCGAAGAGAGTCGAGTAAAACAACTGCTCCCAGGCCTTTGCCCAAGAGGGCCAACACGGAGTAAAGGATATTCCCCAATAAATCTTGTCCTGTCCACCTAATGGCCTCCACCTGTGTGTGGTGAGTGTTTAGAATTAGTGAGCATTTGCTATATTTAGGTATTTTTTCCCCCGAAGTCAACCGGCACAACTCCAAAGGCATTCCGTTACGGTGGAAAGAGACCCAGTAAAGAGTAGTAAATGAGGTCTAAAGGCAACAAACAAATATTCATTACACGAGATTCCAGGGGCATCTGTCGAGGTCTCATCGGGCCCTCCGATCCTCCGTTTTGCCAGCTGCTGTTTCCTACAATATTATTTAACCGCACATTCTGGAAATACAGGTAAATTATTTTTTAAAAGCATTTCTTCTAAGGCATCAAACGAGAGCTACCGAATGAAAACGGATGGATTGCTCAGTGTCAGCTGCTCCCCATTAAGGCCGGTTATCTCATCTGTATCCCTGACTGATGAAAGCCAGACCCTAATTTGATAACTTCCAAGGAAGTCCAGCGAGCGACGGGGCCCCATTACGACCCCGAGCGAGCTGCCGCCTTGTAAACATTGGCTCCCTTGCCGCCCCGTCTGTCAGGCGCTGTTTGTACACCGGCTTGAGTGAATCCGTGTGCCGCCGCTCGGCTGCTACTCGGCGAAATGGAGCCTTTGTTTCACTGAAGGGAGACGGCGGATGCTCTTATGCGAGCCAATTACCGCTGGCGTTGCCTTCGCCCCCCCCCCCCACCAACCGCCCCGCTCCCTGAGACGAGGGCCTCTTGTGGCGGGAGCAGAAAGTGTGGAGACCCTGCGTTTCATTCCACACAGCAGAATTTGAATCCCACAGACTTCGGCATCAGCAGAATAACCCCGTTCCCACCAGTTCAAACCCTTTATTCACCCATGAAAACCATAATGGAACAGCAGTTATGACTCCATGGATTCTAGATACATATATATACCTTACACACACACACACATATATATATATATATATTGAGTGAGGCTCACGGAATAATATTCTTTTGTAATATTTATCTGTCCATATATATATATATATATATATATGGACAGATAAATTTATATATATATATATATATATATAATTGGAAAATATATAAATAAATACATAAATATGTATATATATACTTCTAAAGAAATCCTGGCAATCCGGTGGGACATCCCACTCGGCAAAGTCCCGTAGCCCATCCACGTTAGTGCACAGTGCGGCCATCCCCGAGGAATGGCTCTGTTATCTAGCCATGGACGAAAGAGGAATTAATTAGCAACGAGATCCGTGCCATTAGCCGGACTTCGGTTTCATTTGCTCCTAGCTCTCCTTCCAGTGGCACAAGGAGAACTGGAATAGATTTAATTACCCAGATTATGTTTGTGGCTCTAAGATCAGGTCACGTTCAGCTCCTAACTGATCTTACATCTGTTTTAACAAGCACCGTACCCCCCTGATTCTGCCTGGTCCTGTTTTTTCCACGATACTGGATTGCGTCAAGCACAGAAGCTGACGACGTTCATACCTCGACACTGATCCTGTGAGAGGAGATGCCTTTTTAATGTTTCACCATCATTTCTGGCATGCCTGGCATCGTGATACGGAAACAATATCCATTTTGGGCTCCGGAGGCCAAGGAAGGTAGAGGGAAGGGAAATACAGCGAACACCTGGGCACCAGGTTGGACAAAATGGAAAAAATGCTGACTTTGGAGCTAAGATCTGCAGTCTTGCTGGCTGATTTAATGAATCATACAGCCTTGCAACCCTACGGTGGAGTAGAAAGTAGCACACATCCAGATCCACAATCACACCTTTCCCTTGAGCTACATTACGCAAGTCAATGAATCAACCAACAGAAACTAATGGCACTTTTCCTCAGCCTCCAAGAACCAAGCCATAGCACAAAGTGGCAGTTTTCCATGGTAAAGTATGCAAGCCATACCTGAGCTTTAACCGCGCTGATATGGCCCTGCTTACTAGCAGAACTGAATGCGTGACCAAACTGAGCTGGCTGCATCACCACCATCTGATTGGCCGAAATGCATGGCGATACCAGTGCTCTGTGGATAGATTATCTGAAGGAAAAAAGGGCGTATTCTATTTATTATTCATTAGTAGCAGTATCGCATCACGATGTATTGATGCATTCCTGTTATCTTGAAAATTTGAAACCTCTTACTTAAAAAGTACTACAGAAGAGTTTAATGGATTCGTAACACAAGTTGACGCAAGCTAATGCTAATTCTGCTAGAGTCTGATGCTAACATAACATGGCGATTCTCAAAGACTTGCTAGCAGAAATTAGCAGATCGTAAAAATGTATACTACATGAACTGTAAATAAGCATGCCTTGGGGTTTATGTCACTGTCGCTCTCCAATCCCAGACACTGACCCTTCAGAGGTGGAAAACCAAAGCAAGTTGGAAGTGTACTGTAAATAGGCTCTCCTTGCAGTACGGGCCAGGTTACCACTTGCTTCCTGTTTGCCAGTGAAAAAGTGCCATAATGCTGAGCCCTGTTGAAATTAACACCAACCTTTTCAGACACAGCGCAAATGCATACCGCCCGCCCCTCCCCCCGACACCCCAATGACTTTTGCCAAACGCCTGAAAGCCTTAGAGACTCTCACAACACCAATACGACGCCAAACATGACCTACTGAACATCACTTCTGTGACTCCAAAGGCCAGCAGATAATGTGTTTACACACACATCCGAGGCAGGAGTTAAAATGTCACCATGGCATTATAAGGATCTGACTCCCACTCTGCCATAAAACAAGACGTCGTCGATAGCTCCCAACTCGGAAGGCCGATATTTCTGGCCGGTAATGGTGCCCCTTTGACGTGTCATTTCATGGGAAATTTCAACCTCGATGAAGATCAGTGGAGCTCCATCCAATCTGACACTGCGTGGTTGGATAATTCAGGTGTCCTGTGACCGGAGTTTCAGTTTCAGCAGAAAACAGCCAACGGGTGAGTTAAATTAGGTAAATTATGGAAAATTACCTCCTTCTAATGTACTGCCCCCGCCCAGAGACCGATCAATCACGCCGGCGGTCATGGGATAGGGGTATGTGAAGCACACAGACAACAGTAAGAACTGGCAGCATGGAAGCCAGCAAACGTCCATGTCAATTTCAAAAGTATTGCGAATGATTATCAACTTATAAAATCTGTTTTAAAGCTTAATATGCTTTGTGAAAGGCAGGGAGGCATGAAAAGATGCTTAAGACAATTATCTGACCTCGGAGGTACATTTCACCAGCATTTAGGGCAGGGGTGCAGTAGTGCCACAGATACCCAGGCAGATTCTGGGGACCCAACACTTTACAGGGGGATTACTTAAAACTGCTAAATACAGCTCTGGAAAAAAATAAGAGACCACAGCAAAAGTTTCACACATTACTCAATTTATGGGTATGTGCCTATGTAAAATATAGATTTTTTTTTTTTTTGCAAACAGCAGCCTGGCTCTTCCCCGCTTCTCATTCATGAAGGGCTTCTTCCCTGCTTTATGGGTCTTCAGTCCTGCTTCTAGGAGCCTGTTACAAACTCTCCTAGCTGTGCATGCCACACCACTTAATGTTTCCCATTCTTTCTGAAGGTCACCCTCCAATTCATGAGAAACTGTCAGATAAGTCGCTTCCCCCCTCTACCCGGCTGGATTCTGGTCATTGCCAGTGTCTCCTGCTTCACCTTGTTCTTCCATGCTGCTGTCTTAGAAACCTTCAGCCTGGAAGCAGTCTGCTGTGGGGTGTAGCCTGAGTGGGGGGACCTATGGTAACATTTTGTCAGGGGCGCCAGAATTTCCAACGATGCCCCTGATGGAGGGCACCCACAAATCAGTGAGGAACCCAAGCTTCATCCAATCTCCGTCTCCTGAGGTGGCATTCAGTCAAACTACTGAATTATGATGATGTGAGCCGCTCTCCACCTCCTTAGATCTGCAGACACACACGCAAACACACACACACACACGCACACACAGTCATCGCACTGCCATCCATCTGCATAGTGCTGGGGGCCAGTGGGATCGATACGCTGTCTGCAACACAAACCATACTTTCTGTCTACATGAAAGAGAAAAGACTGCAACACTCAGCAGGACGGGCAGATCTGGGCTTCTTTAGAAAGTTTAATTGAATCCCAGAGATTAAGCCATTTATGGTATCACATTCTGTCAATCAGGGTCCGCCTCGCCAGCCTGGCATGCTCGTAAATTTTACGTGAAATTCACCAATTCATTCAACCTGTCTCCACCAAATACTGGCTTCAGACGGATGCTGGCACAACAGGCAATGATGCATGAAAATGGCTGAAGTTATCACAGGCAGATACTACAGTTTACCCAGCCCACTGGTGATGAACTCAGGCCATTCAGATACCAGTCCGCAGAGGCTGCATCTGTGGGGGGGGGGGGGGGGGGGGGGGGG
>JAODKL010000081.1:2258083-2271122 GCA_026780765.1 Petrocephalus schoutedeni
CCCCCCCCCCCCCCCCCCCCCCCCCCCGCTTTGAGCCCGGGAGCCGGAATCGCATCACGCTGCTTGCATGAGGACTTCCCACATGTCCGCCTGTTAGCATGTATTTCTGGCAGCACGTGTTATTATCTCGATCTAAAATCCTTGGCAACTCCAGCTGTTTTGTTTGTTCATTGATTCGTCAGCTTGATGCTCACCTTCGTTTGTCCGTTAGTTCATTTGTCCGTTAGTTCGTTCGCTCGATGGACTCTCATCATCACCGGACCTTGTCTGTTTGACTACTCCTCGTTCGTTTACGCGTGTTTTCGTTCTCATATTTTCGCACCCTTCACCCTGCTCCTTTTTGCTGAGCTTCCTGTTTGGGTTCATACCCCTATCAGCCAGCCAGGTCCCTTTAGCAATGGCCACCTGGTCCTCCATTCGAGAAAAGCATCAGCTTTGGGCAGAAGATCCACCAGGGGATTCTCAGCAGACATCCACCCAGCTGGGCAACGTTTGTCTGTTTGCTCTTGTTCATGTGGCTTATCCTCCCTGTTTGGTTGTCGCCTCATTTAATAGAGTGCTGCGGTTCTTGTGACCCAGCTGACCAGCCGATTCCTTTTTGTTAGGCCAGGAGTAACTGGCCTTGGTGCACAAAATGCCGATTTGATTTCCTCTCAGTTAAAAGACAGCAAGGGAAGTGTGAGAAAAGGGCAAGACTATAAGAACACTCTTTCATTATATCGTAATCATAAACTCAGGATACTTATTATGTATAGTAAGAAACAAACAGTTACACAGCTGGCAGCTGATTTCAGCTGGCTGAATGCCTAGCTATGTATTAATACAAATACAATTTTTGATGTTTTATTGCTTATTTATTGCTAAAATTAATTAATAAATGAATACATTTTTTTCTTATATTATTATGTGGTATGGTCAGAAAAGCTATACTTTAATGTTTCGTGTTTTTTATTTTCCGGCGAGGAAATAGTCGTCATTACAGTAGCAGGACATGTGGTGGTGCGATGCAGCTCCTCAGCAAAAAGGACACGGCGACATTTCGGAAACGTGCCCGGCAGAGCACCCGCAGGAAGCTTCTCGAGCCCCGCTCCTAATGCAGTGCGCACATCGGCGCAGAACGATAAAGGCGGCAGCCAGCTACATGTGCAAAACATGTGTGGAGAGCCGCCCCACGAAAACGGCTTTCTGAAGTTAATTTGACAGGGGTCACGGGACCCTAAAAATAGACATTAAAAGGCCCTGTCCATTAAAGGCGGAAAAGACCATTTAATGTGCCTTCCGTGCTACAAAGCCCAGGATTTTTCAATATTACCAACAGATTTTTAAATCGTTTTTTTTTTTTAAATGAAGGGAAAAAAATCTCTCATGGAGGTGAGATAAGGAGCCAGATGGGAGGATTTAAGCATGAAGTTTGAGCTTCTGAAAGCACATGGAAACTAGGCAAAGACATGGGATGCTTATCTTTTAGTTTTGTATTTACTATCCTGCCTATTTGCTGTAGAAGCAAAGCGGAAATGTCCCCACTTATAATTACTGTTTACAATTACTTAGTTTTGAAAATATTTACAGTGTTAACATTTTAAATTAAGGCAGTGTCCTTAAGCAGCATTCATACCGGTGATACCCATTTCCATAAGATGTGATTTGTGACACTTCACACAAGCGGGTCCAATTACAGCCTCGCAGAAATGAAAAGGTCGGCGGTAAATCACAAACAGACAGATGCTATTCCAGTTCAGCCGTCCTTTCAAAACACTGCTGACGGTCGTATCTTACAGGGCCTAGGAATGCCTGGCGCTACATGACTGTCTTCTCCAGGTGTGTCGTGCGAAAACCAATCAAGAAAAACCCAGCCGAGTCACATGGCACAAAACCACTGAAGCACGCTGTATGCTAAACTCCACAAACGAAACATCCTCTTCCATTCCGGTCAGTCTCGCTCTAGTAGTAAAGGAAGGTCTGTGCGGGTGTTGGGTACATGTTTACCAACTTTCCCAAAGCAAAGTGTTTTATTTTACTTTTATTTTACTTCTTTAAAGGAACTTGAAACCCTATAGTACTCCACTCTGCCGCGTGTGGGTGTGTCACCTCCTCCAAACCAGATGGAGGCAGTGTAAAATTCTCAGTTATTTATGAATTAGAAACTGATTCCTTGCTTACGTTATTTATATATGCGTGTTTTTGGCCTGTGTGAAGTGGGGTTGGCTTGGTTACAGTCATGGCAAAGTTCAGAAATGATCTTCTTGAAGATTCCAATGCAGGAGACCCCCCACTAAAGGGGGCGGAGCTAATAGCATGCCGTCACAGCCTTTTCATCTGAATACGGGGCCTTGCTCCTCATTGCAGCAGCTCTGTTCCCCCAAATGGGCGAATGGGGAACAATGCTATTTGATTGATTAATGTATCCCCGTTTCTAATTTATTTCTGCTCATGTAAGCCATAACCTCAGGCTGGTTCTGCGAGGATGTTTATAGAGAAAGATTACAGTTCAGTAGCTACCTGATACATGCACTCACAAAGCAGTGGGTAATAACCCGGTAGGATAATGAGGGCAAGACCCTTCGCAGCATTAATTAGCAGACTTCTCCTGCTCTTTCTGCTCCTCAGACAGTCATTAATGATGCGTGATATGAGACTGTCTGTTACGCTGTGTTAATATCGAGTAACTGTACTAACTAATTCCAATAAAAACAATAGAATATTAGATTCATCACCTGGAGGTTTTGGGTTCAAGTCTCATAAATAAAGTATATATTGATGTAGGGATGGCAGAGAGACTAAGGGAACAGACCCAAATGGCTCAGGGGATTCAGAACTGATCATATCTGTAAGTTGTTCAGTGATGAAAGGGGAAGGGCCAGGGGCTAAGGGCTAAAGACCTATGAGTTTCAGCTAAAGCAGAAATGAAGGATGGTATGATTTAGAATTAAAGCACTGCAGCCCTGACACTAAGGGGTCCAGACCCACAGGTCAGATCACCTGACGAAGAGATGCTTTTCATTAAAGAGTGAGTGCAATCCCTCAGCAACTCTGCACCCGTGGCTATCTGGATAAAGGCATCTGCTACTAAGCAGTGACAATCCTTCTAATAACAGGCAAATGATGGGCACAAGAATGATCACATGACCGTAAAACATCTCCAAGGAGTTTGTGCTATGAATCAGGTGAACCATAGAAGCGGGTATTGATTGTACTGATTCTTGTAGATGCAGGCGAGTGCTCGTTCGTTATGGATGCTGAATCAGTAACCTAACGAATGCATGCATAATTCCCACCACATCATCAATGTGTCATCAAAGCGCGCTAAGGCAATTATGATAAATAAAAATGAAGCTTTTTCAAGCATTTCGGTTTTTCATTTAATGCAAATTAATGTACTTTTGAGTTCTCAAAACAAATGTGACAATAGTATGAAAAACATAGAAGAAAGGGAATTGTTTTCAGACAACAAATTGTGACTTGCCGTCCTTCAAAATAAACTGAAACCAAATATATCCAGATAAAGACATACACATGTATTTGGGTCAGAAAAATTAGGGTGTCAAAATTAATTCATTATCATTGATGAGATTATTAATATAATAGATACTGAGTTAGAAACACATTGCTGAATTATGTAAGAAGATTCTGACATCCTATAAATAGGATACAGATACAGTATATAACTACATATCTATAAATGTATTTAAATATGATTTGTGGCCTCTGTAATTAAAATTTGTCTTCTGAAGATACTTCAAGCGCAGGCAGAATAATTCAATGCGCTAAGCCTTTTATGTTATTCAAAAGTTTGTAGGAACATTTTTTTTGTGCTGTTTATAGCATATAATAAATGAAATGGATGATTAGTCAGCTTTATGCCAAATTAAACCCATATGCATAATGCTGAAACATCTCTACTGCGTTTCTCTTATTTTCATAAATCCTGGAAGTGAGTCTCATCTTTGGGGATAATAAAATAATGTAGTACCATGTGAGATGCACCACTTATTAGGATGCATTTATTACATGAAATTTTTGTTAGCGTGCAAAACATACCCTGTATTGATTAACTTTTAAAAGGACAGCTTTCATAATGCAGGAAAATGAAATGCTGTTTCATTTTCTGTGGGCCGAAATGTTATTTCTGCAGTTTGGGGGGGGGGGGGATTTCTTAATCTCATAACTACAGAAAAATAGCATGATGAACAGATAATGCGCTGAAAAATCATAAAGGAGGTAAACCAGACAATGCAGTCTTAACACTGACCAACACTGACTTAACAATTCAGACAGGGCAAACATCCCATTCACCCACTGCAGCCACTGTGACAAAAAATCATTAAAAAAAGAGAAATCCCATGAATTGTTTCTTCCCCCATGGCATTGAGAGTTCATAAGTGGAATGGCATCCGTTAAAGAAGCCACATTATGTGGGGGCTATTAACCTTCCTATCCTGAACGATGTGAGGGACACATTAAAACACTGGCTATTCTTCACAAAGGAGATGAAAAAACCAATGACAAATTAAATTAAATGTAACATCTTTGTATAAATCAATTTATTTCATGTCTTTAGTGCACCAAGCTGCAAAGTTTTTACTCTGAAAGCTTTAATGGAAGAGGATTTAAAAGCCACATCTGAGAAAACACGCTTCCTTATATTAGCGATGGTCGCGTGGCTCTGCATGCATGGTACGTGACTGTCTGCTCAGAAATAAATGGAGCGGCATCTTGCCTCCATCACCAATGTTTTTAAAATCAAATCCCAGAGTTAGACGTTTCACTGCACTCCTGTGTGCATTCAGGAATACATTGAAACAAAGGAAAATTCTGGAGATGGTTGTAGGGTGGGGTGGGTGATTACCCCATGCCCCCGATCTCTCTGCCATCATAGAGCTTCAATTTTCCCAAGTGTCCCCTGTCGCCTGCACAGGGGCAACCTCATCTTCACCATGAGCACATATAAGCTCAGCCCCTCCCGTGTGAAGGTAGGCCTACCAACTGGAAATAGATGCTGTGGTCCAAACGTAAAGTATTGTATTAAAGTTAAAAGAAAAAATCAGATTTTGTCAGCTCTCAGTGTTAACTTCGCACTAACAATATTCGATTGTTATTCCCTTGCAAACATTTCAGTTAGTGACAGAATTAATTCATAAAAATACCAAGAAATTGATCATTTCCCCAATGATAGCATTTGAAAAGGAAAAGAAAAATGTGTCCGATCATCCTTAAAAGATGTATCGGCTAAGTCATATATGCTGATATAACGTGCATGCACGTCTGTGTGTTACAGTCACTTATTTTATGCTGATCGGGGTAAGTGATTGGAATTATACAGATGTATGTGTTTGTTCTAAAGGACAAATGGGTTGACATTCTGTATAATTCCATATCTGTGTTTTTCCATAAAAAAAACCCAATTCTATATTTCATATCCATTTCATTTTTTCAGGAGGATTTTTTTTTATTTCACAACAGGAAGTTCCAAAGTTCACAGCTGGATAAAGAAACGGTCTTACAGAAATGTGTCACGACCAGAAAACCAGGGAGTCGAGAGCAGGTGTAGGTGAGAACAAAAGGGGCTTTATTGGGGAGTGGACTGGAGAGCACAGGGCTGGGAAGCACATTATACAAGGACTAACGAGGGTGCAAATGAGAGGCAGCTGGAGGGAATCACACAAGGGCAAGAGTGAGAGGTAAGATGAGGGGTTTCTCGTTAGGGCCACACTAGGGAGAAAACAGGAAGGTTGGAGGATTAGGGCATGACAGCATGAAGCAATATCAGATTATCTTGAAATTACTAGACCTCACATGCTTCTTTTGTTTCTCTAACAGAAATTGTAGGATAAATAGCTCACATAGCAAAGATATTTTGCTGAGTTAAAAATGAGATTTACTGTGTCTCTCCCCTGAAATAAAGGAACATCCCTTGGGATGTTAAGCTTTGTGATAGAGGGAGGCCTTGAGGTATGAAAAGATGAATAATAAAAATGTAGTTATTCAAGGACACGGTCCGACAGTATTAATTTATATTTGATTCAAGAATGTCAATGCATAACCGATTTTTAGGTTGACAATTACCAACTGGACGACCTTAAGAAAAAGGCGATTAAGCCGTAATCATACCAGCCTGTCCTGGGAGCCATTCTGCCTGGGAAATCAGGATGTTCAAAGGATCTCCTGTGTTACATGTAGCTGAGTCAAACCTGTATTTTTCACTGCTATTGCACTGCAGAAAAAATACATTCTCACAGCTAGTCCACTCTTGTAAGCTCTGTATCTCATAATATCTTGTATCTCCCATGCTGCAGCCACGCCCCCTGCATGCTGGGACCACTGGAGGCAGAGACCAGGGCTGCAAGCCCTTAGCCAATCAGCAACTCAGCACGAAATTCTAACACACCTCTTTTTTATTGCCAGTTCCACATTGGAATTTATTTTTTTTCTGGTCAACCGGTGGCAGCATCGTAAATCTTTAATTAAAGGACAAAGCCTTTCTTACCCACCCCGGGCATCGACTGCAAAGTTAAATTTCAATCCTCTTTGGGAGACATCTACACATCTACTCTTATCTCTTATCCTTGGTCTTATCTCAGCATAATTATCTGAGAGCTCTACCTAATCGTAATTGTGTTCATTCTGGACTTCAAAGGCTTTTAAAGTGGCCCAGATAGAGATGGGAAAAACAAATATTGTCTCCCCTGTACTGCCACTTACAAGGACACCGGAAGGGAATATACCGCCATAGCATGAGCAGGTGATACACTAAAGCTGATGAAATGGAATGCTAGGAATTTAAGGTAATGCCACATAAAACTTGGCTCTGAAAATGCAGACCAGGCTCCAGGAATGAAATCCATTAGATTTAAGGTGTCAGTTTGGAAGGATTTGTCTGTCTGGGAACAATCTTGATTCCTAAAAGGACATGCAAGCCACTATAACCCTCTTGATATATTCAGATTCATGGACAGCTCGTAGCTCTAAACAGGTGAACTGGGCCGAGTAAGCTGTTTATGTCCTCTCTCAGAAGTATTTCACATAAGGCAGAGAATAACCCAGGATGGATGGGGCACCAACCCTTCAGAGGGCACAAACAGTCATACGTATGGGCAATATGGCAACTCCAAGGCACCTCAGCCTGTTTTTTGACTGTGGGGGGAACTAGAGAACCTGGAGGAAACCCTACATTGACACAGGAAGAACAAACTCCACACACATGGAGCCCTGGTGGAGACTTGAACCCTGGTCTCAGTGGTGTGAGGCAACAGTGCTAACCACTACACCTCTGTGCCGCTCTACCTATATACAGTATGTATAATTGTTCTGATTTTTTTCATACTTTCATACTTGACAAGTTGACATCTCTGAAGTTGATATGAACTGTCTAGCTTTCTAATTGTAATTCTTCCTGTTTTAGCCTGGCATATACAAATAAGGTAATTGGACAGCATGCTTGACTGAAATGACAGCTGCCAGACAGTGCCATTGTTTGGGCAAAAACATCCGAAAGTATGCACCAATCACCCATGACCTTTCCGACTAGTAGAAAACACTCCCATCTCCTAGTTATTACAGGTAGCACAAGGCACCAGACAGATGAATTTGTAGGATGGGAAGCCAGTCCATAACAGGGCCGATGTAGACATATGCTGAAATGGTTGGTCAGTGTCAAGAGCAGTGTGAATGTGAAGCCAGGGACATGTATTCTCATATGTCATGTACTTGGCCAGAATGCAGGTTGACCTGTGGACAGAACCATGAAGGACACCTCTCCAGGCATCTACAGAGTGACAAACAGAATGTCAATAAACAACACCCTTCCTGGGGAGGCCTCTCCACCCCCAAGGCTCTGTTGCCCCTCTCCCCTGCACACACACGCACACACACACACACATCCACCAGCTGTTGCCCTGGGGTATGGCGATGAAGGTAAAAGAGAGACAAATCCAAGGAGTGGCTCAAAACAAAACAGTGTTTATTAACCAAAACAGAGCACAAAGGGGAAAACCACAAAATAAAGGGACAGCAAGGGGGCAATGACAAAACAGGAAAAGTAAGAACTAAAAGAACCACAAAGCAACATACTAGGGAAAAGAGCCATAATTTGGGAGTGAAACTGGGGAACAGACCACTACAAACACACAACATCTACAATGACTAACTGAGAAATAGAATAATGGCTGGCACTTAAACACACATATAACAATGAGTAACAAGAGGCAGGTGTGGGGTGTAAAGAACTAGGGGCAACTAGGAGCAGGTGAAGTCAGTTAATGCAGCGTTTCTCAAACTACTTTGTCCCAGGGCCCAGTCAATGCTTTGGAGCTGCAGAAGCATGGCTCCGCGGACTGGCAGTAACCTTGTCATGGACTGGTGCCGGTCTGCAGCCCATAGTTTGAGAAACCAGGAGTTAATGGATACAGCACGTAAAAACCAAGGAAAACTAAAACAAGGCAAAACTGAGCATTATACAGCCAGGGAGCAGGGAGCAAACACAAGGGACTGTAATTGGCATACATACAAATAATACACCAAGCAAACACAAAATAACAAATGTTAAACAAACAAAAAACAACTATTGGCCAGCCTTGAACACACAACAAAAGGACTCTGGATGATGGCCGATCACTCAGCCTGTTAAGCCACATGGTGGCTCACAGGAGTAGGGAAACACCACAGGGACTGAGGGACTACAAGACAGAGGCGGGAACAGGATGGCCAGTGTCTCCTGCTGGCCAAATGGGCACAAGACAGATGGGGCAGGGCTGGAAGGGCGCCGATCCTGACTCCAGCTCATTTTGAGATTGTTGTGTACCGAAATATTTGCCTTTTGCTGCTATTTGTTTTCACAAATATTTGAAATCAGAATAAGTTCCATGATCTCCCTAGGCTTATGCGAAGATTTACGGTACTGGCGAGTTTATTTAGAGAGGCGTGCTGCTGGGTCACATTGCATAACCAAGAAAGAAAAATAAAGCAGTAAATATTAAATACTGAATAAAATGTGCAATAAACTCACTCAAAATCAGTAAAACATGGTTTTATTGCTCTATCCTATCTCCACCCATCTTCCATCCGCTTATCACAGTCGGGGTCGCCGGGGAGGGGTGTGGGGGTTGAAGTCTACCATAGGCTGTCATATACCCTGGAGACTTACCCCACAGCCTAAAAACAGCCCTTAGCTTTTTAGGGGCTCCAAATTGCCCCTGGAGTGTGACAGTGAGTGTGAGCGTGCCCTGAAATGGACTGTAATCTCGTTCAGGGTGTACCCCATCTACTCATATTTTATTTATTTATCAGATGCTTTTATCCAAAGCAAGATTATTTTTTTTCTGTGAATGCAGGGTAAGTTGTGAGGTAAAGGCCTTGCTCAGGGGCCCAACAGTGAAATCACTCTGCCAGGCCTGGGATTTAAACCAGTGACCTTCTTCTGAGCCACACACCATCCCTGCTCTGGTGCCATGTGCTGCCTGGGGTAGGCTCCAAGGTCACTCTGACTGGGATAAGCAAGAGTGGCACCAGGGTGGACCTGGGGGCGCTGTAGTTTACCCATTTATAGCCATAGCATCCACAAGACATTTCAGTGGTTTATTTAGATTTAGTTTTTTTTTATTATTTTTAATGTGCTAATCCTATAATTTATACTCTGAAGGAATAAATAGTGCCACATTAATAAAACACGTGTACATGTGACGGGGGTATTGCATTAACATTTAAACTGTGGTGACCAGCACATTAAGGGGAAACCCAAAATTCCAGAGCACTCCGGCTGAAAATTCAAGCCACCCCATAACACCAGCAAAATGAAGTCTCTGGTGCCGCGCCCGGAGGATAAGCTAGTAAACGACAAGTGGCTCGCACTGTTACACCGCACCGGGGGGGGTTGCACACGTATTCGCAGAACTTTTTGCTTTTCTGGCGGCGCGATTCGCCGCTTCCCCGCAAGCCCTCTTGCAGTTCCCGGCAGCTCGCAGGCTCTCCGAAGATCAGATCAAAGTGCAGCCGGCTTTCAGCTGTCTGCAACATTAAGCTGGACGCCCCTGCCGCATAAGGAGCCTCTGCTGGAGACCCTCTGCACCTCTCAATCCCAAAGTCAAACTAAGTATTGCTCCCTTCTAGGGGGCGGGAGTAGGGGGCCTCCCGATGTTTTTTAAGTGCGCTGCGCATTTAAATGATGGTTACTGTGCTTCAGAATCATTGAAGCGTTATATGACATATCAGGAAGGTACAGAAACTGACAGATGGGGGGGTATTCTTCCCAAAACTTAATTTGGTTTTATTCATCCCCCCAATAAGTAGCATTTGTATTTAAACAAATCTCAAAATCTCTCCTCCACCATTGCTGGAATGTTTCTAAAGAGCCACTTTTACTACTGTACTGATGCATAGTCACCATCAGATACTGAAGCATTTTTAGCAGGCTAGGATACAGGCTAATAAGCTCACACATATTACAAAACCAGCGTGTAATTTGTTAAACTCACTTGGGGCTTTCTTTTGTTTTTGCTGAGATGCGACTGCCAATTACCTAAAGTCAGGCTTCCAGAAAAACTCACCCAGCCCTCTTGTAATCCAGAGAAGACATTTCATTACATTTCCAAAGCTCAAAAGTCCACAGAAATTTTCACAAACAAATTCCTTGGTGAGTTTTTGAAATTTGCTCTGCAATTCAGAGGTACAAGGGAGTCTGATTGCAGGGATCTTAGTGAGCATGAACAAGGAAAACACCTTAGCAGAGCTACTGAAGTAAACAGGTGCACTTCCAGAAGAGGGGTTTTCAGTGCACTGCGTCTCCTCCCATGGAGCAAAGATCCCTTGATTGGGTGACAAACACGTGGTTTGACGTCGCCCGCGGTGGAAATGGATTTATATGTTCCGCTTCTGCGCAGGGTTGTCACATTAATGCCCACGGATGGGCACACACATGAAATAATGATCTGCAAACTGAAGCCTGTTTTCACTTAGGAATGCATGTAGGAATGTATAGTATCCATGTGTTGGAGGAGGTCTCCACTAGATCCCTCCACTACCTTAAAGCAAGTAGATCACATGGTCTCCTTGGACAAGAATATTCATCGGGCCGGATAATATCAGATCAAATAATTCCAAGAGCCCATGTGACTCTCTTAGCATGTTTCTACATCAGACTTTTCTGTTTTAGCCCCATTTAGCTGGCTGATGGCACTTATTTGAAACTGTCCAGAGCAGCCCACTTCAAGACATTATAACCTTGCACTGTTCATCCATTAGGAACCTTCTGGATGTTTCCTAAAGAGATACTCAACAGACAGCTTACCGTAAGTAGAAGCGACAGTAATTATAGACAGTAATTATCAGTGGATTCTCCGTCCCATTCAGCGTTCTTCACCATGGCATTGTTTCGCTATTTAAATGCTAAACTAAATGCATCTGAGCACATTTATAAAGTATATACTCAAGTCATTCTCCAGTCCGATTAATGTAATCATGATAAAAATATATGATTTTTGTACTGACCTCCAGGAGTCGGTTTGATTTTCTGGCCAAAACAATGAAGAATACAAATAAGGCAGTATCAATACATGGATGACGATCACCCATGATGCTTTGTACCTGGATCAAGTGTTGTGGTTGTTGTTATGGTAACAGTGCCTGTTTATAGTCAGGGTGCCACTTAGGCTATTTTATTTAAGCAGGCTTTAAAATGCAGTATAAAAGGGTAATTTCTGCAAAGCTGAATAGACGGGAAGAGGTGAAGTCAGCGTGCTGTGGTGGTTCCCAGCAATTTGCAGCCATCCCCGCAAGCAACAACCTTATTCTCCCTGCCAGGGGCTGTACAATTTCCCTCCAAGTCAAAATCTCTGCAGTCACATCCTGCTCGGAATTAAATCAGGTGACTGTGGGGCCCTGTCATCTCCCGTGGCAGTTCGGCGCGGTACCGCACAGCGGTCTTTAGGAGAATCGACTACGATTGTGCGAGGCACCACACCGCCTGCTCAGCCACTGTGGAGCGCTGAATTATTATGCAATTTTCTGGGAATTCGGACTAGTGGGGGAGGGGGCATCCATTATTGGAAAAAGCAAAAATCGGAATCACAGCATGCCACAGGGAAATCATCAACACACAATAAAGAAGTACGGTCCCACGATGACATTGAATGGGCCACGTATGGATCGCATCCATAGATCACGCATATCACTTTCCCCGTGTGTGTTGTGTCATCTCTAGACTTGGAATGCTGTCCCCGATGTGGTTTTCCGTTTTCCCCCAAAGCAGTACATATGTAACCCCCCCCCCAGCCAATGTGTTCATCATCCAGTCGTCATGACCCAGGGTCCTGACCTCCAATCAAGCTTCAGGGCAGCAGTAATTAATTCAGGTCCTGAGAGTAAAAGTCCAGACCAAGATTTTGTTTCAACCAACCAGCTGAGTATAAAGAGTCACAGTCACAGAGTCCTGTGTTGTGGCTGGTTGTAGCAAAATCTTGGCCTGGATTTGTGCTCTCTGGACCTGAACTCACCGCTCTGCTTGAGAATCGCTGCACTCCCCAGCCCTTCCCCCCAGATCCCCTTTGGAAGAGAATGCTATTGATCCACGGATTATCACACCCACACTGATTAAGCCAGCGTCTCCAGTGGACGTATGTGACAGCAGAAGCAGAAGAAGGGGGTGGGCCGTTCCCTGCTCAGTGACGATAAACACCAGCTGACTCTGCTGCTTTCTGCGTGGCGTTTTAGATGTCCGGGGCTTCTCATGTTCTGCTCATGAAAAGCTCTGCTTTGTCCCAGAAGGGTGCTCACAGAACTGTTGGGTAAAAGGAAGTGACCTCACTGTGTGTGGCTCAGAGAAGGAGGAGGAGGGGGGCGGGGCCTCCTGTTCAGTGAGAAACTCGCACCCGGGTTTCCAGGCGGCTTAGGGTCACATCACTTCATCTTCCCACTTCCCACATGGGAGTAGAATGGCACTGTAGTATTCCATCCATCCACCCATCCATCCAGCTATCCATCCATCCACCCACCCATCCACCCATCCATCCATCCATCCACCTATCCATCCATCCATCCACCCACCCACCCA
>JAODKL010000081.1:2271224-2283600 GCA_026780765.1 Petrocephalus schoutedeni
CACGGGGAGAACATGCAAACTCCACACACATGTAACTGGGCCGGATTCGAACCCTGGTCCCAGAGGTGTGAGGCGACGGTGCTACCCACTGCGCCATCGTGCCGCCCCCAAAATGAAATACATAGAATGAAAAAAAGAAAGAAAAGAAAAGAAAAGAAAAAGCCCATTGACGATGGAGGAGAGGAACCAAAAACTCCCAAGCAGTGAGAAAAAAAAACCTCTGGGGACCCAAGGTCAACTGGCTGCCCAACCCCCCTGGGCATGCTAACATTACAGAAACCTTATAATTTTACTATGTGGCTACAGGCATGGTGTATATAAATACGTAAAGAATAATTGACAAATGTGACTGCTCTACTTTATCATTCTCCTCCTCAACTTCTTGTTATTATAATTATTAATATTATTATCGACTACAAAATCTCATCTTCCCCATGATCCTAGCCCTCATGTGGAAATCACTCCCAGCTGCCTCTCGTTAGTTTCCTCATTAGTCCCGTGCTTCCCCAGTCCGGCCACCAGCATTGTCACTCTGCTTGTCAGCCCATATCCTTCTGTGCACTAGCCTCCCCGTTTTAATCTCTCGCGATCTTATGTCCAGTCTCTGTTCTTTGGGTTCAATCAGCCCCCTTGTTGCTACAATGCCTGTCCTCAATATTATTGTTAGAATAAAAAAAACGTTACACACACACATGGATACTTTAATGGCAACATGGTCTGATGGGGGGCGGACTGACACAAGTATCCATGTGTGTGGTTTTTTTATATCTCGGACAGCCCGATTACTCAGACCACGTGACCCAGGCACGGAGCGCTACACGCTCGGCCGAGCAGAATCAAGGAGGCGTTTGATGAGGGGCGCGGTGCCACAACACTGACCTATATACAAATAAATGGGTTTGAAGCTTCAGCTGGAAAGAAAACGCTGTTCTCTTAGAGGAACACCCCCCCAACACACACACTAACACTCACACACCTAAACTCACCCCCCCTCCCACACACACACACACACACACTCACACACCTAAACTCAGAATACAAATAGATTCCAGCAGGGGAACAAGGCCATTGCAACCACCAGCCTTATAATCACATTCATAACACAGAAATCGTTTTTATTAGCATATTTATTAGATAATAACAACACAATAGTGACATACATACTGGAAGGGACTAGTATAGGCTATTGTTGTTAAAAAATCTGAACATATTCTGATGCCAGGATCTAAAGGACAGTTTCAGGACTGTGGTCCTGCCAGTCACAAGTCAAAGGAGCCTGACTGTCTGCTGGGAACAGCGACAGTGTATACGGCCTTTCCAGGTGTCCTTTGCAGGCGGGTGGGGTTGTGATGGTAAGTCCCTGGTTTGGCAGGAACAGGAAATCGATAAAGTGTTTAGTCTGATGTCATGGAAAATAAACCGTTTACAGTACGACAGGGCAACTGCAGCCCTGCTGATACCCTGCCCCCCAGGTCCCCCCGAATCCCTCCTGCAGGTGTCCCTGCAGGTGTTTACAGTAGGACAGGGCCACTGCGGCCCTGCCGATACCCTGCCCCCCAGCCCCACCCCGAATCCCTCCTGCAGGTGTCCCTGCAGGTGTCCCGCATACTGCCCTGCTTTCCCATATTATGTGTAGTCACTTGCAAGACCTTAAATTTAGTTTGAAAAGTGCAGTTGTGCTTCCCTTGAACAGGCGCTCAGTAATAACTATGCTAATGATTCGCCTCTAACCTGCACTGAAATGTAATAATGTTTTTTTTTTCTTTTTAGTGTTCTGCACAGGGTATGTATTATCATCTTGCAAGGTACAGACCTCTCCCTCTCTCTCACCCCCTCTCCCGCTTTCTTATCCCCTTCTCCTTATCTCGCCCCTTCACCTTCTCCCTTTCTGTCTCTCTCCCTCTCTTTCACCCCTCTCCCGCTCTCTTATCCCCTTCTCCTTCTCTCGCCCCTTCACCTTCTCTCTTTCTCTCTCTCACCCCCTCTCCCGCTCTCTTATCCCCTTCTCCTTCTCTCTTTCTGTCTCTCTCCCTCTAACTCACCCCTTCTCCATCTCTTGTCCCCTTCTCCTTCTCTCACCCCTTCTCCTTCTCTCTTTACATCTCTCTCCCTTTCTCTGGATCCCTCTCATCTCCTCAGCCCTCTCTCATCCCCCTCTCTCTCTCTCGTCCTTTCACCTTCTCTCTTTCCATCTCTCTCACTTTATCTGAATCCCTCTCATCTCCTCTTCCCTCTCTCACTCCCTCCCCCTCTCTTCGGCATGCTGTCATGGTCACTGCATTCTCTCATGTGCTTGATTATGATTCTGTAGATTTCTTAAACCCAGATCAAGAGGCGAGGAGCTTCTTTAATGTCTGGGTGCATCGTGGTTCTCGTAAAAGTTAAAACGGCTTACTGAACTTTAAAGCACGTCTGCGAAAATGGCTTTCTGGGCTTCGGGGAATCTTTGTCCCACGGTATGTGGGCCTGGAATTTCATGCAGAACTTTAAAAGGATAAGAGAGTTTCTTGATATATAAATATGTGCCAAATGGCTTTAATCCAGGCTATCCTTGGTAGCTTAAGTAAAGTACACACAGAGCTACATTTATTAGGCTGGCACGTTGCCTTGTTTACAGAAGGGAGACTAATGCCTAAACAGATGAGTATTGATATACTATTCAGTAGCAACCAGTGATTTCCTTCCTTTCTGATACTTCATTTATGTGTTTGGTGGCTGGAAATAGCTCCTTTTATCAGAACATAATTTCATTATGGGTAGAGAAAATTAAAATAGTATTTTGACATTTGTAACATGGATGATTCATATAAGGGCAAAATAAATCTCCTTTATTAAAATATGCTGAAGATGCATGACAAATAATTGATAACATATACACGAAAAGATAGATCCTTTCCTTGCCACTGGCAGAAGTACGGGTACAGGGACATTGGACCCCATCTTGCTCTCCATAGCTTGGGGGTCACAGCACAGGCTCAGCCAGTGGGTGATGCTCCTGGAGCTGTCAATAGCTGTTCCACCAAGGCCGGAGCACAGAGGCTTAGCCTGCTAATCCTAACTCTAACCCATCAAAATGGTCAATGAATACTTTTGCTTAATAATGAGATGCTGACAATTTCAGTGCAACAAAAGGGACCAAAGCATTTTTAATAAATAATGTTACTGTTATACATACATACGTACAAGTTTTGCTTTTTGCAGGAAGCAATCCAACTCAGACCTGTAGGAGGCACTGTTGTGGCAGCCAGATAAGATATCCAAGCTGATTTAAAAGATCCAGGCCACAGTGGAACATTGCTAGCTGTTAAGCTGCCATAAAAATCCTTGACACAGTCAGTTCATGATATAGCAAAAACTGGCACTTCATTCTAGACCTATAAAGCTTGGAAAAAACGATATTACTGTGAACCCAGGCTCACAAATAATAAAATCTGTGCATTTATATATCTAGTTAATCTCTCAATCAAATGAATTCCTGATTACAAATGATTGAGGGTATAATCACATTCAGGGGCGTAATTTCCAGGGGGGTTAGGGGGGTCATGACCCCCCCAATAATCAGATCTAGCTAATACAACCCCCCCAATAATCATGTCTCCCCCTAAATGGATGAGGACCTCAACCCCCCCAATGTTCAAACCAAAGTTACGCCCTTGATCACATTTATCCTCAGTCATTTGTCATAGCACAATGGCTACATGGAAGCTATCATTAATAGGCAGGAGATATTTGGCTTATGTAAATACACTATATTGCCAACAGTACAGGGATGCCTGCCTTTCTTTCATTGGTGCTTGATTTTGCACACCTGTGTAAAATCGATTGGAACACCCGAGTTCAATGATTTGGAGGGGTGTCCCAATACTTAGACAGCTAGGGTCATAACAGCAACAGCTATACAAGTACTATCACTACTACTAATACTACTCATTCTACTAATACTACTACTGCTTATACTGCTACTACCACTACAATGCATTACTATTCTACTCCTACTACTACTACTACTACTACTAATAATAATAATAATAATAATAGTTAAATTACCTGAATTTTAACTAAAATTATTGGATTTAATATATGGATTTATTGGACACTTCTAAGAGTCTCTTAGAGTCTCTCTCTTATGAGTTGCAAAAAAATAGATTAGTGTCCATCAAATTTTTAGTGCCTTATAAATTTAAGTTAGTATCCTCTACACATTTAGGAGAAACTTTACCTACATTGATTGATGGCTTGTTCCACTGAGATGTTACCCCTTAATAGTCTGAAGATTGGGAGCAGAGCGATGCCAAATAGTTTCTTTGAAGTTCTTGCTTGGTCCCAGCCCACCGCAGGACGCCCTGAACGGGCAGCAGTGATGGCAACCGATGATAGGGACCTGGAAAGGGTCATAATTCAGGCCGGGGGGGAGGAAACTCTTCTCTCACGATTTAGATACTTGTGTCTTTGAAGGGAATGCGTAGAGATTTAGAAAGAAAGGGTCATTTGCCGAGCATAACAGTTTTCTATCTGCAGAACATACATGGATCTAACCGTCTGTACAGAAATCGACCGGGTTTGTGTCTGTGGTGACGGAGGGATAAAATGACTTTTTAAAGTTTGTTTTTTGTTAAACTATCAGTGGTGACAACCATGTTCAGGTTCCATTGTGATTTAAGTTAGTCATATTCGGCACAGAGTCTCCGTTTCTCACAGAGTTTTGAATCCCTTCCATAGCTACCAAAAATTAAAATACGACATGGGTTGACATGAAAACAAATGATCCTTTCTACGTTTGCTGCCCATTAATGGATAGAAATATTGGTATTCTACATGGGCGCAGAATTTACTGGAGTATATACAGAACCCATTTAGTATAAGTTATTACATCTCACACTGATTCTAAAGAGTAGCGAGCACAAGCCGATGCTCATTGATCAAAGCACCTTATCGTCTATGTGATTTTACAGATTTTTATTCATGAAATGACAAAAGAAGAGATATACACAACAGTATCACTGTATAATGAGGTTTATTTAAATTTCTTCAAGTGGGGCTATCCTGTAACTACGAGTCTCAAAGAAAACATACGCAGATAAAATTTGACTCAAAGTCAAATTGCACAAAAATGTCATATTTTTGAGTTGGTTCTCCCAAGTGTTGTTGGTGAGATTATGTGCTTGGTTTGAAACAAAGCCACTTATAACAATCCATCCATCCATCCATTTTCCATGGCCCTTTAACATCTCATTAACACTGAGATATTTATTTACTTTAGTTACTGTTGGATTTAAACAATAATTTCACCTTTTTTAATGCAGTACCTGATTAGCCCTCTGGGTATCACCTAAAAGTAATTAATCTAAAGAACTTTTTCAGAGCTGCGTAAATTATGAGTTACACTCAAAGTTAGAATAACAAGCACCCTGCCAATTTTACCACTCAAATGCACGGTTACTTTCTATTAAAATATGGGTGTAATTTAAACCAAATCCCACAGGAAATTTATGGCACACCTGCACACCTCCTGCTTTCATTAGAGCATGGTGAGGGACCACATTTGTTAAATACACTGTGGCCCAATATAAGATGCTTGTAGCATTAGATCTGCATGCTCTAGACGCATTCTAGACGTATTCATGGGGAATCCTTGGGGTAGGTTGATGCACAGGACCATGTAACATGGGAAAATGACACAGGAACCAGTCGTGCTTCCCTTTCTAGGGTTTGGGAATGAGTGGAAAAAGAATAACTGAAGATAAAAGCGTGTTTTAGTTGCGTATCAAGCCTTGTGTTGGCGAAGGGATCCCCTATGTTGGTTTGCTTTGTTTTTTTTCCTCTAAATGTAATAAGCTGAAAGCATTACCTCCAAAAGTTCACCTGAAGAAGATGGATATCTACCAATTTCCAATGTTTGGTTAAGACAATTTTCGGTTTAACAGAAAAACAATAGAGTTGGATTTTCAGATAAGGCTCATACGAGATTCTCCTTTTTCTGTGGAGAACCTGAAAGTTCCAGTTGAAAGATAAGATGGTGGATAAAGATTTCCAGTACCCTGGACTTACCTTCGATTGGCCCCGTTTTTTCTCGTGGGACTTAAATGCCCCGAGAGGCCACCTGCCAAGCTGCCAGAGGCAAATATGCACTGCTGTCACTCAGTGTTGATGCAAGATGCTGTTTTGCAGCTCGTAAAATCACCATTGTTGCATAACCCCACCCCAACCATGGCTACAAACCATGCTTCCCAAACCCACAGCCAGGGATGTTATAGAAACAGTATAGAGACATTGGGCAATAACATTATAGTAACACTGGAACACATTTGGCCACTTTCTGACTGGAAGAAGACCATAGTATGATGTTCAATTGCTATTTTTGACAGTTGAAAACATGCCATACATAATAGCCAACTTCCGATACTCGCATGAGTATAACTATAGTATAAACGTGGAATTCTGCTGTGTAGTGGATAGTGTTTGTTCTTATGGTCTGTCTACTCAGGAATCTATAGATGCTAAAGCTGGGAGGGGTCATGGATTCATGAAATAAATTTTGAATAAGTGCCCATGGAGAAGGAGCAGCTTCAGCACACATTTGTCTGGGAGTACTTTAGCTAGCTGAGATTTTTATGCTTTTAGAGCAGCTTTGCCGTTAAGGGACCTGGGCAAATAAAGGAACCACTTTGGAACAGGCTTGTGGAGATGACTGTCACATGACCTGCCACACTATAAAAGAAACGGGAAAACCGGACCAGAATTTGTTAAAGGGCATTTACTGCCAAACTATTTAATAGCCAAAAAAAAAAAAACATGGGCTGGAAAATAATCTCTTGAGTGGAAAATAAATTTATTGCCGAACATTTGAGAGGCTTTGAAGTCATCCTGCGGGTCTCTGAAATATTCGCCGGACTAAGGAAACTCCACTGGCCTGCTTTGTATTTGAAGCGTGCATTTATTGTTTGACCTGCTGAGCACAGGGTTTCACGTGACGCGCAGGTCGGGGGGCTGCTGGTGCTTGGGAGCTTGTGGCAGGGGGTGTTGGTATTACTCAGGCAGAGGAACCACGTTGGTCACAGACAGAGTCTCATCATGCGGAGGCTGAGGCCTGTCCCAGTCCATCACAGGGCACGGGGCTGGGGGACACCCTGGACGGGATGCTGGTCTGTCACAGGGCACAGGGCAGGGGGACAGCCTGGGCGGGATGCTGGTCCGTCTCAGGGCACGGGGCTGGGGGATAGCCTGGATGGGATCCTGGTCCGTCACAGGGCACACAGACTCACAAACGCAAACAGCAATTTAGAGATGCCAGTTCATCTAAACATATGTCAGCAAGAGGAAATTAAAGCAGTAGACCGAGCTGCCCAATCATGAGCTTGGCTCTCCCCAAGGCTGGGGATATGCTAGCCAATCACAGTCTTCTAATTACTGTGAACATAAAGAAAGAATAAAGATTTTTTTTTTAAGATGGACCTTTTGATCTTGTGCAACCACACGCCTGCCTTGGTTCTTCCAATGAACCCTTAGAGTTGGGCCAGGCCAGTGGCAAACCCGGAGAAAACCCACACGACATGAGGCGAACATATGAACTGCACATGCACAGAGAAGCGTGTTATTTTTAAACAAGTCCACCGTGAGAAAAGGCAGCCAGGAGAAGCAGAATCATAATTAGTTATACATAGTTTATGTATCAACAAAATTTCTGCTAAATGGATTAAATAACCATGAAACGGCATCCATTGTACAACAAATGTAACCATCTGTAGCAAATGTAATTGCTTTGTTAAATAAAAAATATAAATATATGTTGCTCATTATCAGTGCTACAGCAATCTGTTACAATAAAAATCGACCTTCATTTGATTTCATAAGTCAAATGCATTTAAGAAAGTTTTTTTATCTCTTGTAAACAGCAAAATACATAGCCTATCTGATATGTAGCCCACAATGCATTTTTCCAGCAGAAACAGGGGAGAGAGAAAACTGTGACATTGCACTGCTCACCTGAACGAGCTGCACCATGGACTAAAGGATTCTGCCCTACCTGGGATACGACGTTAATTGTATTTCCTGAAGCAGAAAGGAAGAGGAAATAAGAAAAAACATCACATTTTCGGAGAGTTCAGGAGATAGTCTGGCCTACGTGACCTATAATAGGTAGTCCACATAGTTCTCAGAATCACTTGAGAGTTAGCGACCAGTTGGACCCTAAAAGGAAAAGTAGCTTTATGACTGAAAAACCTCAGATAAGCCTTTTGGGTGAACTGTGAACCAAAGTATCTGAAGGACTGGTTGTACATTAGTGGTACTGGCTTTACCACAGACGCTAACCATTCTTCTACCAGTTCCATTGGCACTAGCATGTGATTTGAAGTGTTGGCACTGGAAAAACTCCCGTCTTCTACATCAGCATGCAAGGAAATTAACAGCAGCTGTTATTGTACAATGCAATTTTTGACTGTTTACCGGTATTTTCTTTTTTGCGTGTAACTGTGATTTAGCTGCCTTATCTAGCTTCTTACAGCCCGCAATGTCTTTATGGTGTTGAGTTACTTGAGTTACAGTTACTTTCTTTCTGACACTAATTGTACAGAAACAACACTTCATTCAGCAGTATATGTTGCAGGGACGGCCCATTTCCAGGTCCCAGTTAAAAAAAAAAATTCTCATATATCTGAGTTGTTCTTGGCAATTCCTAAATGTGACACTCAACATCATGAGGTATGTGGTCTACGAGGCTGTTGACATCATCACGACTCCTGCGAGACTCATCTGTATTCCACCAGCTGGTTTTCCTAAATCATACCTAGAAAAAAAAGCAGCCTCCTGTTCTAAGGGGGTGAATCCGCTCCTGCAGGACGCCTTCCCTGGAGGGCCTTCGTGCTCTTTGATGTTGGAGGAAGCCTTGCAGAGATGCTGGGGCAGGTGCAATCTCACGGCTGGTCAAGCAGGGAAGGGGCCTGGCTTTCCAGTGAGGAGTCTTTCTTCACGCCCGCAGAAAACACAGCTTGTACTGCAGCCGCAGCTTCACGCTTGGGTCCCTTGTGGTGGAATCCATCCTTAAGTCCACCAATAACATCTGCTGGACTTTCATTTGCACCAAATCCAGGCCTCACAAGAAATCAATTCTGGCCGGAAGCTAGATTTCCAGTTTAGTCGCTCTGTGGCATTTCTCTCCTTCCCCTTGCGTTTGACCAGAGCCACATCTCTGAATTTCGCAACGTATATGTGCAAGGTTCAAACTGGAGATATTTATAGTATTTTTATTAGTAATTTAATGAAAATTAGTGGGCCATGGAATCCATAGGCTGAGATTTTAGGTGCAATTGTTACCCCTGGCTTAAAAAAAAATAATCCATGTGTCTTGTAAGTGCCTGTCCCCTTGTGGCTATTAAAGCACATTACAATTGTTAAAACTACACTGGTAACCAGCAATATTTTTTTGCTTGTTTTGTTTCAGTGTCTTTTTATCTATTAAGCACTATGTTTTGAGCGCTGAACCGGGCACTACCCTGCCATTATTATAATATTTTTTTTTGCACGGCAAAGCCGGCACTACGATTTAATTAAAAATGGATAAAAGGCATCCGTCATTTCGGCACCGTCGCAAAAATATCTCTTTTTTTCGTGTGCGGAAACAACAGTAGGGTTGGTGAATGAGTCATTAAAGGCTGGATTTGCCCGTGAACGGCGGCAGGCGTTTCCTCGGGTGAATCTGGACGTCGGAGTCCCATTTGCTCCCCCCTCAGCCTGTCAAGCTCCAGAATAACCTTCAGGTCACGCATGAATAGTTTATGAATGTCTGCCTGTATCGGTGCCCCACAGCACGCCGTCTGTGGCTGCGCACACACCCAGCCATTTGTATGTAAATCGCTATTTCTCTCTCCATCTTCTCCTGTTTACATTAAGCCGTGGACGGGTAAACAACGGCGCGCTGCTGGGCCCCCGTGAATCGCAGCCACGGAAGAATTTCGAAGGGATGAAATTACGCCGGCCCTCAGCGCCGCTGCAAATATTATTCAGCCGGCATACGAATACGGCCGGCCCGTTTACGGGTGGGCGTGCATGAGCCGGGGGGTGTCCCAGTGCCCTCTCGGCTTTCTCATTTCCAACAATGTCACCCAGACAGCTGGTTTGACACCCCCACCCCACCCCCCCCCCAAGAGCAGGTTTGGTGTCAATAGGAGCCCAGATTTCGTCCTTAATTATGTCCTCCTGGAAGAGTAATAAATTACCCCGCAGGCCCTAACAGAAGCCTGGGGCTAGATTATAATGTCTGGGCCTGGAGACTTGGGTATAGCAGGTAACGTCCCAGCCCCCCCAGGGGGGACAATTCGTCAGCGAGAAGTGCAATGCATACATGACATTCATAGAAATGAGACTGATAATTTCAACAATGCCACATTAATTAAATCATTTTAAAGGTGCATATTTTATTACATAATAATAATTCATTAGTCAGCACACTGTTCAATAACTGAATATCCTAAGCATTTAACTTAAACACGACAGCCACTCTGACATCTGCTATATTTCAATGCAGTTCCACAACGTCGCAAAAGCATCCATCAGCTATTCTGCTGTCATCCGTTATGGATCTTTGTCGTCCTGCACAGCAGAGCTGAGCATCAGCTACAGCTTCCGGATGGAGAGCCTGATGTTCTTCTGTAGAATCTACAATTTAATGGCATTATCCTGGTCCTGATGCTGAAAGGAATTTACAAGTCAATAGTCACCAACCCCAAGCTTGGTCTCTGCTATAAGATTCTGACTGTGGTATAGTCTCTGTTTTCACTTGGTATAATTTGGTCCTGGTGACCTGTAGGCTCCAGGGCCCATGTTACCCTGACCAGGATAAGTGTGTAGAAGACACATGGCTAACTTATAGTGCTTTGGTAACCCTAGGAATTCCACTTGATGCCTTGCTGTATTGTTGCAGACCTACTGATGGTCATGTTGGTGACTCTTGGCAAATGCGAGATGAGCATTTGTGGTCTTCCCAGGGAGCGGTGCCTTCCACCTCATTGCTCTGCACAGATCCCATCTCTGGCCGTGTTGCTCCAATGGCACAGCCGCTGACCTCGTCCAAAGAAAGCTTGGCCAGCGGATCATTGACGCTCTTATATGGTTCTTTGACATCTTGGACAATTTTATGCCTCGTCCTTTTGGACAATATAGATGTGAGGATCCCCAGAGCCTTTAGAAATGACTTAGCTACTCCTGTGACACTGATAAGCGTTAACATTTTCATTTTTCTGGAGGTCTTCAGCGACGTCCGTTGATCATAGTATGGCAAGAACTGATACTCTGGCAACCACACTCTGAGGGAAAGAGCTAATTCAGTTTTAAATTGGACAGGACTGGCCGAAATCTGTCCTAATTTACTAAAATATGCAAACATCTGGTCCTCATTTGCCATTTCCTATTACTTGCGTTAACAAGCTGCGGAAACAACTATTTCTTTCCATAAGACCGAATGTTTAGTTTATTAAACGAAATATGAAGGCAAGTTCTTTTTATGGAACTAAACCACAGTTTAACCTGAGTTATATGCATAGATATACATGAGCCTTATATAAGGTGGATTTGAACATTTCTCAACTGAAACACGGAGGAAAGCATTTGTGTTGAGCTTATGCTACAACTATATTAAAAGCTGAAGTGTTTTATCTTTTAATTGTCTGTTTTTAAGGTAATCTCACATTCTCCAGCCAGCATCCTAGCTCTACCCAGCAGGTAACTGGAAAGCACAAGGTCCTTTCTCCTCAGGCAGGCTTATTACCATTTAGCTTGCTTATCTTGACAGCCTGGATTCTTGAGTGCCACCTACAGCTGAGCATGCAGTACTACTGATTCCGAAAGTCAGCGCATGGCTTATTAGACAAACCTCTCATTTTATCGGCACATAAATATCGATGAGCATCAATAAAATATCTAGTTGCAGCTTTCTCAAATGCTGGTGCACACACTGTGTTGATGGATCAGTGCTGAAGATCTAGTTATACCCAGACGAACATTCACTCGTGAATGTTGGACAGTCCTCTTGGCATCAAGGTTATTCCTATCCAGGCACATTCTGCTATGTAATACGCAGGCCAGCAAGCAAACACAGGTCACAGAGCTGGGCTGCCAGTTATAGATTTAGACACTCCCGCACACAGAAACCTTTACTTCGAACCACAAACTCCAAGTAAGGTGCTAAGAGCCCATGGGGCAGGGACGATTGCTCTAAGACTACAAGGGAAGCTCTGCTTCCTGAAATACGTCAGAAAATAAATGTTCAGATATGCAGTACCGTATTGATATTGCTTTTAGTGAAGGTGCCCTAAAACGTGTTCAACTTAATGACGAGCTCGTTCAGAATCAACTATTTATCGTAGATTGTCTGACGCGATTT
>JAODKL010000081.1:2288801-2321641 GCA_026780765.1 Petrocephalus schoutedeni
ATATTTAATTTTGATGATCGTGTCTTTGGTGAAGGAGTGAGGTCTTCCCCAGTCAGTGGCCAGGGGTCTTTCAGAGCTTAGTATGTAGTGAGGAGTGAGGTCTGCCCCAGTCAGTGGCCAGGGGTCTTTCAGAGCCTAGTACATAGTTAGGAGTGAGGTCACGTGCATTGGTAGTGGAGCTGATACTCTCAGCACCTCCTAGTTGCTTGCTCACAGCTGGTGAGAAGGTTTTGATGGACAAAAGCCCAACTAGCACAAGACAGTTTTGGCTACAGTAGGAAGGGTGAAGTCACCTACAAAATTACACTGCTGTTTTTGACAGCAAAATCAAATCCAAAAAGCAATGGAACAGCAGTGGCGGCCAGAAGGAATACATGGCATGTCTGAACAGTGCTGTTCTTCAGCCATGCTTGTAGAAGGTTGTAACAGAACAGGAAGTGGCATAGCAGAAACTCTTCATCTTGTGTGATACTCGCCACACGGGGCGAAATGCCTGAGCCAACTGACGTGGAAGCTCGCTGAGGAGGAGAGGCAGCGACGGGGCACTTCAGGGAGATCCTGACCCTGGCCATGCGCAGGAAATCTGGGGAACTATAGTTGTGAGTAACTGAGGTGGGTGGAGTTGGGAATGTGGGAAGACACCTGGCTATCCATGGATAATGGCAGGAGAGGTGGCTGGTGGATAGGCAGAGTCAATACTTTGTCATGTCAGCGTTTGCCAGATAATGAAGCCTGGGCTGTACACCACCTCCATGATGGCAATATCGAGGTGAAAAATGGGCAATGAATATCTATGTGCCTCACGCTGGAACACACCTGCTCGTATGCTGATTCCTTTGTGACCCAGCAAGACGGTCCGCGTCCCTGCAATCAGGTGACACAGATCTCCAGCCAGGGGGCGCTACGTAGCGATTAATTTTTATCAGCACATTGAAGAAGTGTCGGCAAGGATAAAACACATTTAGCAACTCTTCTCTCTATGAAGATCAAGACGTAAAACCTAAAAAAAACACATAAAAGTAGGTGTATAACAATGGATATCAATCCAATCTATCAGTATATCTGTCTGTCTGCCAATCCATCCATCCATGCATCCATCAATATATCCCTCCCTCAGTTGTGGGAAAACGGTACATCTGTTGCAACCATTCTGGGTCCGCAGACAGCCTAAAAATAGCAGCAAAGTTCCCCAAACGACTATCAGTCTTTTCGCTCCATGTGGGGTGTCACACGTCACATTTTGCTTTCTATCAGCCGGGCTCCAGGCTGCTGAGTTCCGCTTGATGAACAGAAGTGCGTCACAACAGCCTCAGCCCTGAATCCCACAGCAATGGCAGCTTCCGTCCTGCTGATCACCACGAGATCTCAGACAGTTCACAGCTAAGGCAGGAAGTGAATGTACAGGGCTGAGAAAAATGCCATTTTATTATGTGCAGTTGTAGCTTAAACCAGTGTTTCCCACTTAAACTCTACAGGCATCGCCATAGACTCACCCTGCAGGGTGAGCATTGATGTTTCAGTGACCTGCTCTCCTACCGCGTGAGAGTTAATCTCTGCAAAATGAGAAAGTAATAAGCCGAAAAACACAAAGATAAGCCAGTATGAAGTATCACGGGGTAAGTGCACAACAATTAGCCTAGCTTTACAAAAATGATATCTGGCCATGCGTATTTTTTTCCTCAGTATACATACATATCCTGGCCATAATAAAGAAAGATAGAACAAGCTTATATCCCATTTAATCTCATCGGTTCTACAGCATTTGGATCCAACTGACCTTGAAGGCAAGTTTAACAGCTGCCAGTGTTTGGGAATGAGTCCAATTAAGCAGAGAAAATATCAGTTGGATCCGAATTTGAAATAAAAAAGGTTTGGGGTTTGGCTGATTGTTCTGGTCACTGTGATGTGTTTGACCTTAATCTAACGGACTGTTTCAAATTCCATCTGATGCTTGGATTCCTTAAATAGGTCTAATCCAGAACAATCTACCAGAAAGTTTCTCATGAAATGGGGAAAGCTACCACAAAATATCATTATTAGTGCTTCAAACAGACAGCCCTTAGACATCATTCCACTGCATTAACATGAAGGTTCAGTGGACAGGGCTGTCACCTTATGCCTCCAGGGGAGCAGTTCAGATCCTGTCCCCATGTGTGAGGTTTGCTGTGTCCTTCCCATGTCACTGCCACATTATGCCACCCAGGGTGGGGTTCAGATCCCATCCTCATGTGTGGGATTTGCTGTGTCCTTCCCATGTCACTGTCACCTTATGCCTCCCAGGGTGGGGTTCGGATCCCATCCTCATGTGTGGGATTTGCTGTGTCCTCTCCATGTCAGGTGGGTTTCCTCATAACCCAAATATGTGCTCAAGTCAATAATGGGTTTAGTACCCTATAAGTTGTGGTCTTAACTTAAGTTCATTTTTGAGTAAAAATGTTTAAAGCTGAGAATTTCATTTGAACAATGCAGAGGTTATCCAGAGATAATAATTAATTCCTACAGTGCCGCTGCTGGACCCAGACTACAGTCAGTGATTCTGCTAAAGATATCAAAACTCCCCCTGACAAGAATGTGGATATCCATACCCACAGCCAGCAGGAGTATGGATAACTGTGTGGCATTGGCTCCAGTATGTTATAGTTGCAAACTACTAGCCCATGAGTCACGTCCAGTTCGCGAGACAGTTTCACACGGTCCGAGACATGCTTTTATTTTACTTTTTAATCTGACCCTCAAATCAATCTTTGCTTTGTACTAGAGAAGACAAGGTTACCAGTGTCACAGTAAAATTACAATTACCATTTCAAGTTTTAATTACCATTAAAACAGTGGTTGATTATAGTGCTTTGAAAAACTTGTCCAGCCTCAACCAAAGTTAGTGACAGTCTCCCAGATGCAAGCGTGCAGGCATAACACACAACATGGGTTTCTTCCGTGTTAGCAAAAACATGGCAGAAGGCAGTCACAGCACACAGGAGATTTTACAGCCTTCTAAGAGCTCCAAGTTTGGTGTGGTCGTAGTTTGGTCTTTAGCCTTTGTGTCTATACACTACTACTTGCTAATAGCTTGCCAGTTATGCAAACTAAAGTTTCCAGTGTTACCTGCTTTTGCAAAACCACAATACATTGTCAGTGTAGTGGAGGCAGTATTTTATTTTTTCGTTTTATTTTTGCCCCAGAGCTAATTGAATGCCCATTTTCTAAGAAAAAATTCTGTGTATGTTTGTATTTACATTTTCTCGAAACAACAGCTTAGACCAGTTTGTTTCCTGTATGGATTTTCCGGCGTAACTACCTTGTGACAGCATAATTTGTATTTGTCTGAAGTTCAGTAGATAGTAGAACTCTTAGATACTGCTACAGTATGGGAGGCTTTCTGTCACCAATATGCAGGCGTTCTGCAGGTTAAGCACTTACTGCTCAATAAAACATGCACCGTCAACGATGTGATATCGATCGACGAAAGTTCTTTATGAAAGTGTCAGTGTAGCAAAAGAATGTAACCTTCAGCCCTGGGCCAAAATGGAAACCATAATTGAATGCTGTTAAATAATAAAATGCTGGCCATAAGTGAGGTCATTTCCCTTGGTAAGGCAATTATTACGATTTACCACAATTCCTAAATATATGCCATGGTATTTTTCATTAAGAATAATTTAAATGACCTGTAAAAGAGCTAAGATTACTGAGCACAAGTGAAAATGCTTGAAAAAGTATTCTGTAACCTCAGCCTCTAAAACTGGGCATCTGGACTTCGGCTGTGGTAGGCACTCGGTAACCATCAGGTCTCTTCTGCAGTGTCTGACACATGGCAGGCCGTGCTTTGAGCCCTGTGTATACAACGAGTGTTTGGGAAGCTCTCTGAAGCTCTGTGATGTACCTTTGGTGAGGTCCCCTGTGTGGATGCACACAAAGACTGCCGGTTCCTTTATAAACACACCGCCCCCTGAACACAAGATCACTTCCTGGCACCGAGTCACTGCACTCTACATACTGCACAGAAACCAATTATCACTAATGTCTCATAATTCCCTTAAAAGTCTGCAGATGTCAGTAGCATTAAGTAACAGAAGTGAGTTTCACTTTGTTCTCAGATTTAGCTGAAAACAGAATCCATCTCGAGGATGCTTTCGAGAAATGTGTTCTCTTTTCTCCATCTGACAACAAACCACTGAACTCCCAAAGCACTCCGCGACTTTGATGGTCTTTTTACCATGTAGGATACTTCATATTGAGAGCATGTCTCTCTGCTTCAACAAATTTCAGTGAGAAATTAAGTCCAAAAAAATCCTTTTATAATGTCTGGCGCCATCTGGAATCAAAAGTCACATGTTATGTGAGGGTCCCCAGGCACCCAAGGAACGCAGAAACCTGCTGCAAATCCAAAAGTCCGTGCTCGCTCGCTCTTTGCGAAGTACAGAAGCTCTTTTTTTCATATCTCTCTTCCAAGTTAGCGCAAACTACTGTTGGTAATTACTAAATGAACACAGCCTCACACTTGCCATGCAAGGCACAGAGAATGTTCAGGGACACCAAAATAAGCCATCCAAAAAAACATGCGTCGAGTTGAATACGCCAGAAAACAAATGTGAATTATTAAAAATTTACCCAAGGCTAACTCAGCTGCAAAATTAATATTCAAGGAAAATGTCCAGCCTTTGGTGTTTTGAAGGACTGTGTTGTAGGTCAGCTGGACAGGTCTTCTTATACTGGGCTGAAATTTAGATGTAGAATAATGCTGTACTGGAGAGAAATCAAAACATCTCTAAAAAATGCATGACCATGACAGGGTAAGGGGGCGTGGCCTCTGGGCCCTCATGGGAGGGAGAGTCAGGTGACCGGACAGGGTAATACATATTGATCAGTTCCACTGGGACTCTCATTTTCAAGAAAGTGTATATATGTTGCTTCACCCCTAGTTACCCAGAAACTAGCTTGATTCCAGCCCCAAGACTCACAATCTGCTCCTATGTGATTAGTCTTGCTGTTCAGCCCCAGTGGTGTTCTTCAGCTCAGCATCGTTATCGTTACTTCCTGTTGGGTCACACGATTTTGAAAAAAAAACATACCAACAGAATAAACTAGCCATGGTAAATTTTTCAGAAGAAAGTTATTTCAATTAGCAAGTCATAATGTTCCAGTGCACTCTTAAAAGTATGGTCCCCATATGGATAGAATGGCTGGTCAGGCTACTCACTGGAAGCAGCAAGTTACCATAGAAACCATCAACAGACAGGCACCTGCATTTTGGAAGCCAAGGAAAACTACGCTGATAAGAATGACTGCTTATTTCAGAAAAAAGTCACACAGGCTTTTGTATTAACATGTTTAATATAACATTAAAACACATGAAAATAGAAATGTTTTTAGGCTGCCAACACTCATGTGACATCTCTGTACCAAGCAGAAAATAGGGCTCACCAAAGCCGCGATATAAAGCCGTCCAGTACTCCTATGTAGCACATTGCAAATTTAACACCAATTTCCTGCTTGGTGGATATGCTAAATGATAGCAGGGGTTTTTATTTATGACATATATCAGTTTGTTTTAACAACAGGAGTTCAGCTCACTAGAGCACATGAGATTCAGAAAATATGATTATTCAAAAACACATTATGTGAAACATGCAAGGTAGCAAGATAAAAAAGGACAATGTCCAGAAGGGATCAGCGATGCTTAAGTTAAAGCTCTACAGCCAGCTTTTAATTCTAAAAGGTGGCAGAAATCTGCTGATTCCGCGTGTCGCAATATGGCTTCATTTCTCAAGAGTGCTTAATTGCGGTCAGAGATTCGCGTGCAGCGCCCGTACCACATGGGATCACATGGTCACATGACAAGGCCAGGGATGGAGGACGTCTGGTGAAAAAAAGGCTGCTTAGAACATCGCCTTTGTCGGGGCGCTTAGCCACCGGGAAGGAGGAGGGTCAAAGTCACATGGGACCCAGGCGCGAGACATGGGCGCTGGTCGGCACGCTTCACTGGACCCGTGAAAATCAAGGCCTGGACCCAGGGAAAAGCACTGAATGTGGCCACGAGCTGGAGCACAGTCCAGGCCGCTCTCGGAGAGCAGCTGTTACCCACATGCAGCCCCATCTGCCGGGGCCGCGTCCTGCCCTTGCCACTAATGAGGGATGATCACAGCTACCAGGCGAGCCTTTCTTCCCATGCCAGCGGGCCGCCAGTCATGCCCAGTCCCACAGAGAACAACCTACTCCACGGCGTGGGACAGGACACGGTCACCTGTCTCTCACCAAGGGGTGCCGGACGGGCTGGATCACAGACAAACTACAAATGTTCTTCTACGCCCTTCACCAGAGATTTGATCAAATAAAGTTTTCCTGACAGAAGAAGATCTCTATCATTTTTTTTTTATTTCTCCTCCTCTCTGGCACATAGATTTACAGTTATGTCAATAAAGCAAGTGACTGAAGTTGGGTATCGACTTAAAACCAGTAGGGTTATACATTCAAATCCTAAGCAGAAAACTGCTGAATAAGTACTTTGAGCAGTATTCAAATCAGGCGCGCTCAAAGTGAATGCTAAAAATGGTAAGCTATATGCCTCGCCATTGCTGGAAGAAATTCTACCTCGAGCATAGATTTAAATCAATAAAGCTTTGAGTCGTGAACTATAATGTTCACAATGGCAGTAACATTCCGAAACCGATATAAAACTTCAACGAGAACGCCGAACATGGAATGTAGAATGATGCTGGCCCACTTTCTTTCCCCGTGTCTTTTCAGCACCAGGACACAGGTGCCATAAATAATACATTTCCTTTCCAAAAGGTGGAGACATAATACAGCCGAACGTCTCTTTTAACCTGCACAGGTTATCATGCTTAAGCATCGTTAAGAACAACCAGGAAGTCATTTTCCTGGTGACTAATAACGCTCCAATTTACAGTTTAAATATAGCACAAATGGAAGTAGGGATATTATTGTAGTTATTGAAGGTAAATTACCTTCCTGTACCCCAGTAATATGGTAATATGGATTTCAGACAGAAATAGAAAGTCAAAGATGAAAGTCGTGTAACTCTTGCGTGATGGAAATAAATTGACATTGGGCCAACGGAGAAGCCACCAGCACAAAGCTAAACTTGGTCCCATGCTCTCCAGGCTTTCAAACTGAACAGAGCAACAACAACCACAGGCACACTAACAAACTATTTCTAATCTCTAAACATCAGCTTTCCAAGGCTATCAGCTGATTTTACTACATACTTACACTATACATTTACAAAACATTCTGCTTTCTATATGCCAAAATCACTGCTTTATAATACCTACATTTACAAGTCGTATAAAATAAGGAAATATACTGCATAACAGTGTGGTGCATGACCCGCACAGTAAATTGCAAATACAAATATTCATGTTTTTTTCTCAGATAACACCCAATCTCTTTTCACCTCCCTAGACCAAGGAATAGAAGATCTGGACAAATGAATGCACTGGAGCATTGGCAATAAGAGACCATTACATCGGCTACATACTGCTCCATTCCAAAAAAAGTAGAACTTGCTGTGTAGAATCATAGAAATACGGTTTGTATTTGAAAAATATATAATTCTTAGGGAAATGCATTTCTCTTTCTGCCGGTAGGCAACAATAGTTACCTTGCATGATTTAATTTTATTCACCTCTTGTTGTGGCATGCATCTGAATATTTATCTGGGTGATTTATTGCATCAAATTCAATTTGTGTTCTTGTGGTAAAACCAGGGCTGTTAGCATTGTCACCTCAGGATCACTGCACTATTTGTGCAGATTTTATGTAAACCTGCATCTGCACTAACTAAAGAAGCCTTGATTTAACCTTGACTTTAACATAATCCCTAAGAAGTATATAACAAGATGATACTAGCTTGAATCAGCCACTCTTCCTAGCAGCACTAAATATGTTGTCAGCTGTATATTATTATTTTGACATTTATAGACCAAATCTTCCTTTCTTAACATCTGCTCATCACTCATAAAAGATGTGTATAAGTATTAAAACCTATAACTGCGATTATGGACTGGCTGCTGTGTGCAATTTCCAACTTATTAATTGCAGAAACCATCTGGACACAATCCTGTTGTTCCCCAACCAAAATGGGTTGCAAAAATGCAAAAGGTGCAACGGTATTCCATTTATATGCTAAATGAAACAGCAGGAATACTACTAAATTTACTCTGCCGCACCCATATCACCTTCTCAGTTTGCTAAGTGTTTGATACATATTGCTATTTAACTACCTGTATCCGTAAGTACCTGTAAGTAAGTACCAGTAAGTAAGTACCTGTACCCGAATCCCTGTAGGGTGAAGAATGGCTTAAGACATGCCTCACAGGATCTAAGAGTTAGGGTTAGAAAAATGCATATATGGTAGGGGGAAAAACCTTAAACTTTACACCCCTTTCTGAAATCCTCTTCTAATCACTGTGTGCTCCATCCCCAATCCAAGTCATTTTCCAGCCCTGCTAGAAGCTTAACATTTTTCAAAAAAGAACAAGCTGCATTAGTTTGGAAGCCCTTTTCTGTGCGCAAAACCCAATACATAACTCCGGCCTACTTTTTTTTTTTTTGTCGCTACAGTAAAAATTAATTTGCAAAAACCTCCTTCTTGATGAAATTACTTTTATGGCACCAAGAACAAACTACAGCACAGACTTAAATCTGTCCCTGCCAAATTGATCTCAACAGCTTGCTGCCCAGTCGTTCTGTTGGCGTCTGAGCCAGTACTGCTGTTGGTATGAACAGCCGGAATGAAACGGTTGTTTTTAAGTGACAGCTAAATACAGGAGTGCAGTGAAAGTGTGGTGGAACTCTTAGACGTTGAAGAAACTGGGTAACATATGTCCACAGAGCAACGGCACAGGTGCATACAAAACGATAATAGGATAAAATAATAATAGAAATAATACAATATAATAACAGAATTATATCACAGAATACACATACAAGGTTATGTCGTAGTTAAAATGTTTAAATTATAGATCCACTTTCCATAGCTAATCCAGTATACAGTCCTGGTGAACCTAGGGCAGAGGGCATGAGGTAGGAGACACCCTGGCGAGGATGCCAGTCCATCACAGAGCACACACACACACACACAGAGGCATGGGAGGGGCAGTGATACCATGACAGATTTGTCCCCCAGCCCCACTGGGCATAATCTACCATGGGGACTCCACTCCTCCCAGACCAGGGGGGGGGACCCCTATTTCTTGATTGAAAGTGGCAACCCAAGAGTTAAAAAGTGGAAACCCCCAAATCTCACGTTAAACAAAAAAAAAAAAAAAAGAATTTACACTTATTCTGCTCCATAAGGTAGAGATCATACTGTGCAAGCAAAAATCTGACCTTCTGTGGCACAAAACATCACAGTTCATCAGTTGGCGGGTGTCTGCCTTTTATTAAAACGCAGTGGGCATAAAATATCATTTGGAAACGGGCGCCGAGTCAGCTCAGTTGATTTTATATACGACTTAAAATGGAGCCCATATTAAACTGTACGTCTTTTATTTACATACAAATTCGCCTGATGTATAAATATGTAAATATATAAGGGCGATATGGGACACGCAATAAGTCTGTATTCAATTAACCAAACGAAAGACGCAAATCACTTTAAAGTTAACTATATATCATTGGTGCTTCACTGCAACGTACGTTATAATGTATGCAAAGTTTTGGTTATGTGGTTTTTCAGTCGGGGTCGGGGGGGACCCCCCCCAGACAGGGGTCTGCTGCAGCGGGCACGCGCACACCGCCACCCGATGCAAGTGCCCTCGTGCTCGACGCCAGCTCCGGCCTTCCGTCCGCTTTCATACGAAGAGGCAGCGCCTGCTAACCTGCAGTTTAGCCAGCCTACGCTGCGTTAAAAACAACAATAATAATAATTAATAACGATAAATAAATAAAGGAAGCGGGCTTGGTCGGGCTGCTCGTCTGCTGTTCGCGGGACCGCCGCTTCGTCACGCGGCCGCGCTCCTCCTCCTCACCCGGCTCCCGGCGCGCCGCTTCCTCAGCGTAGATCTTCCGACTCGGCCGTGCGACCCACTGAACGCGGCGGCCGGCTGTACAGCGAACGCGTACCGCAAGCGTAAGTAATAATGTCTTTGGCTTTTATTTACACCGGGAGGCGGCGGGCGGCCCGGCCGGGCGAACAGCGCCGCCGCCGAAACCCACCCGGCTCTGATGCTCTCCGCGCGCTTCCGGAGCCTCGCGCGCCCTTCTGCACACGGCACTGCCGCCAGTGCGGGGTGCACAAGTAAAAAACCCGCCCGTAGCGCGTGGCGCCGGCAGCCCGCCGTGCGGACGCGGCTCGCAAGCAGCGCAGGGCGCCTCCCGGCTCCGGCGGCCTCCTGAGTAACATGCGGTCGGACGGCATCGCGGCGCGGTCGAGGGCCCGGCCCGGGCCTACCTGGCGCAGCCCGCATCCCGGCTGTGGCTCTCGGCTTAGCCACCTGCGCTTTATCGAACACGAGGCCCGTGTTGCTGTGTAGCGCGCTAGCGTGCTAATGCTAAGGACCCGTAAGTCGCTCCGGCCGAGGCGAGCTAAGTGCCGGCGGCCGGCGTGTGGGGATGTGGAGCCCCCCCCTCCCCTCCGTACTGCCATCCCTCGGCGATGTGGGTAAAAATGGCGAATTTAATTCAATAGGTGAATTGAATGTTAATTTGTAGTGTGATGCTAATCTGGCGGCCCGAGCAGCGCAGGGGGGACGCGCTGGCGATAAGCCCTGTCCGCTATCCCCATTCCCCCTACACGCCTGCAGCTGCCCGGTCTGTGGCAGTTCACGGTGTTGGTGTTGGTCTGGTCTGTCCAGAGCGGCCGTTCGTTACCTGTGGTTTCGGGTTATTAAAATGCATATGCTAAGGTGCTAAATGTCAGGTCTAAAGGAAGCCGGGTGGACGGGGAAGTGATGTTCGGGGGCGTGTTGCGTTTGCGGCTCTGAGAGTTCGGGTGTCTCGGCGTGCGGGATGACGGGTGGCGGGGTGGCGCCGTGGCGCCGTGGGAGGGGGGGCGCCCCAGCAGTGTATTGGCGAGAATGGCACTGGAGGCGCTCGCCCAGAGCAGCAACAGCCTTGCGTGATATAACGGAGAAGTTTCTTACTGGTGTGGTGTAAATGGAGACGGGTCACAACACACCTAGCTGTGATGTATTTAAGTACATTGTGTTCAGAGGAAGGTGAATGTGTTCTGTTAAGGAAATATATTGTGTGTATTTCTTCTTCAGAGTATTAACTTTTTAAATCAACCTGCAGTGCTTTGACCTCTGTAATGGGACTGCCGTGATATTCTGTCCTCCTATGTGTCTGGACAAGCTGATTGTATTTATTTTTTTGCCAGACACTGAAGGGTGTAGTATGTCAGATGAACTCGTTTCTGGTTTGGATGTGACGAGAGCTTTTATTAGAAAGCTCCCTTCTATACTCTGTTTAATTAGGTAACGGCGTCTGTTCGGAGAGAGGATTAGGTGTTAATCTCGGTCTCCTCCAGAACAAACACCTGAGTGTGCCTCACCCTTTCAGAGCTTGCTGTACTTCCACAATGGTACCTTTTTACGGAGCGGTTTCGAAAACGTGCCGGGTCATTTAGCGGGCCTCTGCTTCAGCATGCAGTTACACTTAAACAAGAGTTCAGAAAAAAAGATGAATTGCAAAGTGTTACTACAGATGACAAGATATGGTTAGTTACTGAATTTATTTTATTTCTTTTGAGTGCACTTGTTTGGCTGCTGACCAAGGCTGTAGTCTAAGTGTGTGTCCCCATTAGGGGGCGCCTGTGTCTGGAGTATTTCAGTAATAAGCATGCTGAGATTACAGGTTTATTGATGTGCTGTGCTGTTCTTGCAGACCATGGCAGTCAGGAGACAGATGAGCACCTTGATACTTTGGGAGGTCTTTTTGTTATGCTGGCTGGGATGCCTCAGCGATGTGGCTCCCAACTGCTCCACGGGACAGACAGGATCCCAAGGGCAACTTCTCTCGAACATAAACACGCAAGTGGCAGAGCAGATGCAGCGGCGCCAACTGGAGGAACTTTTCAGGAGGTACGGGGAAAATGGTACCATCTCCCTGGACGGCCTCAAGCGGCTGCTGAAGAGCGTAGGCCTCGCCCATGTCCGACAGCTAAATGTGCACCACCGGGATCACAATGGGCTGGATGAGGAGGAAGGTGGGAGACACCAGCATCACCATCATGGGCATCACGTTCATCATCCTCACCAGCACTCGCACGTCGACGAGGTGCCCCGCCACCAGGGCTCTGCTGGGGGGAAGCGGGTGGCCAAATCCTCCAAAGACCCGCGGGACGAAGCCGCGCTCGGAAAGAAAACGGAGAGCTTGGACGCACATCACAACCTCTATGTGAAGAAGGGTCCGCAAGAGCTGAGTACCACGCCGGTGTACACCACCAACATCCTGCTCAAGTCGCGGGAGGCGCGGGCTCGGAGAAGCCCTGACGCCGACCCGCCCCATGACCACCCCCCCAGTCCTACCTCGCCAGGCCCGGCTAACGGCGGGCCGCATATCAGCAATCTTCTGGTCACAGAGGAGCAGCCTCGAGCCGTACCAACGCTTCAGGAGGTGCCTGACCTTCAGAAACCTGATAAGGAAGAGCATGACCACGACCATGACCAGGGCCACGACCATGACCCTGACACCAACCATGACCTGGATCACAATGACGACCACGAACCTGACAACAGTCATGATCAGGATCATGACCACGACCCTGATGACAATCATGACCATGACCAGGAACATGAGCCTGACAATCACAATCATGAGCATCCCAAAGTAGAGGTCAGTTGTAGCATATTATCCTGCAAGGTACAACTATACCTACAGCTTGCATAAGTCCAAAATTCTCCAGCAGCAGACAATCCTGCACAATGGCTTTTAGATGTAAGGTCGCACACTTATCACGCATCTCTCTTCACGTGACTGCTTGTTCCACATCCTGTTTTGCAGTGTTTAAATGCCACCAGGCTCCTGACGACCCATGGAATGACAGCAGAGATGGTCCTCTCACTCACTGACTTTGGCTACCTGTGTCCAGCCCTGCTTAATCAGATTGACTCAAAGTCCTGCATCCGGCACCAGGGGGATCACCAATATTTCGGTGAGGGCATCTCTTTACATTCACTAGCCGGCATACATTTTTCACTATTAATGTGAGCAAGGTTAATTCATAGAAGTTCACAGAAGACCTAAATTAAGACGCATTGCATTGCGAAGCAGATTTCCACCTGGTTTCTAACACCTCTACTGTACATGTATACTTCCTTATTGTTTATATTATTTATAGTATTTTGGAAGGGACTGTTGCACTGGGAGTAATCTAATCTATGTAATCCTACTGGATACTAAAATTGGCGGCCCAAGGGATTAGTAAAGGTTTGTCTCACACACATGTATAACAAGTGAAAATTGTGTTTTCTGTTCCAGATCACGACCATAAACATTGTCACCATCCCCACCACGAGCATGCAAAAGTCAGCCCGAAAGTCAGCCCAACTTCAATCCACGCAGGTTTGAACTGCACCGTCTTGACCCCCTCCCCCCCTGCCGCGGCAGCACCTTCTGAGCATCCCCCTGTACTCTTTCAGCCTGGCTAGGAGGATTTGTATCCATCACCATCATCAGTCTGCTGTCTCTGCTGGGGGTCGTGCTGATACCGCTGATGAACCGCGTTTTCTTCAAGTTCCTCCTGAGCTTCCTGGTGGCTCTGGCTGTGGGCACTCTTAGTGGGGACGCCTTTCTGCACCTCATTCCACACGTGAGTGGGCGGGCCAGTCCACATAAGCCCCCGAGGGCTTCAATCAAGTCACATGATGGCACCCCGGGAGCTTTTGCTCTGTCACGTAAACACAGCTGCGGCTAAAAACAAGAATGATTCACTAGTATCTGCACTGGCTCTGATCAGCTCTCGACATTTTTCCAGTTTTGGTTTGGATAAAAAAATTTTAATCCACATGTGAATTGGTAGCATTACTAGACATATTCTCACGACTGTAGCATAACGGTGTTTTTAATCATGATGTGTTCCGGTTGCTGACCTTCTTGCACAGCTTTGGTGGTTGGGGCATCATTCTTGTTTGTTTAGGGGTAGGAGGGAGGCTCAGCGCTGTGCTTGTGATCGGAAGGTTGCTACTTCGAATCCCAGGCTCAACAGTGGTTTCAGTGTTAATTAATGGTGATAACGCTCTAGGGACTGAGTGACTTGCAGTCTCCAAAATACTTTGGATAATAGCATCTGTTGCATAGGTGTAATGTAATGTCTGTGAAATCTGTTTCCTGTCCCTCAGTCCCAGAATGGTCATCACCACCCCGACCATGGGGTTGAAGCCCACGATGAGCATGCTGGCAGCCTGGACCCGGTGTGGAAGGGGCTCACAGCCCTGGCCGGCGTCTACCTCATGTTCCTCATCGAGCATTTCCTCACGCTCGGCAAGATGTACAAAGAGAAGAAGCTCAAGGTCAGCCTCCACCCGGGAAGCCACTCCCCCCGCGTGTCTCGCTCGTAAATCTCCACCATGGCAATCTCCTCCCACATGAGTGTGTCTTCACGAGCGTGTCGTCGAACAGGAGCCATTTTATTATCTCCAGGTTGAAGCATTTACTATTTTCCCTTCTCACCGTCCTGGCAGAACCAGAAGAAGTGGGATCAGAATGAACACAATACAGAAAGCGACAAGCTGCCAGCTGCCGAGGATCCCGATGGCTTAAAGCCGGCTGAAGGTCGGGGGACAGCGACGCCTCTGCCTGCTCTCTCTCGTCTCTCTATTAGCTATAATGCTGCCGCTAATTTCGCTGCACGACTCGGTGCGCTGTGTCCTGCAGGGGTGTGGCCGCGCATATTCGCTTTAATCTCCCGTTTCTTTCTCCATCACCCTGTAGGCAATCTTAATTCACTGTGATAAGCTTTAGAGAAATTCTTTTCTGAAGTTCATGTTCCTCAGTAACTCTGCTTCTCCACAAGACTCCATAGAAGGAAACTCTTATAGGGCTGTAGAAGTAGACTAGCGAAGCCTCTCCTCTACCATCAAAATGACAAACTGTATTTCTTCTGATGCCATCTGTCCTTACAATATTCAACACATCTCTGTAAATCTTACGGTTGTCTTCTGCAGATGTGGAAATGAATGGGGCAGGGGGCTTAGCAGAAAGGCCCAACTTCATGTCGGACCCCTCCAGGCAAGGTGTGGCAGAAGAGGAGCAGGTGATGCTGGCGCCCCCTGTAGTCCCGGAGGGCTATGACGCTTACACCTCAGAGGGCTGCGAGAACAAGTGCCACTCGCACTTCCACGATACAGTGGGCCAGCCGGACGACCTGCACCACCATCACCATGACTACCACCATATCCTGCACCACCACCACTCACAGAACCACCACCCCCACAGCCACTCGCACCCGTACTCCCAGCAGCACTTTCAGGAGGCAGGTGTGGCGACTCTGGCCTGGATGGTCATCATGGGCGATGGATTGCACAACTTCAGTGACGGCCTGGCCATCGGTATCAGTTCCTTCTGTCTCTCTCCTTGCATTCTGAGTTATCTGGCACATGTGAACAACTGGGAAGTAGTCTCATCTAATTTTCATAGAGGGAAGAGACTGTATGACCAGATGAGTAGGTTTTGCTCTATTTAGATTTTTGTCAGCTATGAAATAGACGGGACTGCAGCTGACTTTTATAGTAAAACCTGGGTTTCCATAACGGTATTGCGGTTCAGTTTAAATGCAGAGTTATCTGCTTAGTTTCACAGGTCAGCTGAGAAACCTCACATAGTCAAATGTATCACATCTGATAGTGACTTGAGCAGCCGCCACCAGCCACGGAGACCTGTAGATAGTGGCCAGTGGTTGCTTTTTTCACAGTGACATGGACCATTGAAGACGGTATCCCCTTTTTACAGGTGCAGCCTTCACTGAAAGCCTGTCCAGTGGCCTGAGTACCTCAGTGGCTGTGTTTTGTCATGAGCTTCCACACGAATTGGGTAAGAACACCCCCCCCCCTCCCCCTTTCAGGCAGTGGTCTAGTCCACACATTTAGGGGTTGACACTTGAGATTAGATGGGGGACTAGGCCAAAATGGTACAGCCACATATTATTCCTCCATACTGGTACTTGTCCAATCATGGGGATTAAAACACTCACATTTCTGTCACTGACCCTGTTAGTCTGGCACCAAAAGACGCACCTCGCTGGATTTTGTCAGATCCAATTTCGTTGGAAGGGTGGAAATGCACACAGAAATGATTGTGGTCGGATCTGGGGAGAAGCACCTCAGGGTCTGAACAAAGACATATTGTCATCAGACCGGAATAATGTGGAAATACAGGAAAGCCATTAAGTCTCAGGCTATTGGCGTTCCTCTGATAGTGGGAGGCTTTGTGCAAGTCACCATGAATTCTTTAGACGATGGTGCATTTGATATAGTTACTCAGTTTCTGATAAGATTTAGAAAACGGTTTGACAGTGTTAGGTGTGTGATGTAGATTAATGTAAGACACTGAAAATTATTAACATGATGCTTCGGTGTCTTAATTCAGATATGTTTTTGATACTAGCTCTTGGCAGATTAGTGCAGTGTTTGCTTTAATGTAGTATTATGCAACAGTGGAAGGGGCAGAAGATGTGCGATTTGTACTGTATTTCTGTATTTCGAAGTGGGATCCTGAAGAATTCCACGGGGAATGGCAAAGGGGCTCTCTGAGGGTGAAAATGGCAGTTCCTGTAAGTGCCTATTCAGACTGGCACCACGTCCTTTTATGGGCTACGGGAGGCAACCCGAAACTAATTAGCGTATGCCGCTGTATTCAGTTGAAGATGGGGCACCATCTGTTAAGCATGCCTTGTGCCTGAAGCCCTTAATTGATAAAAAAAAAAATAATAATAATATGATTGTAAACTTTGGAAACTTTGTCAGATGCATGGGCCTGGTCATCCAGTTACCCCTTTTCAGGAGCTCCTACGAAAATGCTGCAGAACCAGCCCTTCAGCACACACGTGGTCTCACTTATTTATTCAGGGGATGAAGTAGGAGCCAATCAGTGCAGCCCCAATGCATCACCCCAGGACACATTTTAATAGTAAGTGCAGACTCACGAGCAGTAATTAGACGTGTCACATTACGCTATCTGTTTCCAAGCACCTGCTCCTTAAACCTTCTGCCCACACAGTACATACTGAGCCAGGACCATCGACCACCTGTGTGTGTGACGGGCTTAAATTGGACCAGTTATGGGGGTGTGATCCTTCAGGATTCTTGATTTGATTTTGTTTGATACAGTGACACCCTGGCGTTTTGAGCACTGTTAGAAAGAATGTCCTCAGTGATCCTCCCTGGATGACCCGTCCATAGGCCCCTGGTAGTGATTTTCCAAATGCCTCCCGTGATGCCATCCCTAAAGTTACAGCATTCCTTTCCGAACCAGAGACCTAATAATCCTTTCTCTGTATTTTAAGTTGATTTTAAATGACAAAGGGATTAATGGGTGTTTAACTCCTATTTCAATGATTTTAATTGTTGTGCAGTGAACTCATTGATTAATTGATGAATTAATTGACAATTTGTAGTTTCAAATGAGGAATATTGGGTGAACCCATTATGGGAGTGTCAAGGGGGGTTTGTCGGTAGTGTGTATAGATGCCACATTGAAAATTTTAAGGGAATACCCTGCCATGTTAAATGGGTTGGTGTGGGCTACACCTGCCCATAGTTTATTTAAAAGGTTAGTTAGTTTGTGATGGGGCATGCCAAAAAGGATGGACATTTGTTTGCCTGGAGTCTGTCAAGGAGAGATGTTTTTGCTGCATTCTCTGTTTATATTGTTGAAAGAAGGTAAACGGAGCTACCCGCTGAATGGGAATTTTCAGTTTTTACCTTGAAATCATTTATCTAAGTTAGAACAACATTTAATAAATTATTCCTGAGTTTGCCACATGTCCCTGGATTCTCCGCTCTGCTCGCCACTTCCAGTGTCAGCTTCCAAGTCTAGATCGCCCCAGTAGACAGGCCCCCAGCAATATGCTACCCAAAACAAAGCCTCCTTGTGACACACACCCCCTCCTTCCTTTGTAGGTGACTTCGCTGTGCTGCTGAAGGCTGGCATGACAGTGAAGCAGGCCATCCTGTACAACGTGCTGTCAGCCATGATGGCCTACCTAGGCATGATCACTGGTATCCTAATAGGCCATTACGCAGAAAACATCTCCATGTGGATATTTGCCCTGACCGCTGGCCTCTTCATGTACGTCGCGCTGGTGGATATGGTACGTCACCTCCCCGATACGTTAGCTTAATAACTCCCTCTGTCACCCTTTGAATAATAACCGCCCATTATATGCAGCACAAAACGATAAAAAAGTTAACCTTATTGATTGCAGTGGGAAATTGTGGTGCATACGTCAAGAACGTGGTGCACAAATGAACCTGCATATAATACAAGATGGAGAAAGTGCAAAGACGGCACACGATCCAAATAAGTAAAAAGAAAAAAGTACATAAATGCTACATCCTCGGAACAGAAAATGTAGTGTGAAGGTATGAAATGGCGCTGTCGGGCATGGCTCGTCTCTCAGAGCTAGGGCGTGCCTTTTCCTTGATGGACGAGGTTTGTTAGATTGCGTTGTCATTTCCTGCTTGGGCAGAGGCCACTTTTCAATGGGCCCTACATCAGAGGAAAGCATGGTATCGCTAGAGGGTATGCAGGTTGTGAACAGACTTGGGAGAGGAGAGAATGACAGGGGCTCCCTCTTCCCATTCCTCATGCTGGCAGGCCCGATATGCACTGATTACTTGTATAATTTATCATAGGCCAGCATTCATTATCAAGATATCAACCCAGGAGAAATTGGTCACCTTGCTGTGTTTCCCTAGTGTGTCAAGTACCTGATGGCAACACAACATATTGGCAAATCTTTATTTAGTCCTGGAGTGGCCCCCGTTACCTCCACCTGCCTGTGTGGCTTGTCAGCAGCAGGACCGGCCAGCAGAATATAATTAGCCTGCCTGTAGTGTTGAAGCTGGCCCTTCAGGAGCACTTGCCCTGCTCATAGACACAGATGAGAGAGAGAGAATGTGAGGCTGTGGTTGTCATTAACAGGTCCTGCTGTTGGACAAACAGGTGTGAGCTTTGCACTGTAGTTTTTTTCCCCCCCTTACCTTCAGGTCAGGTTGTATCAGTGTCAAAGGCTTGGTGTGCAAATCAGTGGCTGCTTCATGTACTCACAGGGCAGAACTGAGATTTGGGCAAGGATGGATTTCAGGAAATTGGCCAGCCGATAGACCAGACATACAGAATTAGCAGGGCCCAATCTTTCATTACAAAACACAAACGCCCATATAGTATCAACCTGGAACCCCAAAACTACTAAAATTCAAACTTAGTTATAATGAAACTCAAAGTTCATCAGCCACGCACTGTGCACTACTAGGCAAGCATCACCTACCTTCTCCCTAAACTCCTCCCCTCTGTCCAGCTGGCTCTATTTATCCTAGACAGCTTAATCAGTCAAATCGTTGCCAGCTGGACGTCTCTAATGAAGGCAGTTTGCTGGCACAGGTCCGGTGCTTATTTGCCATGGCAACACAGACACAGCCAAATCACATGATGCTGTTACATCTGTTTCACTTCTTATAACATGAGGGAATAGATAAGATGAGGCAAAGCTCATTGTTGAGACTGTAACACTGAAGCGTCAGTAAAAGGTTGCCTCTGCCCCGATTAAGTGCTCACTGTGAAGGCTCGCCTTTACTTTTACCTTCTCTTCTGCTGGTTCCTGACTTCACATGCAAATATGTACCCAAATATTTTCCCTCCTGCCTCCCCAGCTGTCCGCTGACAATGCTCATCCTAGTCTTATTTTTTCTGCTTCTTACAGAACAATAGCTATTAATTGCGGCAGCGCTATTGAATTTCTGCCCTTACCCCATATGTTCAGTAGGGTTAGACCCCAAGGATGAAGTCTCTGCCCCTCCCTGAGAAGTATGTAATTACTTCTGTGCTCCCAAGGCTAATTTAAAGTAGATACATTTATAAATTGATGTAATAATGGATTGCCATGAACTCTTGTGTGCTTTGGAGCTCCTCTGTTGTGAATGGCGCTATACAGATTTGTTTTGCGCTGCACATTAGTGATGTGAAGTTCCTGTAGTTCCTGGCAGCTTTTCATGTCAGTTTCTTTCCACACAAATGAGCATGGGAGTTGGAAATATCTCATAGGTTATACTTCACTGTAATTCCATACCGAACTGCACCACCACCCTGAAATAATGGAGGATGGGCGTTTTTGGGGGGTCAATCGCAATCAAAATGGGGCACAGTCTTTTATTCATGTTTTATTTTATGACACATGTGGTTGACATGTTTATAATTCATTATTGAGTCTAGCCAGCATATCTATCTTTCATTTTCCCCTGAATAAAAAAAACAATGTAATGTTATCCTGCTAATAAATGCTGGCAGGTTTCACAGCTGGCACCAGCAATATTAGAAACATGTCGGTTATTGATCGAATTTTCATATGCAGAAATATGGAGATGCAAGCAAAAAGGTATTTATTAATGCATTTAATGTAATAGACAGAAATAATTCCGTCCTACTTCGTTTCTTCTCACTTCCGCGTAACTCCCAAGTTAGCGCCGGTGCTTGTGGTCAACCAGTCAGCAAATTTATCTCTTTAACCCTCTCCCAGTAGTTCTTGGTCAAGTGAAAGGGACTTACCCTGGAGTAGGGACTATAACAAGGTTCAGGAACTACAAACTGGCCCAGTTCCAGTGGCAGAGGTGTCAATTTCAGGTTCTGGTTTTCCACCAACTAGTTGGGCACTTTATGACTGACTCTTTATGCTCAACTGGTTGTTTTAAACAAAATCCTGGTTTGGATTTTTACTTTCTGGACCTGAAATTGACACCTGTCCAGTGGTAATGTGATGGTTCCTGTGTCCCGAGCCACTAGTGAGATCTCCCATCTAGTACCCATGTGCAGACATTGGCATTCATTGGTCATTGCAAATCTCGTCTACCTTACAAAGCAGTTGGTGTGTCTATCCCAGGTTCACATTAACAAAGCACATTAAAACACAACCAATTAGTTGGAAATGGTGCACTTTAGATGTACAGCAGATGCCACAGATTAAGTGGTTCTATTTTAATCCTCCTTTCGCTGAGCCTGTCAGCTCCCTTGCATATGGTGTGTAAAGGGTGTCATCAGACACTTCAATGGCGACATACAAATGAAACCCTGACCACTCTTTCCTTGTTTTCTTTGTGGGTGGAAAGCTAATTTCATGTCTCTGAACGGTGCAGTTGGTCTTGGTTTGACACCTGAATTTGCTGTAATACCTTCTTGAGGAGCACACCCATGTGCCATGTTGGTGAGACCGCCTCGCTGTTTCTCTCAGATGCCGGAGATGCTTCACAACAACGCTGGAGACCACGGCTTCAGCCACTGCGGCTACTTCCTCCTGCAGAATGCTGGCATCCTGCTGGGCTTTGGCATTATGCTGCTCATCGCCATCTTCGAGCACAAGATCCAGCTGGACATTGGGCTGTAACATCCAGGGTGGCGGGCGGGCAGCACCCCCCATCCCCCCCCCACCCCCCATCCCATCAACGATCTATGTGTCAGTCCATCTCCCACAACCAAACAGTGATGATTCGTTTTGTTCCTTCAGTTTTCTAAATGATGATAAAAAAGAACTATGGTCATGACATTTCTCTCACCCCCTTATTGAACGGTTTTGTTCATTTCTCTTAATTTTGTTTATTTGGGGAGAGGCTCTGTGACTATCTAGAAGTCAATTGTGCTGTGAGATTTTCTTGTTACATTGTGTTTGCATTACAGCAGGGAAAATGTTTTCCTTTAGCTGTTAACAGAACCAATGGTTCCAAATTAGGTAGAACCGAATGCCAGTCAAAGCACCAATGAGGGGCTTTCTACAAGTTACAAACCTACCTATTTATTTTCTGTGTATCATGGAGTATTCAGTGCTAAATTAACATGTATTGACCACTGTGACGATGGAGAGCTGCGTCATTTTACCTAGAAGGGATGACCACTGTGCCACAGAAGCACCAGCCTGCCACCGTTGGCAGTGGATAATGCCAATCATTGTTTTTTATGGTCTATCCGTAAAAGCCTGTTTTATTGAATCCTCAGCAAAGCTGTATGCATTCTGCGATAATGCTTTGGCGCCTATTTAAGCAATCATTTTAAACAATCGTTCTGTGTAAAAATGGGTGTTTCAGGTTACACAGTTGAATTTACAACCTTTGTTACATTTGTGAAGACTTATAATTAGGTCATTTAAATGCATCTGGAGGTCCATTAAAATATTGAAACATGCTAGTCAAAGTGAACTAGCTATATTCAAACCATCTGCTGATGAACGTTCATGCTTACAGTGTCTTATATATGTATGTATTTGTCACTAAAGCTATGTTTTACAATTCAAACAAAGGGAACTACTGAGCAGATCAGTAAGCTGGTTTTTCTGTTAATCAGTGTGTGATGCTGGCAGATTTAGTTGTAATCATCAGTGTGCTTTTACATTCCAGAGAAATAAAGGATAATTTGTCCCTTTGTTACCCCTTTGTGGTTCCCAGTGTCCAATTCCCATATTAATAAGGACTCGATTTGCATAGGCATTGTGAATGCCGGTTTTGCCCGAGTTGGCCGCTAGCATGTGGGGGTTGCACCTATGAAACTTGGCATGTGTGAGGCAGCATGAGGAGGCCAGGAGCTCTGTAGTGATTTGGTGAGAATCTGTTCTGTTGGCTTCCATACTCTAAAGACTGGGGAGAATTGCCAAGTGTTTGGCAGTGAACTTGTGCTTGGTGTTACATTTTCAGATCCTGGCCCCTCTAGGTCCAGAATGTATACGTCTAGGGCAGGGGTGGGCAATCTTATCCGCAAAGGGCCGGTGTGTGTGCAGGTTTTCGCTGCAACACCGTAATTAGATCACTAATTAGAGGACTGATTGGCTGAAGAATTCTCAACCCAGGTTTGAACAGCTGACCTTAGGGTTATCTCGAAAACCTTCATACACACCGGCCTTTTGCAAATAAGATTGCCCACCCCTGGTCTAGGGCTTGACCAGGATCAGCGGTTAGACCAAGGATGGGTGGATGGACATGCGTAAAGCTGAGGAGTTTGCTCAATAGCAGAGGCCTTCAAACAGCCCTCGAACCTGCAGCCCTCGCATGAAACACTGTACTTAGCCAGACCTTTCACTTGGATTGCTTCTTCTGTGGATTCATAACTGAGCACTTTCTTGCATGGAACACACCTTCCCTTCATATCTGCATTCATTATCTTGGTGAACAGATAAATGCCCAGAATACTTTTTATTGATACTTTACACCAGCAATGACATGTCCTCCAACCACAGTGTAGAATACACCAGAATGTGAATATTACATTTCAGAATGATCTCATAGTTTTTTAAAAGCAGCCCAAAATGAAATTACGCTTGATTGTTGTGTGAATGTCCCTTTTGGATTGCTGGGCTGCTCTCTCCCATGTCGTCTCATTTCGGTAACACTGTCTCTCGTGCCTGTTTAATCAAACCGATTTGGGCCGCATTAGAGAACAAATTGCCTGTAACACAAAAATCAGCTGAGACTCCAGGTTTCTCCACATTTATATAGTGCGAAAGCCATACAAAATCTCAAATAAGCACATACATATTCATTTCAACAGAATTCTTGGAAATGCGTTTCATGTTCTACACTCTCGATCTAGTAGAGCGAGAGTCTATATTTAGGTCATTAAAGGACAAGTACCGTGGTTGCTTTGCTAGTCTGACAATTATGTCATGTCTATACTATGGAGTAACACTGAAATAACTTTTATATAAATAAAATTGCATCCCTGTAAAATAAGAATAAAAGCAAGAACTGAAGGCAGGCTGATTGAAGGTTCTGGCTGAGGAGTGCTGTTTGTTAGCGGTGAGGTCACGCCTGCTAGATGGGGCTGAGACAGTTCCTGAGGTAGGCCAGGGCAGCTTCATGCTCCCTCTGCTCTTTCTCCAGCCTTTCTTTGGTGGCCTGCAGACTCTGGGGAGCACAAGCATGGTAACGACAGGCATTAGCACTGGACACTTGTGAGGCCCTGCATCAAGAACAGGAAGCAAGATATCGATTACAGTAACCTCCCTGCTTTTGCATACGTGTATGTGCGCAACATGCCACGATGTGTCGGCTTCTGATGTTCTTATGCCTGCATTTGGAAATATTTCCTGAACACCTGCACTTGAATAGCTGTACAAATGCAGGTTATTTCACATCTGAAGAATGAGAAAATTATCATTGATTACCTGTATTCGCGTGTTCAATTTTTTTGCAATTAAACTCAATTCATTGTTTTTTTCCTTTAACATCCTGAGTTGTTCTTGAAGTATCTTCTCTTCAAAAGTTCTCTCTTCAAAACAAGTAATGAAATGGATTAAAATCGACCCTGTATACTTTCAAATACTAATAATTAATGAATATTGTAAATTTCAAAATACTTCGATTTAAAATGTTGTAAATAAATAAATTAAGCACTTTTCCTTGCAGGCTTAAAATATTCACTTGTGTTTTCCTGAGTTAGGTTACAATGTAAAATGGACACAGAAGTTAGTGTCACCTTCAGCGTAGCCTCTGTAGGTCTCCAGGATCCCCTCAATCCCCTGCCACTGAGGCTTCCACCTTTTCACATAGTCTGGGGACATTTCCACGGACTCTTCACTTGACAAGCTGGTGGTGCCCAGATCCTCAACCTTACTTAGCTTTTCACCTTCAAACTTGGCCAAATTGCATGCAGGGTGTATATTATCCTCTGCTGGGGGAGAAGACAGGAAGCCGAGAAAATCTGATATAATTGTTTTACTTACAGTTTCAACATTGAAAGGTGGTTAGAGTTCTGTGGCATAATGAAGTAAAGCCGCATCATTAAATAAAGCATAGCGTTTTAAGCACAGCGAACTTGTTATAGAAGGCTAAACGAAGAGCAAATTTCCAAAAAGTTTTTTATTTTTACGATGAGACCGCCAATGACCTAAAGTCAGGCTTCCTAATCAAATGTTACATTATCAGGAACCCAAATTCACTCATTCTATTTTAGTTCTAGATGAGATAATATTCTGATCTCAGGCTTCCTCATAACATGTTACAGTGTTAGGAACCAAAACTCACTCAGTCCTCATGTGATGCAACAAAGAACACGTTACATTTCCAAAATTCTCCAGCGAATTTTCTTCCCAGAAAGGTGGAATGCAGACTGAGTGAGCTTTGGAAATTTGCTCCTCAGAGACACAGACCATACTGCTCTTTGAATGTCTTTGAAGCTTGGACCATTCTACTGGGAAGCATAGTAGGATGTCCACTGCTTATTAGAATATGGCGTCCCCTGGTGGATGGGAGGATTCTATAGCCCCTTGACATCATCGACATGTCATGCTTGAAAATAATAACTTAATAATAATAAATTAAATATTTGCTTTACCTCTATACTCAGGGTTGAGCTGAGGCTTGAGGTCCAGCCAAGTGAAGTAAAAGTTGTTTGGGTCACTCCCACCCAAGGGAGGCACGCCCATGATGCAGTTTTGGGGTGGAGCTGGAGAAGATGCTGATGATCTCGTCTTCTGGGCAACTGGCTGAAGGGTGTCAGCTACCTCTTCGGACAGTCGTCTCTTCGTGTTTTGTGGGAGCTTTATTGTCACTGCCCCCGGTGGCTGTGGAAATGCCCCACCATATAGATTCATAACTGAGCATTTTCATACATGAATCTTAGAGATGCATTTAAAAATCATTGGTATGATATGGCAGCCAACACATCTATTATATGCAAACATCAGTTAGGATGGGGTCATTACCTCACAATAAAACAAATGGAAGGTCATTTTTGAATGGTGTGCACACTGAGAGATTTAGGTACAGGTCAGTGGTTCTCAGTCGTGTTCCTGGTGTCCCCCCTGCCAGAATGTTTTCATTCCAACCCAACCTTAATTAGGCTCAGACAGTCTAATAATGAATGTGGCAGGTTGAAAGCAGTGTGGATTGGGATGAAAACATTCTGGAAGGGGGCACCAGGAACAGGGCAGAGAACCACTGGTATAGATACACACCTCATGCTGAGCAACACTGGAATAGATACACACCCCATGCTGAGAACCACTGGTATAGATACACACCTCATGCTGAGCAACACTGGTATAGATACACACCCCATGCTGAGAACCACTGGTATAGATACACACCTCATGCTGAGCAACACTGAAGAATTCTTTATTATCATGAACAGAAATGCATGCTGGTGACAGAGAGCTTCCTGCTCTGTCCATCGCTGTTTTGGATATTTCTTGAGCTGAATTTTCACCTACATTAATGAATACAAATTACCTAATTAAAATTCTTTTTGAGGAACCTCTGAGGAGCAGTTCTGTGTTGTTGACGTTTAGGTCTGTCTCACTTACTTCTTTCCACGGACAGCTGACGCATCCCTTCCGGCTGATTGGCTTCAGCAATGCACCAGATCAAAGTCCTCGTGTCAAACGCTGGTCCTGGACCCCCAGGTCCTCTGATGCTGTGTTTTGCTCCACCCTGAGATGGAGCTCTGTTTGAATTAAGGTCTTCCTTTCGCGATCCCTCCTTCACATCAACACCTGTCTGACACGAAGCCTTCAACAGTTTGATGAGAGGAACCTGCGTTAAAAGCAGGTTGGGCATGGAAGTGGACCGTACCACCCTGTGACCCAGCCTGGGGCTGGGCCCAATCCCTGATGGCATAAGTATCCTTTTCTCCACCTGCTCATGTGGGGGAATGTGCACCTCCTGGTGGAAGGAAGGGTCATTGCATCGACTGGTACAGCTGCCCATTTGCTTATGTTTATTCCTATACGTATGCTGCTGGTACCCCAGACTGAGGTCTAATGCCTTTAATGAATTCTGTGGCTCTGGGCTTCCCTGGCTGATCCCAGAATCCACTTGGGCGGAGCTAATAAAAACATACAAACATGATAGGGCTCATTACTGTCAATAATGGGCATGTCCTTTCTCAGCAAATTCTATTACCAAGGCAGCTTTTTCGATGGAATAAAAGACACATTTGAGGGCAATAAGCATTCAGTGCAAGGAGGAAGGACTTTTCAACATAGCTGGCCAGGAACACAAAAGCTTTTTAATCTCATCAAAGAAATAAAACCAACATTGATCGGGAAAGTGATCAAGTCATCGAGCTGAGTGTGAAGACGCTTTGTAAAGTAGAGGGAGGTTTGTAGCGTCTCACAATGGCTCATTGTGCCTCAGTGAAGTGTACTCAGTGTGGGAACAGAGAAACTACACATAAGAGAGGATTAGAAACTCATGGAAGACTTATGAAACTAACCATGATTCACTGTGCTTTCTGCTGAGACCATTCCATAGTTTTGCTTGTACTCGTGGTGGATTTTGGGGATGCATATGTTCCTTAGCGAGATGAAGGGCTTTTTCTGGAATGAAGAAGCTGTTGCATTCTGTTGTGATGGTTCCACGGAATCCTCTCCCTGGGGCAAACATAGAGACAAACTGTAGGACAAGTTTTCCACCAAAACTGTAGACCAGAGGGTTACTTGATAGATAGAAGGATCACATGCTGCGCATTCAGACAAAAATGTCATCAAGGATGTCTGATGTTAGCCATTAAAGTGGTGTTCTTACCCTTTGGTGTCTCTTGTGGTGACTTCCTTGACCTTGAGCCTGAGTCCTGAAAATCCATAATGAAGTTAATGAAAACCGAGCATCTCAGCCACGCCTGATGGGAGCGAGGCCTTTCTGCGACAGGCCGCTCACCACCATGTCTCTGTGCTGCTTCTCCTCTTCATGGCTGGGGGCCTTGGCCAGTGTGACCTTCTGTCCTCTCTGTTCTTTCTTCTGGGGAAGCTCCACTTCGGGAAAAAGCCCGGTCTCCTTAATTCCCCTGCAGCGACCGAGGAACACGTGTCTCTTTTGACGCTTAACAATCACTCCATGTCAAGGCGGGAAGTCAGCCGTGCAGCTATTAAGGCTGTTTGTCTGGATGCATTTCATCAAAAGCTTAGAGGTCTCAAACACTGACATGGCATCAGTTGCCCAACCGGCTACCGAGCCCGAGTGACGCCGAATGCATCGACATGCAAAGCACAGCTCGCTGCCACAGAACGAGTCACAGGAAGAGTACAGTTCTGTTAGATATAATTAAATCAGTTAATGAAAAAAAAGACTCCCCACCTTCTGCCAGCGTTGCTGGCACGGTGCCCAGCCCTGCGGGGTAGAGGCCTGGCGGCGATGGGGTCCGCAGGCAGGGGGTGCGACATGTGCAGAGGAGAAAATGCGCTCAGCTCGGAAGCCTGAAGAGGCGTCTTCTTGTAGGTGAGGCAAGACGTGTCAAACCTATTCGTGTGAGGGACGGACAGTAATCTGTCTTCAGTAAACGTGAAACGGGCCGTATCTAAAGGGACTCCAATGGATCACAGCCCTGGCATTAGCTAATTCATGCTAGCTGTGAAGGGGTGACTTCATCCATCTGTCCATCTTCCAAGCGTTTATGGAGAGCAAGGTTGTGGAGGGGCTGAAATCAGTTTTTCTTATTATTTCACCAGAAAATTATGTGCACACAGCATGATTCAGCGGTGGTAGGCAATTGGGGGCAATTCCCCCAGAACACGGTGCCTAAGGTCCCCTCCACACCAAGGCAATTATAGGATTTTTTTAAGGTAGTGGCCATAATTTAAACAGAGATGCCAACATTATCATTAACCAATGATATGTTTTGAATTTGTGAGTGACAATGCAGGGGGCCAATCAGCATTCAGCAGGGACCAATGTAACTGTGGCCCCGCCCCTGTAGACACCCTCCCCCGGCTGATGGATCACACTCACCTGTACAACAATGGCTGGATAGGGACATGCGCAAGGTAAGCAGGGTATTGATGAGACGGTGGCAGTGTGACTGAGTCGGCAAATGCACCAAGATATCCGGGCAATGGGCAGAGGACATCCCTGTGGGTGTAGGGACCAGAGTCTGTCTGAGCACCGTTGTTGGCTAGCCTTTATGATATAGAGAAAAGACCTCAGTTCTAGTGCGACATGACTTACAACAGCAATGATCTCTGAGCCCTATGGCAAAGCTGATCAAATGATTATTGTTTTATTGGCCGAAGGGGAACCTGAAATGGAGCCTCCTTCCCGTGGGAATAGGCAAGCAGGAAATGAGATAAACGCGGACAATAATGCAGCGTCTAAAGCTGGGAATAACAGGACTTCCAAGGTTAGGAATGCAGAAATAATACTACTTTCCACAAGAAATTCAACACAAGTTCTATTACAAGTATTTTTTTTTTTTTGCGAACCATTATTTTGAGATTATCTCCATGCATACCGGGCTGAGCCAGAACGGAAAACCAGAAGCTTCCGTGATCTCGGCATCAGTGCTAGCTAATGTTGAATCACATCCCCGTCAACCCATCAATCCACGGACTATTTGTAAATCTTCTTTAGGTAAAAATACACAGACTACTCATCTGCACTATTATTGATATCATCATCAACTTACACTTGACTGTTTGCTTTGTTTAATGATAGTTTCTTCCGGTTTTACAGAGGAAGGCACTAGCGAAATGACAGAACTTTCATAAAGGCTTCTCAGAATGGTCCCCCAGATGCTAATTATGGCAAAACCACAGGGTGATCAAATCTGATAGGAGGGAAGTGACTCAGTAGAGGCCTTAAATCCTTAATGCCTTCAGAAGATCTTAAGAAAAGAAAACCTACCCTAATGCTTCATTTGTCCAATACATCAAGTTTTAGTAATTTATTGTAAGTAGATATAATCTATCGCTTGCATCCCATTCTGTAGAGTTCATTACCATTTATTGGTTAAGGATTTGATGTTGACAGGACTTTGCTCTTATGCAGCAATTTAATCAGGACTGGCCTATGAAAATGTTAAACGCATCTTTAAGTTTTAGCGCTCTCAGTCTGACACTGGACAGGGACATGAATGGAGATGGAGATGGAGATCCAGGACAGAGCAAAGTGCTGAGGATCTCGCCAGAGTGCACCCTTAGTGCTTCAGCAGACATCCGGGTATGTCGGCTGGCGGCTCCAGAAACCCATCTGCAAATCATTAGCTTATTGAGCAATGGGATGCCTACCTTTGTGGAGACAATTCAATGTTGGCTGCGGGGTCTCTCTGGAAATAGTAGCCTCCCATGGGAGGGGCAATGGCGGAGGGCGGGACAAAGCCGATCGAGGGCCAAACTGAGAAAGTCTGTGCATGAAAGGCAGAGGGAAGCATCCAATCAAATGCTGCTTTTGTCAAACGTTAGATGTCACGGTATGTCTGATATACGGTGATGGCTGGCCACGATGATCACAATCCGGGGAATGAGCTCGTGGTAACGAAAAAGCTTTGGTTTTTCACTGAAGGAAAACCCGAATAAATGGAACGAGGCACAACGATGAGAAAGGAAAGGAACAGAATCTGACCTGTGCGCTCTCTGTCCTCCATGGGTCGGGAGGGAGAGCCGACGGCGGCACAGGAGCCACAGGTGCACTCCTCCCTGGCCGCAGGAGCTGGGAGAAGGGCTTGCTGGAGAGCTTCCCTGGTAGCACGGACTCTCTGCCTGTGGACTGGAGCTCCCCTCTGCCGTACGCTGGATCTGCATCGTCAGCATTGGAAAACACAGCATGTTCCTGCTGCAGCAAACCTACAGATCTCATAGCACATGTGCCACGTGCGTCTTTCTTGTTTCACTCGTACCTTTGGGATCGTTGTCTGGTTTGCTCAGGGTCCTCATATCTGTCACAAATCCATCCAGGCTCTGGCCCGGCAGCCCAAGCCCAGGCTGGAGTACAGACACACCCCTGTGGGAGTAATGGGCATCCCTGGGGGGGATGAGGGGGGGCCCACTCATCGTGCTCCTCATAGTAGGCACCACAGTCCCCAGGGCCCTTGGCTCCACACTGCCCCCTGCAGGTATTACTTTAATTAGTCCCTTGCTGAGAGAGCATTGCATGCATACCATACACATCCTAAATAGGAACCGATTAGACATACAAGAACAGGAAGAACATGACAAAAACACACAGCTCTCATTTTTTCAATTCTTTCTTGTATCCCTAACTGCTTATTTGCTCCCAGTTGCTCCCCCCGTTACTGTCTCGGGTCTCTCATGCCCTGTCAAAGCACCCCCCCCAAACGGCCCTCAGGGCGGCCAGCCCCTCACGTTTCCTGCACGCTAAAGCTGTGGCCGCAAATGGGGAGGAAGTGAGGATCCTTAGCCTCACGCCTGGGCCACCCACCCATCCAGCCTGGAGGAACCCGAATCTACAGCTGCCAGGGCTGGATTGGCCCTCTGTTACACTGGGCATTTTCATGGTGGGCTAATGGGTTCGTAGGCCAGCAAGAACCCCCCCCCCCCAAATACAAAATTTAATGTGGAACACCTCCAAAAGTACAGGGGCAATACTTAGTCCCAGATCAGCCCTTGCAATTAACAGGAGGCTCTGTGAGTTGGATTCAGACAAGAGGGAAATTAAAAGCCCACTTTCCCTTCTGCATTTCTCACATTTCTCAACAAATACCAACGTCCAAAGTGCCTTTTCATGTACGGATCAGGCAGGAAGCCGATTGGCCGACACGACCCCGCAGCCCATCCATGGAAAACCTCCCGGTGACCTCGCTAATACACGCGGCGTAGCATCAAAAGGTGCATCCGGGGGCATGAGCGTGCTGGGGGTTTGTGCCGTGAGGGCACTCTGTGAGGAGCGAGCAGTGGAAGGCGCGCGGTGGAGGTATCGCGAAGCGACAGGCAGAGATGCGTGAGATCTGCGCGGCCGTGAGGCACGAGGGGCCGCTCCCGTGGCGGGCGGCTGCACCGCCACACTCACCGTTCTGGCACCGCTGCTGCTGCAGGTTCTTCAGCTTCCTCTGCAGGTGCATCACCGTGTGGCTGGACGCCATCACGACCTCTCAGCTCCCGTCCCGAGGTCCGCTCCTGCTCCCCGGGGGGGGGGGGGGGGGGGGGGGTCGGTGAGAATGTGCGCGTGCAGCCGCTTTGTGCCGTCTGATGCACGCGTGCCCACTCACACCAGCCACTTCCTCCTCCCGTCCCTGCGTGCAGAAGCGTCCCCCTTGGCCGAGGACCTCTGTTGCTGTGGGCTGCCTCTCTGACAAGCCGTGATCTCTGGATGCTGCTGCTAACAGGAAGTGGGCTGCTGTATACAGCTTGTCGACAAACCACTGAGCATAACTGTCACACGATGTCAGGAGAGCAATTTCAACGAGATAAAAAGCTTCCTAAAAGGATCCTTTGAATTTTTAAATACTGAAAGGGCTCTAGAATGTCCTAGAATGCGAGATATTCTGCAACATGGAGTACTGGGCATGTAGGTTCTGGAGAGATTCTTGATGATCCCAGCTATGGCCCAGCTGGTGTTGTTTTGGTGACAGGAAGTTGTCCTATACATTAAATTGGTTTCACATCTGATTTTAGAGGATAGCACAACTGCAGGTCTTTAATAAATAAACGGACAACACCAGTATGGCAAAGGTCTATGAACTCATTTGTACATAAAAAAAAGCATGCAACAAAGAAGAAATTAATGCATTGAGACCAGTGGGTGTTTCTGTGTAATTCAGTCTGCATAAGACAGCCTTTCCGCTAAGGAATCCAGCTTTCGAGTCAGGAAACGGTGAAACTGAAGGTGAATTATGGAATGGCCAAAATCTAGGAGGCAAGACAGTAAGACAACAAACCATAAGATTCTACTCAAACAGATTTGAAATAAATGTGCCCTACCAACAGTGATAGACACACCCCCTCGGCTAGAACATTA
>JAODKL010000081.1:2325463-2338807 GCA_026780765.1 Petrocephalus schoutedeni
TGACAGTTCAGTTTCAGTGGCTGTGAAAACCACAGGGCGGAGATAATTATCATACCAGAAAACGCGCGTTTTTTACGCATGGCCAGGGCTGCTCAGTGCGAGGGAAGGCAGCAGATACCCGGAATTATTAAGTTGGTACAAATCGCATTACAGAGAACCGTGTCTGTAATTATGTAATTATATAATTATAAAGGAATCATAGTTATAGATACATATAGCTATATATACATACATCTCTCTCTCTCTCTCTCTCACACACACACACACACACACACATATATATATATATATATATATATATATATTCGAAACTGAAACTTCCTTACTTTTGGGGACATTTATCAGGTCCCCATTGGGATAACCCAATTTTTTATAAAAATCAGTGAATGTGACCAAAAAAGTAAGAATGCCAAAAGTCTTGTATTTTGTTCCGTTACTTATGGTCAGGGGTGAGTAGGGGTTAAGGGTGTCGTGACTGCGATTAGGGTTTTTCCCGTAGAAATGACAGTAATATATATGGACGATTCCAGGGGCCCGTTTCTACGAGTATAGGACGTGCGTGCGGGTACTGAACGCGAGATGGCAGTGTGCGCTGATAGTGACGTCGGGTCACAGTGTATAAAATCGCCCATTTGACGATTTTGTCTGTGCAATGTCGAGTTTTTACCCCTTCGTGATTAACTACAGCAATTCAGGAGATGGAATGGGTGATTTCCCCAATAATGAAAACGTGATCTAAATCAGGTGCTTCTGAACAAGGCGTGGTTCCGGAGTTACTTAAATCATTAATGGCTTAGAGTCCGGATTAAAAAGGCCAGTTACTGCCCGTTCCTGTGAGTATGAAAATGGGCGTGATGTGGCTTGGATGATGCGTCTGCCATGCGCTTTAGTGAGTCCGAAAAGCTGGCTGGCTGCGCAGCTTGCGGAAGCTTGCTTAAGAAGCGGTGCCTAGCGTGGTCTCTGCACGTCCCTCTAACGGTAAAGCAGCATCATCATTTAGGAGTAACAGCAGGCCCAAAAGCACTTTCCTCACCGTTGAATTTACTTTTATATAGCGCCTTTTACAACAGAGTCACCCTAAGGCGCTTTACATGGGTGTGTCGTGGTGTATTCCAACATCATTAAGACGGAATACAAAAAACATGGAGAAAAAAACAGCCAGATGACAGAGGAGAGGAAACAAAAACTCCCAGCTAGGGAGAAAATAAAACCTCTCGGGGTCCAAGGTCAACCCGCCGGGCGTGCTGACATTACTGAAAAATAATGTTGATGACTACATTGTTTTGCGATGCAGTGCATAATACGAGGGTCTCTAAATGCGATGTGAATCAGAAGTGTGTTCTGTGGCAAGACGCGGCGTGGAGTAGAGATCGCCCATGGAGGGGCTGGAGATCACTCCGCATAGCAGGATCCCTAAGCAGAAACGCGCTTGGGTCGCGACCCCGCGTTATTTTTCACGCATTTTGCGTAATTGTTACCAGGTCCATTGTGTCAAAACAATTTTTGACGATTAATCGTTGCTGTGATGTCAGATGATGATGGACTATCAATGGCTAAAAGTCTAATCTGAAATTATCAGTGAAATGTTTCCTGGTCTGAAAAATGCGGACTAACCCAGTTACCATCGCACTTAAAACCACCCTTAGCTCCTGAAGTCCCTGTGGCGTTTTGTAATCGGTGAATCTTGATTAAATAGTTATTTTCATAAATATGGGTTTGCATAGTTGTTGCACCCTTAACATTTAATGCCAACATTTTTTTTCCATTCTCAGGTTACAGAAACGGAAGCTTTGTATTTTTCCGTTACGAATTTTTCCCCACCGAGATTTTAATAATAAAACTGCTTATTCAATATTTTCACAACAAACAATTTGACTATCATTGCGGCAGGTGTGCCGCGCAAACGCGCCCAGTAGCGGCCGCAGGCGGCCTCACCTGGCTGACGCCTCCTTGACGCAGTCGGGCACACTGAACCACTTATGGCTAATGCTGCAATGAAGAGTGTAAAAAAAAAAAAAAAACGTACATTTTTCAGAACTGAATATGTCATAAACAGGAATTATTCTGGCTTGTTACAACCTCTGATTTGGTGATACAGGTGGCATAGAGGAGGCTCACAGAGGTATCTAACATGCACCATAGACAAATTGGCATTGCACAGCAGTATTTGGTGATGGAATAAGGAGACTCTTCTGTCATCATTAAGCATGTTAATGTCCTTAAAATAGCAACAAATCTGTGAGAGGTGCCATATAATATATATCTGCATGCTGCTCCAATCCTGAATCCTACTTCTAATCCTAAACCTAATCTCAATGGCACCCCTGACCTCTAAGATAGCAAGGGCAATAGAAGACGGCTAGTCCAAGCAGACAGGAGCTCACCAGTCTTGTCTTTCACAAGATGCTTCACCTTGGAGGAGAAACTTGTGGAAGAGTTTCTCTTAACCTAATGGCAATACTAACCCTAGCTCTAAACCAAGACACAATGTCAGCAAGTAAGATAATGGTACATTCTGTTCATTATGTTATCTGCGTGAAAGTGTATGAGAGCACAAGGACAGAGTTCCACAGTCTCTGGCATGAAAGCTGCAATCAGTGCTGCTCGACCCACAGGGCCTGGGGGGCACCTTCTGGGGGTGGTGAAGCTTGCCCAAACCATTGAAAGTGGCTTCCTTATGAGACACCCCCCACATGACTGCTGACTTGGCACATGGCAACCAGGTCAAATTTTACTATGTTCAACTCTCCCCTGTAAGAAAATTTATTCAAACACCCCTTCCCCATTTGTCGAGTACCTGGCGCTAAAGGGTCTCTACATGGCTCTGTTGGGTGCCCCGAACAAACTTTAAACTCATAATGTGCCTGTTCAGTAACCAAAATGTTTCTGAGAGAATTCAAACCCATAATTTTAATATGTGGCTACTTGCCGGTTGTGCAGTATAAAACATAAACGGTGCGTTGGTTTTATATCAGCCTGGGCAGTCACTCTGCTCATGAGAACATAGCCTGTGGTTTGTGGTTCCAAAGCACAGATGAAGTGATGATTTTCAGTACCTAGTTGCAAAAGCCCTGCATGTCTGTGCGCCGCTCCCCATCTAGCTGATGTTATTCATGTGGCGTGTCTCGTGATTTCCCAATGGGAGGATTTTGTGGTGAGGGAGGCAGTTCTGGCTGGTCCATGAGGGAGGCAGTTCTGGCCGGTCTATGAGGGAGGCAGTTCTGGCCGGTCCACGAGGGAGGCAGTTCTGGCCGGTCCACGAGGGAGGCAGTTCTGGCCGGTCCACGATGGAGGCAGTTCTGGCCGGTCCATGTGGGAGGCAGTTCTGGTGCCCGTATTATGGAAGTATCTCGCCGCCAGGAGCTCAGTGTTGGCAGAGTGCTGGTGAGCAGAATGAGTCGCGGCTCAGCCCGGATGAGCCCAGATAACCGGGCTGCAGGTGGGACCATCTCCATGAACGTCTAGTGTGTTATCAGCAGTCTTGCGGGGACCCGCACTTTCAGTGGGCATGGTTTTTCTTTTCCTGGGGGGTGTATGTGGGCGTTACTCCATTCAGGAATATCTCCACACCTTCTGGCAGTGAGATTCAACAGGTGGGGGCACGCATTTGCCGAACCGCAGAATTTCGTTCACAGGCTATAAGCTGGAAGATCCTCAGGATTTAAGATGAAAAAATTTTTTTTTTTAATTTTTGCCAAGGACCCATCGGATAGTTGAATCAGACTTGACATTAATATTCCAACAGTGTAAAACCTTTTCTAAAATAATGATCATGACGTACACATGCACACATATGTAAATCTGGCAGTTGTTAAATCCGTGGTCCATAAAAATCCACTCTGGCCCATGCTGTGTATTTAGGCCTTGCTGGCTGAACGCACCGATATGTCCTTGTTTTTCAGAACTCATGCAACTACTTTCCCTTTAAATGCCTTAAAGGGACAGCCTCGAACTTTTTATGTCTAAATATATTTTCAATGTCTTCTGCATTTAATGCCTTCTGCATTTAATCCATATGTGACATGGCAGTGGGCAGCTAATTCAGCGCCCAGCGATCAGTGCTTGAAGGCGGGACCTTGCTGGCTGGGGATTCGAACCAGCAACCTTTCCTAATCATTAAGCCACGACTGTCCCAGATCCAGCTGACAAGCTCACACCCCCTGCCTGCCTGTGAGCCAGAGCAGCTCATCTAACTCAAATGATCCCAGTAGAAGGTTTAACTCAGTTGGCAGCACAGCTGAACTTTTTAATTAGGCAAGATCGCATGCATTATGAATTATTCTCAGAGAGGCACCATTGAATGAATCTCCATCTATCCCATGGCAGTGCAAGTTCATATCAGACTCGGTGGCCCAAACACTTGATAAAAAGCATCTTCAGTGGCGTCCACACACGATGGAAAGAAGGATCTGTCGCTTTAATAAAACAAGACAACATGGCTCGATCCTTTAAAGAATTAGCTGCTGATGCCATGTACACTTTTCAGAAATGTAACATTCATTGCCCTTTTTTGTGGTATCTTTGACTAGTAGCGTGGTGAGCAGCAAAGGCCCCTCCCACTCACATTCTTGCACATTTTACAGTGCATGTGTCAGGCATGTGAGGTCACACATCACCCCAATGTGTGTACAGGAAATGACCTCAGGACCTCAGGCATGTGAGGTCACACATCACCCCAGTGTGTGTACAGGAAATTACCTCAGGACCTCAGGCATGTGAGGTCACACATCACCCCAATGTGTGTACAGGAAATGACCTCAGGACCTCAGGCATGTGAGGTCACACATCACCCTAATGTGTGTACAGGAAATGACCTCAGGACCCTCAGGCATGTGAGGTCACACATCACCCCAATGTGTGTATAGGAAATGACCTCAGGACCCTCAGGCATGTGAGGTCACAGGAAATGAAAAAATGCAGCTGCACTACATGGTGGTAGCAGAAATGTGTGCCCTTCTCACTCAGCACTGATTTTCAGGCCCTTTGGTGGTATTTCAGAAATCTGGATTGAGGATTTGAGGAGGATTATTTAAAGGTTTTTCTGCAGATCTGGTTCAGGTTATTTTAAAACCTAGCTCTGAGCATCATTAAACATTAATATGAAACTAATGTGTAATTTTTGAATTCCATTTACATTTTCAGAAGGCCTTTTGGGATTTTTGCACTGACACTGACGTGTTCACGATGTTATTGATTGGTTTGTATGTGTATTTTTTAACTAAAATCCATTGTGCTATAAAATTGGGCTGCCTAGCTGCTCATAGTGGCCAAAGGATTGCAAAAGGATTACAGCTTCCCAAGGCATTGTGGGAGCTGGCAAGAGTTTAATGTAAACTTTGTCTGAGCATGGACGTCCTTGATCAGCCAGTGGTTTGTTCTGATCTTTTAAAAATAAAACAGTGAAATTTGCTCTTTGGCACTGTGGATAGGATGGGTCTGTATGTCTGCCCCTCTGTCCAGATCCAAGGTTAGTAGGGAGAGTTATTAACATCTAGAGCATTGCTGTGCCATCATGCTCATGCACTATTGCTAGTTTGGCCTTGTGCTTTATTTGATATTATTCTTGCTGTTTTGGTTTTCCTTTGTCAGAAACCAAAAGTATTTAACACATTCAAAAGTAGAAATAAACAATTTGGATTCTGTTAAATGTGGCCAAGCTGGATTTAGCAACAGGAGAACTCTGAAGTGCCAGGAATGATTTAAAAGGAGTATGAAGACCTTTCGTCTGGAGTTTTTTCATTTTGTTTTTTTAGGTATTTATTGTTTACCTGCCTCAGTGCCATGGCAACCGACAGCATGTTCTGGTGTTTTGACAAAGTGCTCTGGGCATCTTCCTTACACCAGGGTGTGAGTCCTGCCTCTGATGTTTCTGCTTGACTGAGCATGGTTTCCATCAAAAAAGGAAAAACCCTTAACCTTAAAATCCTTAACCACACTTCTTAGGCGGGTGTGGTGATGAGTGTCCAGGATGACCTGCAGAACGACCTGTAGAACTGGGTCTGTGTGGGCTTCCAAACACTTCTGTGCCCATCTAATGGGCCGTTTGTGTTTCCGTGGTAAAGGGCTCACATCTCAGTGCAGATTTGGGGTTTACCGTCCTGCACACCGAACGCTTTCAGGAGGCAAAAACCCTTCTTTCGGATGTTTAGAAAATTTTATTATTGGTATGAGTAGTAATTACCTGCTGCTTTGCCATGAGAAAGCTGGGTACTATTTTAATGAGATGTTCTTGTTGTTTAAGTGTGTTGCAGGCCCTTACTGCCCTGCTGATAATGACGTGTTATTTCCAGTGCCAGGGTGTGAACTTTTGGGAAATATGGGAGGGTAAACAGTAGCGTTTTAGGCGGGTCAGATCTGGGCAGTGATGTCCAATTAAGTCATGATGCTTTGTTACTACTTTCTAGGACTTAGGCTGTATGAATCAGCCTCTCTGGTGACAGGGTGAAGAGGAATCACTGCCGCACTGCTTTCCATCCTCAGCTCACCTCGGAGCAGGAGTCACCCCTAGGAGCCCTGGAGAATGGGCGCAGGCCACTTTCCTCAGCCTGTACACCTGCACGTCCCTCCTCCCTGGTCCACAGAAACGCCAGGCGGGCCAGCAGAGCCGCCTCTTCTCCCTGCTTGCCTCACCCTGACTGGCGGCTTCTTCCTGGGCCGTCCCCAGCATTGCCTGTCCCGCGTTCCGGGACTCGGCGGCCTGGTTGTTAGGAGCTATAATGATTTCCTGTCCCAGGGATGGACGGGAACACTGTCGGGCCGGGGCCACAGGTTCAGGATGCGTGGACGAGGGGTGGAGAGACTGAAAAAGGCAGGAGTAAGAATGTCTCCTTCCACCAAAGTGCAGGAGGGAGTGCCGAGTCTGGGGGATGCTCTGGACTTGTGCTCCTGCGTGGCTGAGGAGAAACGGAGCGAAAAATGCACATGTATACATTCTGCAGAGAAGGAGGACAGGAGGAACTAATCAGTATGAATGAGTCCCATCACCTGCCCCCCCCCCGCCACCCCTCGCCCTGGATGGCAGAGGGCCAAGCCCACCCACTGCACACTGTCCTGAATTATTCCCCTTATTTTCTTTTCCCAGCGTGATTTTTTATTGCCGCTCAGTGGGCAGCCCGTTTCCTCGCACCTCCCAGGCTAGAGCTTTGAATTCCAAGCTCTCCCTATGCTACGTAGGTTTTCTCTAGATACTCCGGTGTCCAGTCACAGTCCAAAGAGTAGTGATGCTTCAATAATGCGCCTTGCCCCATCTTGCTCTCCGTGGGGGTGAGAGGCTTGGGAGGTCCCAGCAAAGGAGCAGCCATGGAGATGGGCGTTTGGGGCCCATGGGCGTGTGACTATCCTGCCGACACGAAGGGTTAACCGGCACACCATTCCACACACTGCCACTAAATTGCTGACAGGGTGAGTGCCTGTGTGTGTGTTATCAGGTGCTCAAGGCAGAAGAGAGAAAGAAAAGGAGAGGGGATGCACCAAAAAATGTTGGTGTGGGTGAAAGACAGCAGTAGGTATGAACTGTGATGGGAACAAATGTCACTTATGTGCCCAGCGTCAGGGATCAGGCTATGAATGTCACAGAAAACTAGGCTGGATAGTGCTGCAGCTGGCTAGCTTACTTGGGTTAGGCAGGCTGAAATTGCATAGCGATTTCTTGCTGATGCACACAGGCTATAGGCAAGGATTTAGAAGCCCGTGAATGAAACGTATCGTTAACGTCGGTCAGACCAGCACCCGATCATGTGATCACCGTCCATGGATAGCTAGCCAACACAGGGCTGACAGAAAGTCGGATGAAAGTAATACGACGTGTCCCGACGACGCCGTGAGCTAATGCACATTCATTACGGGCACGTTTTTTTATACCTTTTTTTGTTGCATACCCCCCAAAAAGTGAGTGGTTGCACCCCTGGATAGGGGGTCAAGCTTCGCCCGTGCAGAATAAGCAGCTGGAAGGTGGGTGGGTTTGTTTTGGTCCCTAAGTAGCATAATCCCAAATCTCCTTTTCAAGACCTCCAAAGTGCTTTACAGAAGCAATAGGGAGCCACTTCAACCAGCACCACTGTGCAGCTCCCACCTGGATGATGCGACGGCAGCCATTCTGCACCTGTATGCTCACCACACAGTAGCTAAGCTGCTGAAGGGGCAGGAGAGAATTCACCAATTAGATATAGGGGATGGTTAGGAGGCCAGATTTGATAGGGCCACAGTGGGCAATTTTAGCCAGGACATCGGGGTACCACCCCTACTCTTTAGAAAGATGCCCAGGGATCTTTTATGATCTCAGAGACTCAGGACCTCGGTTTTATGTCCCATCAGAAGGACGGCACCATTTGTACAGCACAGTGTCCCTGTCACTACACTGGGGCTTTGGGATCCACACTGACCACAGGATGGGCTCTAAGGTGCTGGCCACACCAACACCTCTTCCAGCAGCAGCCCAGCTTTCCTAGCTGGCCTCCCATATAAGTACTGGTCAGGCCCAAACCTGCTTTGTATCAGATGTATGTAACCAGCAGCCCCCCCCCCCCCCCCCCCCCCCCATCTCAGAGCCCCAGGTAATTGCCTGCGCTCTCGCTATTTCTCTAGGTGTAACACACTTACATAGCCCTGCTCTAAACCCACACCACAACGACACCAGTTCCCTGTGGTGGTGTGATGGGGACCCCACGCGGGGAAAGGAGGCAGCGAAATACAGCTGGATCTGTTGATGCAGCTGAATGCTAGAATCGCCCCTGCCCTGGATGTGTATGAATAATATTAAGCCATAAATGAAGCTTATACTCAACAGAAGTGTTCTTCAAATATACAAATGAAATATGCCCTGTGGCATAAACTTACACCATGGAAATGATTAGCGGAGGCTATGTGTCACAGACAGTTGCTGGTTGGCAAGACGGAATCTGTATCTCCAGCCAGGAGAGACCTCGCTCTGTCTGGCAATCACTCCAGAATTTCTAGCTAGCCTGCACATATGAGAGGTCTTTCTGCTTGATTGCCAGAAAGTGTCGGAGTCCCGTGTCACCTGACCCTTGTACGGACCCCATGAGTGGGGCTGAACAAGGACCTCTTTGCCTACAGAACCACATATGTTCACATCTGTGCCTGTCGCCCAAGAGGCCGCTGAACTTAAAGATGATTAATGTTACATGGAAACCTAACTATGATGCCACTGCCCTTTAAGGTTAATCCCAGGCTCATTTAAACAATTTTATGACTGTATAATATACATACACCCCATCTATCCATTTTCAATTACTGCTTATCCAGCAGGGGATTGTGCGATGCATCATCATTTCACTGAGCACCAGGAATATAAAACTGAGCAAATTTAGCTGAATAATTATAACTTTATCGAAACATAAAATGTCTTTCTGCAAAATGAATTCTATTATACATGAAATCTCCCAGCCGAGTTCTCCTGCAGCTTTCATCCCGGAAGAAAGCTGGAATTATCTGGCACATTGTGCTGCCCCTCTATTGTCTCTGCATGTCTGCGGCATTTGTTCTCCCATCCGAAGCCTGGAATAATGATTATTGTCACGCGATGTCCTCCCCGGCGCTGTCAGGAGTCAGAAGCGTGGCAAATCTGCCAACCACAGCGCATGCCATTGTTTTAAACCAGCCTGTCTTTGCTGTATGGTTTGTTTGCTGAAGATGGCAAATCTTTGGCCTAGATTCTGAAAAGGACCGTCTCTTCAGTGGTGACTCAAATTCAAAGGGGTGACCCAGTGGCACCTGCACATTGACTAGGCCTCTTTCTGCCCGGACCCATGCGTCAGTGTCAGGGGGAAGTGTGTACGTTCTTGTCCAGGGTACCAACACCATCATGTGCAAGATCCAAGTCAAGTTTTGTATAAACTGTTTATGAAAGCATTTGTCATGGTCTGTTCTCAGGGTCGCTGCTTTGTCTGTGGAAAATTCACTGTAAATCACAGCGAAGTGCTTTGTGACAAACCACTTGTAAAGACCTGCTTTTCTGATTGGACTGTTTTAGTGAGTGATATGTTACACTTCTGTTTGCAGTCCCAGCATGCACTGGAGTTGTTCCGCTGGAAAGTGGCCGTATGAAGGTAACGTCGACCCCTGGTGGTGTCTGCCTTGCCGTTGCAAACGCGTGGGATCCAGGAGGGACTGCCTGTCCACAAAGCTACACCAGCTACACTTGTGCCACAGCCAACTGTTGGAACGCAGTAATCTGAGGTCATCTGCTGGGACGGGAAACCGATCCATGTGACCTGGTGAATGGGACATGCAGAGTTTATAAGCATTCTTGGGATCCAGAACTAGAAATTAGCTTCCAGTGTCTCTCACTCCCATCACGCAGAAAAAAAACTTTATTTACAACTCGTGATCATAGGTGTGAGTCCACTGAGCCCCCCAGAACACCCATACCTTCCCATCTTACACCCCAGTTATCGGTTTACATTTTACGTGCAGCCCTGTTTTTATGTCTGTCATACGATCCACCCAAATCACGAGTCTCTGAGTTTTTGGTCTCGTGCCCTTTTCTGTGGTCATATCAACTGGGAGTAAAACAATCTGGTTTAACGCAAAAAACAGGCATCTCCATGAAACCATCTGCCTGCTTTTCCCAAATCGGAGCAGCTGACATTTCTCTGGGGATTCCAAGGAGTACAGTTTGAGCCTGAACGTGAAACACCCTGGATGTGGGCAGGGATTTCCACCTAGGCCCGAATGTTCTCAGCTCTGAAGTAAATATTCTTCAGAATAACCCAGCAAGTGTATCTGCTGAAAGCGCAGTTCTTGAATTACACAATTACATTTCAGTTCTACCAAGAAGCACTTGCTCACAGATGAAGTCATGGAAATACAAAAAATGGATGTTGTGAGCACGACCACCTAATTCCTGTTCTGTTGAAATACATCTGGAAGTGAGCTGTGGTATCATTTTTGGGGAACTCGGGTATTTGAGAGAGGACAGCAATGTGAAAAACAACAGGTACCACAAAAGCTTATGCTGTGATCTTCTGTTTGTAAACACTGTCGCCCAATCTCTGCCTTTCACTCCTGACCTCCAGCCTGGACCTGTAGTCTGGTTCCTGGAAATTTCTTCAGGATTTCATTTACACAGAAGTTCACTTACACGTCGCTGTCAGTTTGTGTAGACTGCAGATAAGATTCACCACCCCCAGTCCTACTCAGAGTGGCCCCCTTCAGGATCTCAGCCCACAAGCCTTTGCTTCCCTTGTTTACATATTTTCCACGTCTTCGGGATCAAACTCGAATGTCACGAGCACTGGAAATTTCCCTCCTGAGAAAGAGATTTCTCCTGAGATCTTCATGGCTCAGCCACACTCCAGAACATTTGAGGTACTTCGTGCAACAACATTGTAAAAGTTACTATAAAAAACCTCCATCTTAATTTTTTTTTTAAATCTATGAACTCAACTGAAACAGAGCTCAACCCTTAATGTTCACAGGAACATGCTTTTCCAGAAGTTTCTTCAGATGTTACATTTTGACAGGTATTGCCGTTGTCTTGCTGACTGTCGACAGTAATGCGTTCGCGAAGCGAGAAAACAGCCCAGGAGACGTCAGGTCTGTGCTCCAGACATGATATCACATGGTCACTCTGCTCCGCCCCTCAAGACACCCTGGGTTACGTAACCGAAATCTGCATGGCCGTAAACCAGCTCCCATACGGAAGTCACCCAGTGGGCTGAAGCTAACTTACAAGTACGCATCACTGAACATAGAGTGGGACCACCTGCTCAATTCAATTAATTTGTATATAGCGCCTTTCACAACAGAGTCATCCCAAGGTGCTTAGCATGAGTCTGTTGTGATACATTACAACATCATTAAGGGAGAATAATACAAAACAGAGAAAAGGAAAGAAATAAAAATAAAGAAAGAAGGAAGGAAAGACAAAGAAAAAGAAAGTCAGAAGACAACGGAGGAGAGGAACCAAACTAACCAGTGCTGACATTATAAAACCGAGGGAATAGGGCTGCTTGCTAAAAGCAAAATGTAAACTTTGGTCAAGGTCAAAGCCAAAGTCCACAAATGAGCCTGCTGCATCGTGGCCATGTGACCACATTCAGTTTGGAGGAAGGCACCTCAGGATCCACTGGGAGATGAAATGGCAAGATAATTCTCTGTGTACTTTATAAAAATATAAAACATACAGCACTGAGCAGAACTCTTAAGCAGTCAAAGAACATACACTGTATGACAATTCCATTTGCTGCTGATGAACATGCAGAGTCCTGAGTTAAACGCATTTGATTATCCTGACAATACATCATGCAAAAATAACTACGGGCCACTAGGAAGTGTCCTGCATGAACTCCTCATGCAGAGCGGACTTCAAGGGGCTCGGCCCTCACCAGCTGCACCGCCAGATTTTTGGGAGGGTTTGGAGAACGCCATGTGACTCCACGGGACATGAAGATCCGCCTGTCGCCAAACGGTGCGCCTGTGGATCGTTTGCTGTAACGAGGAGCGTTTATGCTCCTCGGCTCTCTCAGCCAGAGTGGGAACAAAATGCCCACTAAAGATAGTCAAGTCAAATAATTTGCGGCATATTTATACAATTCGCAAGACAAGAATGTCAGCTTTAATTCTGGGTGATGCCGCTTGTATATCCTAATCCATGTCGGAATAACATCTCTTCAGTCCCCTCAAACGTGCTTACATCTCCACTGTACTCATTTTCATCTGTTGTTCTGAAAAACAGATTTCATGAAGATGCCACAAAACAGCTAATTTTACTGTTCCATCATTTATTCCTCTCACTGTATCCTCCCATTATTGTCCACAAAACAAGATTTTAATATTCAATCAAATTTTAATTAATACAGGTTGAGGCACAGATGCGAATCTACGTAACAGAACACTGGAACATGCCTGACCTGAATCCACAACGCCTCCCCAGGCTGAAACTCATTACCGTGTCACACGGTGGCCTCCTCTCGTTTAACGCCTCAGCTGTTTCCAATAACCTGAATCCGCAGATGACTGTTTTCAATTGTTCCCTGGGATTCTGGAGAAGTGGATGCGAAATTCTGCCATTGAGGGGGAGCTCATGGAAGGAAGCGACACGCTCCACGATTCCCAGGGAGAGGAGCGCCCGCTGACTCATGGCTCCGTGGAACCTGTGACGCGTTAGAGGTGATGAGGCCGCGGAGAGACGGCATGAATATTCGCCAGATGACAAAGAGCATCGCACGTCTGTTTACAGTGTAAAGGCCTGCAGTCACACCTGGTGCTGAGTCCTGCTTATGCTCATTAATAAAGTTCATTTTGCACAGAGGGGCCTCCCATGGGGGGAGTAACATGCCATGATAATGGGGCATTTTCCAAAGGGTTGGTGGGGTGGGGTGG
>JAODKL010000081.1:2341508-2354109 GCA_026780765.1 Petrocephalus schoutedeni
GGGGGGGGGGGGGGGGGGGGGCGGGAGTGTCATTAGAGACTTTGGGCCCCATAAAAAGCATGTGGCTTCCAAATAAGAATTATCTTCCAATTCTTTTAGGGCCCCTGTCACTCCAGGGTCCTTGAAATCATCCCAACTTTCCCCCCTTTATTGGGCCCCTAGACAGGGAAAAGTAAATTCACATAGCATGTGGGATGTAAAGAGATAAAACTTATTGATTAATAAATCACCCCCCCCCCCCCAATGACCCTGTTTCCCATGAAGGATTTTATCAAGTTACACAATTGTCTTCATCATTTTCCTGGGAACTTCTTATGCAATTCAACAGTCAAAGATTTAATATTTAAAGAGTATGCAGTGTACTAAAGTAACTCCGTCTAGGAAAGGTGTTCCTTCTTTATTTATGGACGTCTCCACGAAGCCCCATAGATCTCACGTCCACCGTTTGACAGGTAAGTACTGTTTGGTAAATCCTACTGATCTGGCTTTTCTAGCCATAAATATACTCCATGTCTTGTATAAAAGTCTGGATGTCTTGATATGCTCCCAGGGCTTTTTTGGGATGTCAGGAGGCCCCCGCAGTACCTTCATTTGTGCTTCTGCCGTTATTGACCTAAAGGAAGAGTGTGATTTATGGCAAGCCGTATGCTCCAACATGAGATCCCGGGCCGATCGCAAAGGAGAACATCACTCTTCCCCTGGACAGCCGAAACGCCGAAGTCAGCTTCTTTGGTAAGACAGACTTTGACAGGATGCATAGTCCACATCTGCACACTTTGGCTATGCCGTAAGGCCTAAAACTCCAGGCAAAAACGATGTCACCCATTCGGCTCCCATTAGAGACCCCAGAATTGCAAAAAAAAGTGTGTTTAGTACCGTGCCCTGCGATGAATTGGCACCTCATCTTGTGTTGTTTCCCACCTTGCACCCGTAGCCTCCTGGACAGGTTCCCCTGACCATGAAGAGGACAAGCGGTTACAAAAATTGGATGGATGGATGAGTTTTTATTACCTGTAAGTACAGTGTCATAGCGCGAGGGTGTCCAGCCTTGGTGTAAGAGGAACAGAGCCCTTTGGATTCCTCAGGACTTGTTTCTCATTAGCATTTGATCAACATCTCCAGGTGAACTGACTCATAAATTTACATTTTGCATATTTAACAGACGCTTTTGTCCAATGCGAGGCAAGTGGCACATTACAAACATACATGCTGCCTAGGAGTCGACTAGGGCTAGGTGCAGCTGTGCTGAGCTCCCAGTGAATGTAAGCAGTATCGGAGCAAGAGCCACAGAACAACTTCTAGCAAAGCAAGAAACTAATGAGACTATTACTTATCATTTATGAAGGATTACAAACACACTAGGTCTAAAGAGACTGAGATCAATTTAAGTGGACATAGAACCTGCCGCGGTTTTAATTGGTCGATGTAATTGTAACAGAGTCATTTACACAGTGGCTGGGGTGGAGCAATGCATGAGTGACGACACACAGCAGATACATCCAGGGGGAGGCAGGTTAAAGGGATCAGACACACTCTAATGCGTAAGGCCTGGTTTCTGGCTCAGCGTGGAGGGCGGCAGCAATGCCTTACTAACATGCCGTGCCAGAGTGTGACTACTGTGTCTTTAAGAGAATACTCCGTGCTTGCCATAAAGCGTGGCTTGTACAAGATGTGTGCACATTTGAAACATTTCTCCATGGCTTTGGAAAGCCAAGGATTCAGTCCTTCTTTCATCTACTGGTGATTCATCACATTACCATTAACTCAATGAGCCCATAGCTAATAATCCAGCCCTCGGAGTTTATACGCATCGCTTCAGTTTTAGCTGCCCAGAGTGTCATTCTTTCCATAACGACTTATCCAGAACAGCGCTGCACTGAGCCAAGCAATTATCCCAGGATGCACTGGGGCACCCTGGACTGGCAAATGCGTATGAGGTGAAGGATACTGGTTTTAAGAACAATTATATCAGGCAGTCAATAAGCTCTGAAAAATCACTGTTATGTCCCTTGGTCGCTTTGATTAATCTGCAAGATTGTATTGGATTTTGAACATATCTCTTATCTTGATTTATGTATTATTTTCAGTTTTCATTTGCAAGCCAATGCAGTCATAGTTTTCAGTGTTTATTTAGTAGTTTGTATTTAAAGATAAATTTCTATTTAGTTTTTGTATGGTTTAGTTTCAGTTTAAGGTATAATTTTATTTCTAGGGACACAATGGGGGTGGTGCTGTCACGGCCTCCCGTCCGGTCCTCCTGTGTGCCACGCCCCTCGCTGCCCTCGTGTGAATCCTAGCGTCTGCCCCAGCCCTGTCTTGTTATGTGATCGTTAGTGTTGTATATTAGTCCGCGCTCAAGTCTGTTTCCCCAGTCCAGTCATTAAAGTTACATGTGTTTTCCTACATGTTCTGCTTTGGAGTCTTTCCTGTTCGCCCGTATCCCGCAGTACGTAACAGGTGCAGTAGTTAGTACCGTTGCCTCCCACCTTGTGGACCAGGGTTCACCCACATTCAAGTGTTCACCCACATTCCATGTATGTGGAGTTTCCATGTTTTCCCCATGTTCCTCATGGGGTTTCCTCCAGGTACACCAGTTTCCCTCCCACAGTCCAAAAAGATGCTGAGGCTATGTTTCGGTGTGTGTGTGTGTGCCCTGTGGTGTGCTGGACCCCCATCCTGGGTTGCTCCCAGCTTGCAGCCTTTGGCTCTAGATTCCCATGACCCTGAATAGGATAAGTAGTTTGAAACAATGGATGGCTGGACAGATACAGTGGAAGTTGTTCTATGTGCTTGGTCTTCAGAGAATTCTACAAGAATGCACATTATGTACTAATGTTGTGAAAATGGGCAAAACATGTATATGTTTTCCTAAAATCATTATCATTGCCAGTAGTTACAGTATCCTGTATATAGTCTCATTCAACTACCTACTAGAGTCAATTGCTCTCTGGGATCTTATTTAAGGTCTTTGATTTGACTGGATCATGGCAACTTGCAGCTAGGGGAAGTTGGCAGCTACTCTTAAACTCTTAGTGTCTCTATTTAGGCGAGAAGGGAAATCGGTCAAGCATGCTTAGCAGAGAAGGAAGCAACATTAGGGTGGTCTACAAGACTATGGCGGAAATTTTACTTAATCAGAACCTGCCTCTACAGTCTGAATGTGTTCTGCCTCATGTAAATAAGATACGGTTAAAATCTGAAGCAGTTTGGGACAAATTTAGAGGTCGTCATAGTCCCATAATTATCCTCATAATGTGGCTGGCTCTTCGCAACATTCACTATGTGGTCAGTTTTGCTCTGAAAAAAACACTGTAGCAACATGGTTGGAAATTATTTATTTAGCACTAAATACTGGTTAGGTACTAGTGATATTTGACAATATTACCTTAAAATAACTATTCTTTGATGCCGTTGTTGTTGTTGACAGCAAAATGTTTATTGTGTCACTCACCGAGGGACAAAGGACGCGAAAGAAGAAGATGGAGCAAAAAGAGGGTTTATTTCAACCAAAACACCTAACATAAAGGAACTGGATGCCAGGGGAATCAAAACTTGGAGTATAGAACTAACAACCAGGCCACAGACAGGATTGTCATTAATGCCAGGACTGGGGAGCACAGGACTGGGAAGCACTTTAATACACAGACTAATGAGGGAGCCAAACGGGAGGCAGCTGGGAGTGAAAGACACAAGGGCAGGAATGAGAGGTAAGGCATATGGATAACCTGTGGCTTGTTATAGAGCAATTGCTTTAATACAGCAGTATAATTCAAGTCTCACAAAGATTGAGGAGCAGAAGTTATTCCTCCTTCGCCTTGCTGCTCAGCACAGGAAGTCCTACCCAACACGCTCTATAGTCAAACTGATGAACACTGACTGCATGTAGGACTGCCGTTCATGTTCAGCACTCGCACATAACAACCATATTGTTCCTACTGTGGTGTAATGACTTTAGTTACCAGTTATCACTGAACAATGATAAATGATAAATCATTAGGCCAAGAGGCCTATTTTCAGCTGTAAATAACAGTATATATTTTAACTTCTTTCCATGTGCATTTGTTTACAGCTGAAAGTTTGGTGGAAAATTTATTTTAATTCCATATTTAAATTTTATGTATAAAACTATTAATATTTGTGCAACCTCTAAATGTTCATCGAAAGGCCTGAAATTTGGCACAAAATGAGGCTTGTGGAGGTCCAATGAACCACCCTAAGGCAACATTCACATTAAAGATTGACCCCCCCTCCCCCCCAGCACAGAGGCAGTGACAGGAAGTAACCAGGTCCCCTTAGCCAAGCCGCCAACCTGCCCTCCCTGACATGGCTCATACATACGCACACACCACTAATCCAGCGCCACGCTCTGCCAGCCCATGAGTCACTTTGACTTTTATTTGCTTAAACGATATGAGCACACTTAAGGCCATTTTTCATCACGGTGGATTAACGTTTCCGATTAGCATTTCCTTGATGAAATTCAATTTGGAGCACCTTAATCCCGGACGAGTCAGTACTAATTAAATAGCCAGTACATCTTATGAACGATGACTGTAGGTAATAACCGTGGAGTGAGGATGGCTCCTATCTACTGTACTTCGTGAATGTTTATATTGATATAAAGTATAAGAAATAAACAGCAGGCGGCACTATGCGAGTGTGTGCACTTTTTGTTCGTACCGCCCAGGCTTCCTCCGGGCAATTCAGTGTTCTCCTACACGCCCGGAAAACACTCCGCTGATGGCCATCCCCACACGCCCGGAAAACACTCCGCTGATGGCCGCCCCCACATGCCCGGAAAACACTCCGCTGATGGCCGTCCCCACACGCCCGGAAAACACTCCATTGATGGCCGTCCCCACACACCGGGAAAATACTCCGCTGATGGCCGTCCCCACACACCGGGAAAATACTCCGCTGATGGCCGTCCCCACACGCCCGGAAAACACTCAGTTGATGACCGTAGCCACACGCCCCGAAAACACTCCGCTGATGGCCGTCCCCACACGCCCGGAAAACACTCCGCTGATGGCCGTCCCCACACGCCCGGAAAACACTCCGCTGATGGCCGTAACCACACGCTCTAGCAACTCTTCCCCTCACCTAGTTTGTCCTTCCTTCTGGCACCTCACAAACATTTTGCCATTATTTATTTATTTATTTCCTTGAGGAAAATCTGATTTGATCAAATGTATTATTCATTCAACATTTTTTTTCTTTCTCAACTTTGAATTCCCACAAAACAGAGTCTTTCATGACGTTTGTCTGAGCCACCTTAAACTGAATTAAAACATTGCCACCGTGCATGCTCGTTCTCCAGACACTGCGAAACACAGCAATGCCTTCATCGGACGAACATGCGGCAAATGTAAATTTCCTCTAGATCGCCGGTAAAAGCTTTATGAATACAGCTAGTATTGAAAGCGATCAATGCGCCTTTATTCTCGGTCCCCTTCAACTGCATCCGTATCAAATTTGTCTAAAAGCATTGGCGAATAAATAATAGCTAATTAGAGCCCGTTTGCCGACTTTTAAATCGTGGCTCTGATTGGCGTCCTGGTGTCCAGCCATGCCATTAGCGAGCCTGAATACAGACAAACATTGGGGGCTTCTTAACATTTAGACACAGTTAACCGAGGCGACTGAGCCCTGGCTCCCAATCAGATTAAATTTGCAAACTTGATTCTCTTTTCAAATTGGAAAGCTAGAGATGCCTCCTTCTGATGCCGTCTGATTCCCAATGCATGTCAAACCGCATCGCCCACTTGCTTGGGGAGCAGAAGACAACGGGTTTGGGGAGCGGTTGTGTCCGAAGCATCTGTTTTATTAAGGGGAAAAAACACATCAACAAATAGGGCAGATTCCCGACGCCGTGTCCGGACTTGTCGCCCGCTTACCTCAGCGGGCTGACATTCACTCGGCTTTCATGTGGACTGTTGAGACTTGCAGCGTGCAGCACGGCGACCCGCGTCGAGTAACATTAAGAATGTGCACGGGAAGCTCCTGGCGCTGTCCCCTCTGCCGGTGCTACGGCGCTACGGTCCGGCCGGCGCTCGGTTCGTGCAATTTGCCAGAACAAGCAGATAAAATGAGAACAGCAGAGACATTCATTTCCTTTTCACGGCATAAACGTTTATATATTTATTTTATAAATATATAGGAAAAAATAATCTAGCGTGTTAACCTTTTTATCTGTAAACACAGTTTAATAATAATAAACCAGGATTCATGCTAGTTTCAAATCCCAGGAACAGACACTGACAGGTAGATGAAGGTAGAGCCAAGTTCATCTTTGTCCTGCACCAGCCACTGTGCACAGACAATAACCACCTATCCAGCTATTCTGCAAGCAAATGCGAGGCACTCATGCACGACACCGTATGTGCTGCCCCCCGGAACATTATTGTGTAATTCTTCCTGCCATTGATTGACACGACAAACACGACCTGGGACATTATTTAGAAAAAAGTTATACCGGGAAATCGGCTTAGCAAACGGGCTGGAGATCGCCCGATAAAGCAGCCGGGGATGCTGCGTGCAAAGCCGGTTTCGGGGCTGTGTCGCTCACTTCGTGCTTAAATTTCCGTAACTCCTCCTCAGGTTTGTTACCATGACCGAAAACTGGATGGGTGCACGTTTCACTGGAGGGTCGGAGTCCTGCTTTGTATATGGTGGCTGGATAGTAATAAAAACAAAAATATTTATGTGATATCTTAGATGTTCGTTTGTTGGTTTTCACAAGCAGTCATTCCCTTGGCTTGGATTCCCATGTGCATTTCTACGCCCATCTTTCCGAGTCACAGTGCCATAAATCAGCCTGCGTTACATGCTTCCCAGTGTGGTGCTGTAAGCAGATCTCTGTATGGAGCTTAGTGTGGCCAACGCTGGATACACTGAGCCGCAAACCATTTTCATATGGAAACACCCCTGGGGTATTCAAAACTTCTCAGGGGGGAGGGAAACATGCGCCACAGGAAAGTGTATTGGCAACAATGCAGTGAAATCCATAGCATACAAGGATAATATCATCCAAAGCATTTCAATCAACCGCAGGTATATGGCAGGTGGGTTTAGTAAGGATCGGGCACGGGTTGGGGGCAGGGCCGGATTAAGACGAAATTGGGCCTGATGCTTATTTTTTTCTCGGCATTCGGAATTCTCGTCTGTTTTCATCTGGCCCTATTTCAGGAATGGGCCTAATGCTGCAGCATCAATAGCACCCACCTTAATCCGGCTATGGGGGGGAGGGGGGTGCATGACCTTTAAAGGCAGGCCGATGCAAGCCCCCCTTTCACACCTTTGTGCACCTGCCCCCCAAAAAGCGTCCGCACAGCCCCGGTAAGTACATGTGGATCGACACTGAGATACCGATTCTTTCGATCTAAAAGTTTCCTTTTTAGAATCGACTATGAAGTTAAAACATCATTCCTTAAATTTGAATATCCGTATTGTTGTTATTCATGAACCATTATCAGGCAGATCCGCCCATCAGTGGACGGGGGGGGGCGGACTTTCACGGGCCCCGACATTACAGAGTAAATTAATATCCGTATCGGGATCGGTTTCGGCGATACCGACCTTTCGAGTAATTAACCCAAGAAGCTTCAGTAAATACGTATCCCTATTGAGGAATGAGCTGTAAAATGTGCGGTGAATGTTAGCATCAAGATAGTGCTCCTCCGGAGTCCATCAAAGGTTATAACCCAAAATCTGTCGTATCCCGGTATGAGAATGCATGAAGGCGCACGGCGGCGTTTGGCGTTCAGTTCACGCCCATTGACTGAGAAGTCAGATTTAACGGGCTCACTACTGAGCGCGCTTCTGCAGTCATGCTCGTAGGATTTTCCTTACCTTCGTTGCTTTGCAGACCGTGCCGGTTAACTATGAAATATAGCATTCTTACGCATCCAAAAAGTCGAAAGTACGATTAAGGTGATGCATGTGTAAAACAGAAAAAGCGCACATCAGTCATCCAAAATCAGTACGGCCGGGGACGGCTGTGTGCTTAAGTGTGTTTCGGTGAATGCATTTTAAATAGGGGAGAGTAACTTAAATTGTCAGACAGATGAAGATTTATCTTTTGGAGGAGGGGGGCGCACTAGCTATAATCAGGACTAGTAAGAGGCAGCTAATGACTCGGCAGCAGCCCGGAGGACCGGATTAAGTGCAGTTAATTGATGATCGGACGGTCCTCCTTCCCGGTGACGCAGAGGCTCCGGCAGGGTGCCTTAGGCGGGCGGAGGAGGAGCTGTCAAACTCCCGGAGAAGAGGGAGCGAGGGGAGCGCCTTGCGGAGACGCTGCCGGAGACCGCCCGTTTCTCTGTCTGACAGCCCGGATTCTCAGCCCAGACTTTAAGGATAGTGCTATGGAGTAATGTTAAGTTATTACTAATGGTTATTAAAAAGAAAACCTACTGATTAAACTGAAAGAGGACGAAGAGTTTAAGAAAAGCCGTGGAAATGCGGAGCGAAGTTGGGATCGGCTTTGCCTTCTTGATCGCCCTGGGCTGCTGCGGCTTGCCGGACAAGAGAGGTAAGTAAAAGCCAAGGAAAGACTAAGTGTTGCATTTTTCTTCCCCCAGTAAAAATGCGCACAGCGTGGGAAAAGGTCCGGGGCTTCCTGGAATCGCGTATTAAATATCCACGCTGGCCACGTTATTACAGCTGTGAGATCTCATCTGGCGCTGTAACCTGTGCGGTTAAACGCCATTAAAGTGGGTTAAAAGTGCGTGTTTCCCGGAGCGCGGTGTGATTGAACATGGGGCTGTCTGATACGACGTCTCCTTCGTGACTGATTTAGAGATAACGATCTGTAGGTTAAGAGAAGCGATAAATCACTCGAAGTAATTATTGGGGTAATTGTGCCAGTGAAATCAGATATTTTTTGTCAGTTTGGCAAGGTTGTGGAAATGTCCTACTAACTTTACTCTAAACTTTGTCACTCTTTAATTACAGAGCAATAAGCCGTGTCGATCGGGATCAGTGAATGATATTGAAACGCGCTATAGGCTGCATTGCCGTCAGTGGGCGATGCGACGTATATAATTGCATAAATAATCTTTACCGACTTATTATTGTTTATTTATTCTTATTAATGATGATGTTTTCCCGTTAAGCGGACTATAGACGGTGTATAGAGTGGGAATCGGTGCTGCTCACGGGACTCGGGCAGAGTCACAGACATTTCAAAATGATACCAGCCTACATGTTTATGGGGTACATGCAGCTAAAGGATTTGAGATGGTTAAATGAGTGCTGCACAGTACCTTCATTGTTAGAGCCCCTTTGACAAAGAGCAGGTAACATAAGCCGTGCCAGAGTCAGCCTCTCCGTGCACTGCCGATGAAAAGAGACGACCCCTTTTATCTTTTACGTCTATGAACAAGCATTCGTTGTGGAGCGTCTGTACCAGTCGCTGACTTTTTTCTAAATACAAACTTATGAAGCTACAAGTGATTCAATTCCCTAAAACACTGTTAGCAATACTTGGACCACTAAAATATTTTTGTAGCGTTTAATTGGCCGGTGGGATAACTAATCGTGCCCTTTTGCAATATGGTTATGTAATCAATCCGTGTTCTGGGTCTAGAGGTGTGTGTTGCACATGCAGGAAGTCGCGATCGCTATTTCGTAACGCGGAGAAAGGAGCCGAACCGAGCCGTGCCGGGACAAGCCTATTCATTTACGAAATGCTCCGTGAAGCCGCCGTCTGCAGGTCAATTCCACGCCAATTTAATCAATCCGTTGTAGATTTCAGCAGATATCTATTGGAAAGAGCGTGCAATAATACGTTCTTATTTATGTGGGCTGTTATTTGCCTCATTTATATATTGTTTGCTTCATATTAACCTACGGTGGCTTCGGAAGTCGCTAACGTAATCTGGTTATGTGTAACACAATCACAATGAAACTTTCGAATCTTTAATAGTATAATAAATCCATTAACTTGTGTTATGAACGTTGATTGACTATATAGGTCTACACACCTGTCCGGCGCAAAACACGACTAATATTTTTTATAATTTGCAGTGGTGTAGTATCCGTGCCAGGTTTAATGATTATTTAACTTTTAAAATGTTTATCCGATATGGGTATCCTAGTTGTGCGATGGTGGGATTATAAAGTCGGGCTTGCTCTTGTTCACCTTAATTTACATTTGAGTTTCAGGAGAACATAAGTTACTCATTCTTTCTCTTTTTAGCCCTTTTGGAGGAATCACACGACAACGATGCCTACCCGTTCTTTTTTCGTGATAAGCGTTTAATTGGGTTAATATAAGGCGAGCGGTCTGATGCGCTCCCATTTGTACGCTTCGTGTTTATCGGAGGCCGGGTCACCCTGCCCATTTGTAAATACTTTAAAGTTGTTATGCGCCTAAACTTTAATTGTTTGCATCTCCAAACCCTTTAACATGGAAAAAACGGGTTTAATGGAGCCGGCTCAGACAGATGCAAAGTCCAGGAGTACGAGCCAGATGTTCACAGATGTTCTGTGTATTCTTCAGTGTGCATTGTCTTCAGACTGGTTTGTTCCTGCACCTATAGCTAGCGCAGTATGTGTACTCGGTGCAGAGGTGCCTTTTATGTAGACAGAGGTTATATCAAGTATTGTAGATCTTTGGCTTCTGCCCTTATTTCCTGCACTGAGGTCAGTATGACTGCCGTCGGAAGATGTTATGACTGGGAATATGCGAGGAAATTGTGAAAGGTCAGCAATACACCGAGTGCTCGCTAAGGGCAAACAGTACGTATCCCACTTTCCTGCAGCCAAACTGGCCAGGGCGACAGTTGGCATGACTAATATCGTGTTTATGAATGCCCTGGTAACCCGTTTGAACAGGTGGGGAGCCCCACCGAGCAAGGCAACCGATGCAGCCTGGCCGCTTCTCTAGGCCCGGGCTTCGGCTGGCCCTTGGCAGGGTTTGCTTTGCATGTCTGCCGTGGGCACGGAGGTGTGTCTGATGGGTCCGCCTCGTTGGTGGCTGCGCGTTTGGGGGCGCTGCTCGTCCCATGCGTGCAGGACTCGTGCTGACAATAGCGGCGTGCTGTGGGATCGGTGCCCCGCCTTATACCACTCCGTAATAGCGACGCTGTGTAAACAAAGGAGGACGATTAAACATCGGCGCGGGGCGGGTCTGCGGAGCGCGTGAGACGCGCACGTGTCACGGCGCGAACCCGGAGCCCCGGCCCGATACCCTTCCGCGCGCCACCCCGCGTGACCAGCTAGACTGGGTGCGCGCGCCGTCGGGCCTCGAACTCACCCTCTGCCTCCCGAACGCGCAAACGGCCAGTTTGTCCTGCGAGGTGTGCGCGGCGTGCTGGGGAAGCGGCCCTTGACTAACTCTGACTCCCCGGGCCTACGGTTCCCCCAGGCTGGCCTATCGTCGCTGCGAAAGTACAGATTGCACCGGCTGAGAGCGGGGTTCTGGTTACTCGGCTTGCAGGGAATGCTGGGATAGCGCTAGCTATTGCGGAAGTCCTCGCTGCTGGCGTCATAAACGTTCCTTTTGCTCCATTAGGCCTGTGTTATTAGTGTTCTTCATTCTAACCTGAGGGTAGGATGATCTCTACTTTGATATTAAGGGGAGTCTTTTGTTCCTTAATAAGCCTGAATGTGTCAGATATCCGTAATCCTCCAGATGGTTAAATTGCTTCATGTTGGGCTGGTTTATCTCTCCTACAGCATGCTATGGGGCACCGGTTAGAGAAAACACCCAATACAAAAAGGGTGGCTGAGTATTTTTGCTTTTATTTGCTTGTTAAGGAATCACCCCATGGGTGGATAGTCTTTTTGGGGTGGCTCTGGGCTGCCTCTGCAGACTTCTTTCCCCTGACTTCTGAGTTGTTTATGCGTTGCCAGTGGAGGCTTGCAACAAAGAGATCTCCTTTTAAATCTTAGCCTCGGTTGTGCTGCACAGGTTATTATAAGCACGTTAACTGAAAGCCTTGCAGGGTGGAGGCTCGGGCCAGATAAATGATTGCTGGTGTTTAATGAAATGATTAATTTGCCATTGATCAGTTCCTCCAGCTGCAGAAAGGTGCTGTATGTTCGAGGCTGTCAGGTGATGCACCGCTGCATTCTTTCTGTTAATCCCGTGCATTGTATTACATCTTTTATAATCGCTGTCATGTGGGTAGGACTTGCCAGTGGGCCTCTGGTGAGCTGTGGCCAATAGCCTTGTGGTTCAGAGCCATTGTCTTGAGGGCTGGTGGATTCTGCCTGAGGCAGCTGTGAGCTTCTGAGTGACAGAAGGCCTCGGTCAAATGATGGCATGTTGATTGCCGTGACGGCAATGGCGTGGCTCAGTGTCTCTACAAGGTTCCAAATAAGATTTTCAACTTGATTAGCAGTTTTGCTAATCAAAATTTTCAAAAGTTGCAATTTTATTAGCAATTTTGAAATTTGATCAGCAAGTTTTAAGAATGACCACTAACACTACAGTAGCACTAACTACTACATGAGCGTCGTAAAGTACTCACACACGTTTACTTTTTTTTGTACTAAAATGAATTAATGATACATGCAATGAAGTACCCCGACTGAGAATAGTGAGTAGAGCGCCATCCACGAACTTGAAAATGAATTGAATACATGGCCCTAG
>JAODKL010000081.1:2364365-2389143 GCA_026780765.1 Petrocephalus schoutedeni
GATATATTTTATTTTTTTTGTCTTTTAAATCTGGTTAGCCTTTATCCCTGCTCGCATGAAGTTCCATTTGCATATTGTTATCTCTTTAAATGTTTTCACAGTTGACCGCCTTTCTTTGCGAGCGAGTTTTTTGTTGTTTTGAAAGGAGCGTCGCAGTTTGATGGTTCTGGACGTGCTTCAGGTTCTGCCCAAACCGGTCTGTACTGCTGTGCCGGTTTAGGTGACAGCAAGGCGGCTGCAGTGCAGGGGGGGGGGGGGGGTGTCTTCGGGAACGGCCTGTCCTCCAACATGCTTGCTGGCTGAATTCCTGCCTGGACGTCGGCCTAGGGTTGGGGTTGGGGTTGGGGTGGTGCCCAGTTTCAGGATTAAGGTTTTATCGCTACCTGGTTTACCGTGATGGGAACCGTTACCATCACCAGTGGGATGCAGGTTACCTGATGTGGGGCTGTTGGAGTGTGACATCTCTCCCACGGCGGGTGGGTGCTCAGGGCCGTAACCTGTGACTGCACTTTCTACCTTCATTTGTACCATTTAAGCTGTGCTATAGGTTTCCTTTCCCCCTTTTGGTTCCAAAGCGAAATGTGCATCCCTGGAAGTGGAGGCACCCGGCCCTAAACACAGGCAGCTTGTTAGTAGCAGCTGCGGGAACAGCTCCAGGTGGAATACCCTAAAATTGCTGTGGACAACCAGCCTCCTCTTAGTTTAGTGTTTCTGGGAATGGGCTTTTCTTTTTTTTAACCTGTGGAAAGTTACCATCTTTTTAGAAACATGTAGACGTTTGACAGGGTGCAGAATTTCCCCAACATTGTGTAAGACTGAGCTCAGCCACGTCACACTACCATAGGTGGCCTTTGGACATTCGGACACATGCCGTGGGACACGGAGGTGACTGTGACCGGGGGAGCACATGATACTCTGTCTGGCCTGACCTGCCACCTAATGGGGACCCCAGAACCTGTTTTTCTTGCTGCTCGGGGCTTGATGGCACATGTGGGGAAAAGCTGATCTCTGGCATGTTTCTCTGAAGCAGATTGCATTATGGGAAATGAGTAATCCTTAAATATTTTTCCAGCAATGGTTGACAGGACTCATTATTTTTTCTGCAACTTTATAGGGGGAGATTTTTGGCATGGTTTACTGAACCTCTACTGGGTAGTTTTTTCTTTCTGGCTATGAGGCCACTTGTAGGTAAAGTATGGGTATGTGGAACGGCAAGGGCAGAGAGGCATCAGCGAATTGCAGCGCGGCCCTCGCTCTTCTCCACCAGTCACCATGTTGCATGCAAAGCCCATCAGCCCTTTGCTTCTTTTTTTTATTGTTACCTTAGTGGTTTTCACGCTGTGAGAATAAGGAACGCGTTTCGAGATGCAGGCAGAGGCCGCTTGGGAGAGATGGCTATCTCGGCACATCCGCTCACACCTGCCGAGCCAGGCCGATCCCCTCGCCTCACCTCTGCAAGGGGTGCAAAGATTATGAGTCAAGTTTTTTTCGTTTTCACACTGGCATGTGGTAAGTAGGGGAGACTGGGAGTCGTTGGAATCAAGTATCTATTCACTCATTAATCCGTGCACTTCTAGTGTGACACTCCGTAAGCAGTAGAAGTGTCGTGGGAGCCTTGGAGCAGCACACGTGGAGGGTCGTATCTCTGGGGTGGCTTGTTGAAGCGTGTTAAGCGTGTTTTTAAGTTTGTTCGACAACTCGCCACGTTCACCAGTTGTCCTCAGTCTCTCCTACAGTGTCCTGGATTCAGAAACCAGGTCAGTGATCATCCATCCAACCCTGCGCCACCCTCTCCTCCTCCTCCCTCAACCTCCAGATGTCCCCATACCTCCTTCCCCCTTGGAGAGGAATCCACTCCATGCTGCGATTATGTACTTAGCAATTAGGCTGTCAGCTCCCGCTTACGTGTGACGATCCCTCCGTTTTTGGGTCAGAGCAGGGCTATGGGAATACAGAGTGCGTCCTTCACAAGTGCTCACGCACCTCCTGAATGCGGGGTCTTTGTACGGGCAGGTCTTGTGCAAGTCTGCCAGCTCCCGAAGAGAGCCAGCCCATAGCGCAGTGCTTCCCAGTCCAGTCCTCGGGGACCCACGGACAGTCCAGAGTCCAACGTGTGGACCGTCTGGCAGGGGGCCTGGAGGGAGCACACACATGGGCCGTCTGTGGGTCCCTAATGACTGGGTTAGGGAGACGCCGTCATAGCTTTCCCATCAGAATTATCCCCGCACCTGTTGAAATGCGTGCCGACCCAGAATGCAGTCAGTTTTTTTTGCTTTTTTATTTTTTTTTTTATGTGTGAATTTTTGTGTGTCTTTGAAATTGAACAATTTGTGAAAAAAAAAAATATATATATTTTGTCATCTCTGTGTTTTACTTGGATGATTTTCCGTGTAGTTAATTTGAACCCCCCCCCCCCTTCCCCCCCAAGCCAGAATCGCTTTCCTTCTCTCTTCCCTCCACCCATCTACTCTGAAAAGCCACTTGATTACAGGTAATCTTCTGGATTACTAATGTCTCATAGCTGCTCTGCTGAGCATCAATCCCTGTCTCTTACACTGTTGTGGGGGCTCTCCTTATAATGGACTTATTGTTTTATTGTCTTTCAGGGTGGGGGCTTCTGGCCACTTCAGTGCAAACTCATTTTGGTTCAGTATTACAGCCTGCTGATTTGTGGTTGGCATAAACACAGCACAGGGAAAGATGACCCCCACAGCTATGCATCTCATCTTCAGCTAAAGGTTATGGGTTATTTTTTTTTGTCCTGAAGTTGATTAAAGTAATTGTTTGGTCTGGTTATGTTCGAAAACACCTGTGCTCTGAAACTCGATGTTCGAGCTGCAAGGCCACGGTGGACGTGCAGACTCTCTGGCTTTCTGGGAAAAGGGGAGGAGCCTCTGGGCTTCCTCTTAGATGTCGCTGCTTCTGTTTCATTGAATTTTACATGGTGCACTTCCCAACCCGGTTGTCATATAGCACTTAACGAGGATTTAATGACAGTATGGGAATGTGAACCGGATGTAATAAAATACAATTATAATCGTTCTCTTCTCGTCCCCGAGTCTGTTCGCCCCTCCTCCTCCCTACTCGTGTTTTCTGCACTCGGGAACCGTTAAGCTCCGGACGCTGGCGCCGGCTTTCCGCTCGCTCTCTCGCCCCTCCGCCGTAGTCGCGCGCTTTACGCACGGTCACGCAGCGCGGCCGGTGTCACTCGCTGATCCTCAGCCCCGCCGGCCTTGTGCCAAATGCCGTAATCCGCCGTATACTGCGAGCCACTGTGCCTGACGGCAAGGAGGCGGAGGTCGGGCTGAGACCGCAGCGGGATTTTCGTTCCGTCTCGCAGAGGTGGAATGTAGCTTCTTTGCTGTCTGTTAACCCCGAGTACCAGGCCTGCCTTCTCCTAACCAGCCAGAGGCTCCGCTGCCTTATCTGACCGACGCTTAACTCCCCTGTGGCCCCTGGCTGGCGGGTGCCATAGCAGCTCAGCCCTGCCATCTCCTTTTTCTTTCTTTTCCCCTCCGTTTTGTTAGTTTAATCCAGCCACAGAGCCGCTCACTAAGCTATTGGCGTGAAGTCAGGCGGGCCAGAGAGGAAGCTCACTGAATGAAATTTCATGGGACTACCTCTATCTCTCCATCTGTGCCCAGAGCTCCTCTGCTAGAGCAACTCCCGAGCTTCGGGGCTGAAATGCCCCCATGGGGGCTCTGCTCTGCCTGGCTTGCGGTGCAGAGCAGATCTCTCCTGAAGGTAGCACACTGCCCACACGACACCACCCCCCTTGCACGGCTTGGACATGTCCGCGACTCGGGAAGTGGAAATTCCATCCTTTTCATGTAGCTGTCACCGTTGGAGATGCAGCGGGTGAGGTCTGCGGGAGAAGGAGAAGGTCACGTTTTAAACAAGATGGCAACATTGCGGTGACACACTGACCCCAGATTTACTGGGCTTCAGATTTTAGGAAACGACTGATCTGGAGAAGAGGGCAAGGTTGCACCCCCCCCCCCCTTGGAACAGGGAGCCCTTTCATGAGCCTGATATGGGGAGGTTCATCATCTGGGCAGAACAAAAAAAGGCACCTATAACAGTGACTCTGTGGTAAAATGTTAATGGGTCATGTGATCTTGAAGCCAGCAATTAATCAACCAGCTGCAGGTATTTTAAGACTGTTACAGACTATGAAATTGTCCGGGTTGGTTGACCTTGGGGTCCAGCTTGCTTCCTACCATTGGGACAAGTAAGGGAGGATTGTGACGCTGGGGCCTCTTGGCTTGGCCCCCGTTCGGTGCTGGTCCTCCTGCTGAGACCCCGCTGCCTGGCCAGTGTTCAGGCAAACCCCTCCAGATTGTCCTTCCCACACTAGGGTATAAAAACTCATTCCCCCTCCAACTTCCCTGATGGTTATATGGGGTGCGGGTCCCACTTGGTGATGGACCACGCCGCCACCCTACAGGCTGCCATGTGAACTGCGCCATTACAGTGGAGAGAGCGCTGTGGCCGGCCCCCTCTTACAGCGACAGAGGGCTGTTCCTGTAGCTGCCCTCAGGCAGGAAATGACGACCAACCACTGGTCATTTCTATTCATTTTATTAGTTTCCTTTGCCTCCCTGGCTGAGTAAACACCTGTAATATCTAACTTCATGCACGTCACAGAGGTGATATGTCTAACCTGCGTGACGTGTGACCGCAATCCTGACCAGGCCTCTCAGTCCTCCCATGCTCTACATGTCCTTCATCGCTTACGGTAGTTACATCTGATTCACCTGATTTATGGCTTGTCTGTGGTCAGGAGGTGATGGGTTATCCGTGGGTGGGGACAATCATTCGTTATGGACCGCTGTAATGGAACGGGAACCATCAGGGTGACCTCCTGCCCAATAGAGACAAAGCCCTTCATGTCTATTGATGCTGTTCTCATCCCTTCAGTCTAGTGTGGTCAGCCTGTGTCTCTATGGAAACCGTCGCCTGTCTGATAGAAGGATCTTTATAGCTGACGGATGTCGCACTAGCTTTTATTACCGGCTAATGCTTATTTAATTAGTGGTTAATGTCGTCGTGAGCGAGCAGCAAATATTTTCACCGGGATGATTCCCCATGGCGACCGTATTTTAATGGAAATCACATTTATCTGGGCTGGCGGGTGGATAGGGCATTAGCTGAAATGGTAGTTTAACCAGCACCCTTACCGACGGCCATGTCTGTGCCAACGGCCCATGTTACTTCGGGGCCTCTGCCAAAAAACGTTTCAGGACCCAATTCCAGGTGGGCCCCCGGACCAGCCAACGCCTTTTATTTGTGCGGGGCTTGTTTTTACTTCGTTAAACATTAACGTAAGAGTCCGACCATCGCTTTAAGCGTGTTGTGCCGTGTCCTTTTCCTCTTAAAGGCAGTGGGAAGCTACATCCTCGATTTAATCGCAAGACTTCCTGCCGATGATTAAGTCAATTTAGTGGATCATATTAGATGCCAGTGGGGAGGTAGGTCGAAGATGAACTCTGAAACATTAGGTAGATTACTTTTATAACATTATCTATAACAATAGTTTTGAGCATGGTATGTAACATCCACTTATGTTCCGACTGGATTTCCCATGTAGACTCTAAAATCTGGGCAGCGCTATCAAATAACACGGAAAATATGGAGGAGCAGCCCTGCATGGGGTGCCGGCCAACAGAAAATTAACCCTGGATTTATATTCTTTAGCTTCCCGTCATCAGTCTGGGTAACTGGTTTGCGATGGCCATTTATAAACCAGCGTAGCTGCTTGAGGCTGCAAAGCCTCTTGTCTATGATTAGCAACAAGTAGTTCATCATCTCTGTGGGATTTTTATAGTCTTAAAACCTCAAATGATCTCACTGGGATCTCACGTCTGTCTGTGTCCGGCTGGTCCTCCGTCGTGAAAGACCGCCATCTGGTAAATTGAGTTTCGAACCTGCTCTCCTGAGCCATAATGATGCTCAGATTGTGTCGGATTGTAGGGGGGAATACCAGCTCTGCTGTTTTTATGGCTAAGTCCTCCCCTCAGATTCTCTCCATCACAAACATAAAAAAGCAGAGTATGTATTCTATATTAGGCTCGGCACCGTCTTGAAAGTCATGGCCTGGGGTTGTGGTGGAATTTTTCTACGGCTTAGCTGGCTCTCGCACTTGGAAACCCGCCCCCCCCCCCCCCACACACACACACACACACATTTCAGGCCGCATTAGGATCAGATTTTACTCACATCCTCTGTCCTGCACACTGGATTAAAACAGCTAATTAGCTACAACACAAAAGTGTGTTTTCTCTCTTACTGTATCAGAAATGGTGAAAGGAGTGAAAATCCTGGTGACAGGCTGTGAAATCTGAGCACGTCTGGTCATCATCACCGAGCATCTTATTCATCCCAGCATCACCGACAAGAAAAGGGGCTACAGATGTTCAGTGTGGCCCTCTGTCCCAGGGTACCTATCCCTGAACCACCACTATGCCCGAGCGCTCTCCGAATGCATTTTTCAGGACCAGAGTCATGTGTGTGCTGGCAAGTGCATCGATTGGCCACCCGCTGTGTTAAGCTCTATTGCCGGGAAATGGCAGGAAAGGTCTCTGCTTGTCAGGAAGGCAGAGGGTTTGCGCGAGACTCTGGTATGCCTGACCTTCTGTGTAGGTGCCAATCAGAGCCCTGGGCTGTTTCGGGGCATATTACCCCCGGGCTGACATGCCGGCGATATTGTCAGAGCCGATTGGCCCGGGAACGCTAGTCAGCCTGAAAGCTCCTGCGGTCTCCCGGAAATGCTGAGTCAAGCCTCTGTGCTGCCTGCCTCGCTGAGGCCCCTCACTAATCCCTGTTCCTCTTCATGCCTGTTTCCCTCCAGTTTCAGCTTGGGAGTGTCCGGACTCTATGCTGGTTTGGGTCTGTCGTGGGAATCTGTGTGTCCTCGCAGCCAGGGGGTAGTGATGCATGAGGGCGCCATGGGGCCCCGTCGAGGGGCTGCATGTTACTCGTTTACCTGCGCCAGCGTTGCACAGCCGTGCACGTGGGTGACTGCGGGAGCCCGGCCGTGCACCATGTTTGTGTAAACAAGCGGCGATAGTGCTGTTTATACCTCCTCCTGGAATGGACAGAATGTGTTGCATAACGCTCCAGGCCCATTCGCTTTTGGAACAGATTTTGCAAGAATGGTGTCATGGAACGATGGCCATCGCCTTGTTTTCCGTGTTCCTCCTGACAGCTCTTGGCTGGCCGCCCTCGCTCAGCAGCTGGAGGGCTTTCACATCTGAGGCCGAGGAGGCTCTCTCCTGGACATCTGGTAGATTCCGTGGCCCATTCCTGCTTCTGCTCTGCTAGGCCTTGCCCCGGTGCTTTGTGGGACGCAAATCAACGAGCCTACGGGGGACACACCTCCTGCGTGATGCATCCTCTGAGCACTCCATTCTACCGAGGGGAAATGCACCACCATATCGCTGACATTTCTGAGGAAATTCCGACTCTGTCATTGCTAATGAGTTCCTGTCTGATCCTGTCACCGTGGCAAACTAATTCAGCAGAAGACATTGCTTCATATATCCGAAGATTGACAAGTCAAAGGCAGACTTGTCAGTCATTTTAACTGCCCTGTCAGATGAAAAGGAAGGAATCTGTCTTGGCCTCTTTGCATGCTCATTAAGTCAGTCGGGGGGTTGTGCTCTCATGTTCTCCTTGGATGTCTGTGAGAGGATGGATGTTTTCCCCAGTGCTGTTAACAGCCAGCTTTTATACAGAAACGTGTGATTGCTTATAAATACAGCAAAAGCAGCCGCTCTCCCTGACCCCTCCCACGCAAGCCGGGCCTGCCTCCTTTTCGTCACCATGTAAGTGACCATGTAAATAGTCTCAGCCTTTTCACTTTTTGCACCACCTTTCACTGGGTTGCTTTTTGCCTACGCTGCCCCCTTCATGCCTGGCTGACCCACAGCAGTGGTGGTCAGAGTGCTACTGGGGGGGGGGGGGGGGGGGGCCCTTTTTTATGACTGCTCGTACTTGCAAAAAGAGGAGGGAAAAGCCTTGCATGGATGGTGAGCATGAAGTCAGACTTTCCTCTCACTAAATGTATCAGGGCCACAGGTCACGTTGATGTCTGCCATGAGACCAGCCCATTCGTCACCCCACCCTCCCGCACTTCCAACATGCGGGGGGGCTCTGCACTGCCCTCCAGTGGAACAGCCCCCACCCCCCGGCTTCCCTACACCTTGAATGAGTGATGGGAGGCAGATTGCACCCCACAGCTGGTTTGTGCTGCTCCTGAGTAGTGGGGGTTTGAGACAGTCTAAGCCGGCATAACGGCCCGCCTCTGTGTCACTGGGCCTCCAGGCTGAGGGCCGTGGGCCCACTACATTCACAGTGACATCGGTAAAAAACAAATTTCCTGCTCGCTAATAAAAACGTGCTTCATGCTTCCATCAGCTGGAGGAAGAGCCTACCTCTGGGGACTTTTTCTCCTCCTTCATATATCTGCTGTTTGCTTTGGACGACCGCAGCAGTGTCTGGGGAATAACACTCACCCACTTGGCACAGGCACAGTGGAATTCTGGGAATTCTGCCGTGTTGAGTCACACAACCTCCCCGTCCCCTTTTTTTTAACCCTCCTTTGACGGCAGGGGTCGTTTTTTTTTTTTTTTTTTCTTCTTCTGAGCGCCCCGGTGGACATGTTGGGGGTGGGGCACCGGAACCCTTACCGCTAACTACCGTGCTTTTTGTCCCACCCCCAGGAACAGCTAAGCGGCATTCCCGGCTGATGACTCCCAGCTCGCGAAATCGCCGCCCATCTTGTTTCGGATGGGTAGCCCCAGCATTTGGTCCCATCACAGCCGGACTCGACCAAAGGCTGAGATGTCCGAGGGAAAAAAAATCACTGTTTTTATTTCCGCACTGCCCCCCCCCCCGTTTCGGCGTGGTGAGGGCTCCCTAATTCATCCAGTATGTGCGAGCAGCAGCTTTAGGGGTAATAAGACACATGCTACTGGGGCAGCTTGAGGGGTGTTGGCGTGTGAAATGTGTGGGTGCCCTGCTCCTCTCCCCCGAAACCACTGGGGGGGGGTTTATCTAATCCCGGCCCCCCGACCACCACCTCTGGGAGCTGCCATAGCATAGTACTTACTCTATGTTTCGAGGCAGTGAAAAGAATATGTGCGCTCGCTCACCCCGCATCGCTCCCTGTGGGGGGGACGGAAACGAGTGTGGGAGGCCCTTTTTGCCAAACTAGAAGCCTCGCCCCGCCCCGGCGGCGGCGGCTCGTTCCGCGCGGAGGTGTGGCCCTTCGCAGAAACGGGAGACCCGAATTCCGCATGAAAGCGGCAGAGGCTTCGGCCCTGGGCCAGGGCTGTCCAGTCAGCGGTGCTGTGCCTCACAGCCAGGGTCCGCCTGGTAAACATCAGGCCCTTTCCTGCGGAGGAGATTCTGCCCAGAGGCTGCCTTTTGGCTATTCAGGCCCGCAGTTAACATCTTTATTATCTGTGTTGTCTGTGGGCATCTCCTCCTCACAGAGCCACAAACACGCCAGCAGTCTCTTGAAGGACGTGCCCTCGCTCGCCAATAGCAGGCCTAGTGACCTTGCAGCACCATCCAAGATGTGTCCACAGGTCCTCTGAGACGGGGAGGGCCGGAGGACTGAATTTCAGGGTGGGGGGTGGCTGTGAGCTGTGGGCTGGTGATGTCCTGAGCCGAGGGATGGCTATACTCCAGCCTGTCCAGTGTCACCCAACTGGGCTTATTTAACTTCTTTGATGCTAACCACTCCGGCTCAATTGACCCCATTGTTCGATGGCACAGCCTCTCGGATGGTATATTTTCCAGCTGGACAATCTGAGACGTTTGTTCCTCCTTCGACCTTCCTGGGAGTTAATGCTGTGAAGGAAATTAAAACGTGGCAGAAAGTCCTCTAAATTTAAACAAAAAAATGGGAATCGTTTTCCATTTTCCCCAGCTGGAGGTTCTTTTGGGTCACCAAACGGCGCAACGATTCCACCATGTAGCCAGGCTCAGGCCGGGAGCTGCTTCTTCACCCGGCCGCCCCTTAAAGGAAAAGTGAAATAACATCGCAGCCTCATAGTGCACGCCTTCGTCTGTTTGGTCAGCTGGTCGGGGGAGGAGGAGGGCGGGCTGTAGGCTATTGTGCCTCATGTGACAATGCACAAGAGCAAAGTACCCCCCCCCCCCCCCCCGAAATGACACCATTCGGCCACGTGCTGTGGAAGCCCATGTCTCTAAGCCAGCTAGAGAGATTATGAGCTCAGGAAATGGCAAAGCTGTAGAAGTTGGAAGGGGTAGCAGGCAAGGTGTGCCAGCGGAGCCATTGTTTTTGTGGAGCGTGACCGACTCGCCTCTGTAAACAGGGAGCCCGCGGGGACTCTGGACAGCGTATCATCCCGACTAGCGGCGCCGAGCGCACCAAAGCCGCAGCTGGGGGACGGGCGTCCCGTGGCGCCCTGCTGGCGCTCTCCCCGCGCAGACACCTGGCCTCGCAGGCCGGGCCGCTCCCCCGGCCCCCCTCAGCCCCCCCGAGCCGCTGGGATTTCCAGGAAGGGATCGGCGAGGAGGCGCTCGGCGGGGCGGCCTGAGCAGATGTGCGGCCCCCTTTCTCTGTCTCGCTCCTCTAACATTTCGCCTTTTACGACATTCGTAGCTTCCCTCTTTATTCATATTGTCTTTGGACAAACGCGGGCAAGGCGTCAAATTCAACCGCAAGGAGGGAGTACAGAAAATGGGAGGCTCGTTTACCGCCACCAGGGCATTTCTCCAATTACCACAGTGACACAAAACTAATGGCATGGGCAAAAGGCCGCCACTCTGCTTACAAAAATGTCCTGGCAAGTGCCGCCCCCCCCCAGCCTTCCTGACTGCTCATTCTGCTGCTGGAGGTGGGTGGATTTGGGGGGGGGGGTCATGGGATCGGTGGAAGGCCCTAAACGGAAGAGGCGAGGAAATCGAAAGCCTCCACATGTAGGGCAATGGTTTGGCCTTAGCATTGGTAAGGACCGGATCGGCCCCACGCCCCCCTAAACGGACACTGTGCCCCCGCCCTATTGGTAGAGGCGTGTCCTTACTGTCCTAACCCAAATCTGCACCCTTCCTCCGCGTCCCTCCGGTCGTGCATGGTGCAGACGTGCTCCTCCAGCTTGACGGGGGCTAGCCTTGCCGCCTGCGATTCGTTCCCGGGCGCCAGTTACTCAAACTGCTGCGTGTTTCTGCAGGAGCGATGAATAAGGCATGATGACCCCACCCCACCCAACATAACCCAACCCCCCACCCCCCAACAGCAACTACATAAGAAGGAAGTCTGTGAAAGGTATCCCACCAGCACGGGCCGTCGGCGTCAGAGTGGCCCCGGGGCGGCTGGCAGAAACGTGTGCCCCGCCCCCTTACTGCGGCTTCCTGTTCAGGGTGGGGTCCCTGCCTCGGGGGCTAGGTCGCACGCTGTGCTGGGTGTTCTGTCGGGGGCCTTCCCGAGGCTGTGTGTGTTGTGGAGGCCGCGATCGGCAGCCCGGGGGCTGCGTGTTCCTTGTCTTCATGCCCGACGAGTGGCTGAAAGGGAGACCGGGGCCCGGGGTGGAAGTCCTTCCTGTACCCCAAGACAGGGGCGATTTCTATGCAGAGGGACCAGCATTGTCATTGGCCAATGATATGTTTTGCCTCTGAGTGACAGGGAGGGAGCACTCTGGGGGCCAATCGCTATGGTCCTGCCCCCAGCATACGCCCCCTTCAGTAGGGCAAACCTGAACTGAACTATTCTCAGTATGTGCATCTAAAACCCCTCCCTCCAAAGGCCCCCCCACCCCACTGTGCCAGAACAATGAAAATAGCGTAGGTCCAGAGGAGTGTTCGCGGGTGGGGCCGTGTCCCTTCCTTCTCCAGGTCAGATTGCATTCTTCTCCTCTTGGTCCGCCCCCCCCAATCTGCATCCTGGCCTGCTGGCTGCCCTGGCCCGGGGAGTACTTCCTCACACGTTTCTGAGGATTGGCGTTCGGGGACAGGAAGTGGCTATAGGAAGTATCAGACTGTGGTTTGTTCAGTCTGTGGTGAAGGGTGGGGGGGAGAACAGATGTAACATGAGTGCAGAGTAGATGAAGGCTCTCGAAGGAAAGCGGAATAGCAAGTAGTATGTGTTGGTGCCTGCAAAGGCTTTTACCTGAGAAATCGGATAGCGACATTCCCCAGATATATGCTGATAAGCAGTTCACTTTGAGACCATCTTTTCCCAGGCTGTGAAAATACGGGCTATAAATCAGCCCGGTAAACAAAAGCTATTTTTATTCTCTCTAAGGTTAGTGGCTTTCAGTTTTAGATATTTACTTGTTCCTGTTTTAAGTGGGGAATAGATCAGTGCCCAATTGGCCACCCAGGATGGGGGGGGAATGCCTGCCTTCGTAGCGGGGGCAGGGTTTTCCAATTAAGCAATTAGCTGCGTCTGGCCAGCGCGTAATTGGGTTGCGTTTAATGGATAAGGAATGGCAGCGGGATGGTATGCTCTGTGCTGCCGCGCGCCGGCTCTCCGTCTCCACCGGGAGGTGCCGTCTTCTGTCTGGGGGTTGGGGGTTCTCAGACGGCCATCCAGATAGGGAGACTTTGAAATACTGGTGTTCTTTGTACCAGGACATGGTGGAGCAATTAGGTGTGAATCACTGGTAGCGCCGCCTGGCACCATTACTAATGTGCGCATAAGATTCTTGTCTTTTCTTTTTCCCCCTCCCCGTTTCTTTTTTGTTTTATTTTTCTTATTTACGGTAACCGATTACTAATGTATGAGAGATTTATTGTGTTTTGTTTTGGACATTTCGGGAAGAGCGGCCCGCCTCTCTGCCTCCTGCCCTGAGCCGTGGGGCGTGGAGCTGAGCCTTAATCGTGAGTCTGTGGAGGTCTCGATCACGTCCGTTAGCAGGGCACGCACGTCACGCCGTCGGGGATGCTTTATGGCCCCGTCGTGGGTCTTGGGTTGTATTTCCCCTTTGCTTTGTTTTATGACATCACGAAATAAGGTTGCAAATGTAACAATTTTAGACAAAATGTATGCACTTTAGCTTTGCTGGGCTGCCCCCGCCCCGGGTGCCAAAGTGAGATTACGACACCCGGCGGCGCAGTGTCCCCGCCCAAGCTGAGAACATGCCAACCTCATCCTGACTACCTGCTCCTTCCCAGCCAATCCCTCCCCGCAGGCCACAGCACACACAGGTGATTTAGCTGTCACGGCAACTTGCGTCACATGGGGACGGCATGGGGGGGGGAACGCCGCTCTCTGCAAGCCACGCCCCCTGCAAGCCACGCCCCCGCGCCCCGGGCCCTGGGTTCACTGGATCGGCCTGTGTTTCTGCATGGTGGCCCTGCCAGTTCGCATAGTTCCTGCTGTGAGCGGGGGTGATGAACGCCACGTTTTCCACTGTAACTTAAAGTTACTGAATATGTCAGTAACTTTACACCCCCCACCGTCCCCCCCACCAAAAAATTGTATATGTTATGATTAACCCCATGGCTCAGCTGGATTCCACCATAACTGCACTTAATTTTACAGGTGCCCTGTGCCGGCCTGCAGCAGGCGACCACACACCTTTGACATTCCAGTTCCACTTGCATTTTGTTCATCGTCCAGGATTTCCTTTGCCTTTCCTTTGCCTATGACTCAGGTCTCAGAACGCCACGCTACGGTGATACAAGTCCGAGCTGGCCCGAGGAAGGGCCTCACTCATATCCAACTCTCCGCTCTGCTACTGGAGCCTTGCCAGAGGCCTGCTAGCATAATTAGTCGCTCGACTCTGCTAGAGATTAACAAGCATTGGGCAAAGGGTCTAAATTACGGCAGGTGTCGGGTTCCTCGCCGAGGGATGGCCGGTTCAAAGGTTCTGTTTACGTCTGCTGGATTATTCGTTAGCTGAATAATGAAGCGGTTTTACACAGTGCAGGGGCTCTTCTCGGCACGGGCTGCCTGTGTATAAATCTTCCCCCCTGGTAGTCCCTGTATGTACTTTTGTTTTATCCTGCAGGTGATGGTTAATCCTGACATCGAGTCAGGAGGAGCAGATTGTGGGTTTATGCTCTGATTTGAGTGTTTGAGGACAGACCTCTTAAGGGTTCAGTCAAGGTGTTGGGGTTTCAGTGAGATGTTAGCCTACCTTAATGCCTGCTGATAAGGAGATGTGGGCCTCCAGTATTTGCTCTCCAGACTTGCATGGGGGCCATCCTGGTCTATTCTTGGTGGATCAGCTCCTAGCTCCAGCCTGCTTCACTGTGGCCGGAAATGAGCCACGTGTCGCTAACGACCCGAGATGGCATCGGTCCTCCGTGGCACGTGGACGCAGTGTCGTCATGGTAACGAAGCTCTCATGACTGTGCGGGAACAGTGCTCCTGGTCAGATGCTGCAGGACTGGCTTACTGTTAAATCGCAGTTTTCCACCTGGACTACTCAAATCACGCATTTGCATGCATTTATTTAGCAGTCACTTTTGTTGCGGGTGACGTACGAGTGAGGACAGCTTGTGGTCAGAGAGCCAGTGTTTCTGAAAGAGCTGGGAATAAGGGCCTTGCTCTAAAGCCCTACAGCCATGCCGTTATCCTGCTGGCTATGAGGCTCAAACCCACAACCTACCGGGTGAGGACAGCTTGTGGTCAGAGAGCCAGTGTTTCTGAAAGAACTGGGGATAAGGGCCTCGCTCTAAAGCCCTACAGCCATGCAATTATTCTGCTGGCTGTAAGCCTCAAACCCACAACGTACCGGACGGGGGTGCTGATCCCTGACTGACTGAGCCACACACGGTGCTTTTTACATGTTATTGTGAAAGGTGTGGAAGTTCCTGTTTCAGTACTGCACCTCATAATAGGCAAACATCATCATTTTATATCCTAACAATAATACATTTCTTATTAGAGGTATTCTGGCTCGGCAGCTGCTGCAGTCCCGCCGTGGCTCAGTCTATGCATTCCTTATACACATGCGTCTGCCACTCAGGCAAAAGACCATCAATCAAAGTACCAAGCAGCCACATAGCCGTGTGTGTGTGTGTGTGTGTGTGTGGGTGTGTGTGTGTGTGTGGGTGGATTTCCATAGATCACGTCTGAGGACCAAAATCGCCCCAAAGTCTGGTAAAACCTGAAATTTCCCTACTTTTGGGGACATCTTTTCAAGTCCCCGTTTGGAAAATGTCAGTTTTATAAAAATCTGTGAATGAAGGTTGGTTACTAATGGTTAAGGTTAGGACTGGGTTGGGGTTAAGGGTGTCGTGATTGGGATTAGGGAGAAATGAATGTGTGTGTCCTACAGCAGTGAGGCCTCCCGTCCAGGAAAATGGACATGGGTAATAAGTTAGGGTGATTCCAAGGGCCCCTGAATGATAGGGGTAGTAAAAAAAAATACGAGTATAATTGAATTGGTCTGGGTTGGGGGCCCAATGTGAATCATATGATATGCCTTCAGGGGTCCACAATCTCTAGTGGGGCCCCTGTGTCACCCAAGATGGATGTTGCTAACTTGCTTCCCAAGAACGCACTTGGGGCGCAATGGATTGTGGGATTGGTCTCATTTGGTGATGAGGATGCAACCGATGTATCCTTGATATTTGGGGTGGGGCAAGAATGACATTCGAGGGGTTTAACGCCCCATTATACTCCTGTTCTTGAGTATTGGGACTGGTCTTCGGCAATGAAAGATGATGCCAAACGTGTACGCGAGAGCACAAGCATCGTCAAGTATGAATTTAGGAAACCCCCCAGGAATGGAAACAGCTCCCATTTAGTCATGGCTTCTGTGGGCCCCCGCACTGTATTTCCGACCACAACGTGACACCTACGCTTGACTCATCGCCCGTGAGGGGGGGCGGCCTGACGTCAGCAGGCAGAGAGCAGCGGCGTTTAACGAGCGCTGATTCAGGGCACCTTTATTCCGTTTGCTCAGGCCCGCGCAGCATCTGTACTGTACAGTGCAGCATGTTACAGCCCTGATATTTACCATCAAACGAAGGGTAGCCGGTCGAGTGCGGGTGCGAGCGCGTCGTGTAGGATATCCGTGAACAGCGGCGGGGCACCGTTTGATGTGGTTGTCCAGGAAACCGCAGGATCCCCCAAGGAAACCCGTAGCAGATTTTGGCAGGGTTAGCAAAAGCAGTGTTTTGAAGAGTAATTTGACCATGTTTGACCTTCTAGGCATTTTCCTACCCTGCTTCCTGAATATTAACGACAGCTTACTGAAATTCTCCATACTCCTCTTGTACGAGGGTTTTTTTTTTATTATTAAACAGGTTTCATCTCTGTTTAATATCTTGGTAAACACAGTGGCCGGTGACGCGTTCTGCCCCGCCTTCCTGCAGGGGGCGACGGCCAAACAGTGTACAGGTGCACGGGTCAGGACACACTCATGTGTCACAAATGCACAATTCCCGGAGCACCAGGTTGGGCAGAATAAACAGCATAATGTGACTTTTCCTTCAGACGCGTAGTTCCTGTGTAAAACATGGCGCGGTAATGCTGTCTGTCCTGTTTATAATTAGTTGTAGGTTATTGTGCTGTCCCTCTGCGTTCGGCCCGACGCACAGGTGCGCTGCGTGATTGCTCCTCTGTTCTATTTACTCACACTGCAATTTGTGTTATTGCTTGGAGCGCCCGTAAAGCCAGCGTGTCTGATGAGACTGCTGCTTTGTGCGCGTGCCAGGGGGCTTCTTTGGGGAGTTTGCATGCCGCGTCAGATGTCAGGATATTAAACAACACCTTCTGATAGATTTGGGTAAACATCTTTCAATGTACACCCCCCACCCCCCACAGTCTAACAAGATCCTGCCTGCATCAGCCCAGCCTTGAAAGGACAAACAGATTAAAAAAGAAAGAAACAAGTACCCTTTGTGACTGGTTAATCTTTGTTTTTAAGCATTTTGGGAGTACGTTCTTTTGCAGAATTATTTTTCTTTTCGATTTTAGTGGCCTCGCGTAGTGCAGCTTCATAGTGCAGCATTGTCCCCGCCTTCCTTCTCTGAGCTGCCCGTTCTGCTTCGCCAGCCTTGGGGTTAATCTGCTCGCTCGTACACCCCCCGCTTTATTGGGCGCCGATGCCTTGAGTAAGTCATACTCTGCAGGTTGTCCAGCGGAGGCTCCCCTGCACGTCGGGACGCTGAAACGCGACCCGGAGCTGTCAGTAACTGTTGGGGAATAACAGCGTGCCAAGCCTCCACTGCCTGTCTGTGTTTGCACACTTTCTGTGTGTTTGCTTAATACCCAGATTTGGACAGAACGCGCTTTTATTTCACCGGTCCGTCCAGGCGTGCCGAGGAATGCGGCCGAATCAGCGCAACAGCGGGCGGCGGTTCTGTGACCTTGTTGCGGGGGGGAGTTAGTGAGTCTCTTCTGTCGCCATGTGGGATTTTTTTAACACGTTCAAAACCCCGAGAGGGGGAGAGGTGGACCAGGCTAGAGCCTTACAGCCCAAACCACCAATCCACCTATCCTCCGAAGGCCCCAAGATGGAACATTCTGATTCCAAGCCTTCCTGTCAGAACCCGTCCGACCGGCTGCGGCCCCCTCGGGGGGGGGGGGGGGGGCGCCCCCGGGCACCCTCCTGCTGTGAAGAGGGGGCTGTTGGTTATGCATGGCCACTGTGAAAACCTTGACCTGCAGCCACGGCCCCTGGAGAGTTATTATTTATATTCTTAATATGACTGTTTGCATATTAATGATATATACACACCATTTCGATGTGTAACTAAATCTGTGCATGTACATACAGACATGGCTAAATCTAATAATCGTTTATTTCGTTAACGGCTGACAGGGTGCCTCTCTGTTCTCCGTGAGCTCGCCAGATTAGTCATGTGACTCTGGCAATAACTCAGACCTTTGGAATTAGTGTTATCAGCTTTGCCTGAAGTCAGATGTAAGCTGGCTGAATTTATGACCCCTAGAGTTTCTCAGGGGCGGCCACAGGAAGTGCTGTCATTTGAGGAAGTGGGCGGAGCCAGTAGTGTCATAGGCTATGGTGTAATATCAGGACAGTATTACACTAGAAATGCTACAAATTCTGGGCCCCCTGACAAAATGTCACCTAGGACCCCTTATTTGGGTTTTGAGACCCTATTTAGTCCTGGACCCCTGGAATTTGCCAGGGAATCTCTGTCCCTCCAACGCCCCTGAATCCCAGAATCCCACAGGGCCCCGCCAAGATGGCTTCCAGTCGAGGCTGGCATTTGGACATTTTTCTCACTTTTCCCCAAGTGCCATTTTTGCAGAACTTGTGCATGTGACTCGGTGCCCCATCTCAGGCCCACACCATCAAACTGACCTCAGATCAGGCTCCCAGTGCAGGAACCGGAGCCGTGACCTGCGTCCATGTAGCTGCCCCATGTAGCTGCCCCATGGCTTCCCGTTATACTTGACTGCTGCCATCGCTATCTGCTCTCCATCGGCCCATTCTCACGACAGTTCCTGTACTCTGGGGTTTTCTTTCCGTTTTAACCTTATTTCTTGGCTAATTATGTTTTCGCTGTAGCCTGCAATGGAAAATCAGGCCCCTTCCTCGCCCCATAAGACTCTGTGTCGGGTGTTTCCACAGTGACGACGGTTACCGGGGAAAAAGATTGAGCGAATGTAGGAAAACTGTGTCTGACTTGCTGCAATTGAGGGGCCGATCGTTTCTATTTGGGTGGAGGGGGGGTGTGAAAGACCCCTCCGAAATAAACCCATCGAGCAGAGCTGGCTTTGATATGCCAGTCCATCACTCCCTGCTCTCCAATGAGTTGCTCCTGTCTTTGTCGACTCCTGCATTGCCATGACTCTGTTCTCGCCTGGCCTTGATGAAATTCACAAGAGACAATCATTGACCCTCTTAAAAATCACCTTTTGTCTACTACAGTGTGCCAGGGTACGAGCAATAAGCTAACCCTGCTGGGAACAGCTGAGGACCACTATCGGAACATGCTGAGAGTCTACAGCAACTGCACAGTGGTGCTGGAGAACCTGGAGATCACCCACACAGAGGAGCACCATAACTTGTCCTTCCTCAAGGTAGGTCAAGCCCCCCACCCACAGGTCATTGAGTCATTCAGAGAAGCCTCTATAACTGATGTATGACCACATGGCACTGATGCCCCACCCCTTCACTTCCTGTTTCTGCAGGGCATCCAGGAAGTGGGCGGCTACGTGCTGATCGCCCTCAACAAAGTGCCCACCATCCCCCTGGATAACCTACGCATCATCCGGGGCCACACCCTGTACGAGAATAATTACGCCCTGGCCGTCCTGTCCAACTACGAGAAGAACGTTACCTCCGGGAACGTAAACATCACCAAGGGGGTGGAGCAGCTGATGCTGAGAAGCCTCACTGGTGGGTTTCTGTGACGCTCTTCCAAAATTCCTTTGTGTCATAATGACTTTGTTGACTCTGTCAGCATTTTGGTAGGTCTAGGTATTAAGAATCATCATCCGATAAAGATTTCCCATGCTAGTATGGGATATAAAATGATGGGAGGTCAAAATTCGGCCCTCAGCCCTTGTGGGATGTTTATGCCTACTCTGGTCTAAATTCTTTAAGCTCTTAATTCTTTACAGTGCTATAAAAACTCCTCTAAGCCTGGCCGCTGATGGCGGAGGAGGTACCCAGCTGAAGAGTCCCTCACCTCCATTAACAAAATGTTATCCGTGAACCGACTTCATGTTTTGTGGCTCCCCTCCTTGCAGAAATCCTGAGAGGTGGGGTGAGGTTCAACACCAACCATCTGATGTGCAACGTGGAAACCATCAAGTGGTTCGACATTGTGAATAAGAACAGCAATCCCATCATGGATCTTCCGAAGGCCAGCCCGGCCCCGCAGTGTGGTACGACGTCGTCATCTGACAAAATACATAAAGCTACTATTTACTACATCCTACATGTAATCGTCATCGGCTTATGTAGTGATTGAGCTCTTATGATTGAAAGGTCTCATGTTCTTCAAAAACGGTTAATTAAGGGAAAAATGTCATTCTGAATTGCTCAGTAAATGTACACGTTTACGGAATTAATGGAAGTCTTCAAAGTCCACAGTATTTATTCCAAAGAAACTTAAAGGAAACTTATGGGCCAGTCTGATCTTGGTGGAGCTGTAATTATTGCAGAAAGAAAGATGTTCAGAGATGTTATTAGATACAGCACAATCCTGACCTGAGGTGTTAAATATTTAAAGCGAGTTAGAGTGCAGTAATGGATCACTAAGTCAGCCACCCGGCCGCTGTAAGGCGTTTCATCATGACAGAACACTGAGTGCATACAGCATGAGTGATTGGAGTGATTGGACTTTATAACCTGTAGTTAAATTTCATTCTTTTGGCATAATGCAGGTAGCAAAAAGTGTGATTCCTCGTGCCTCAATGGCTCCTGTTGGGCCCCGGGCAAAGAAAATTGTCAAACCTGTAAGTACGAGCACTTAAAGGATCTCTGCCTGGTTCCAGAAGAACCCTGTAACTGAGGAATGTGTCACTGAGCGACAAAGGGGGAAACATGGTTGTCGCCCATGTTAGAAAATGAATTTTGGGGGGTGGTTCTAAAGATGGCATGTTTAATATGAATTAGAAAGGTAAATAGGAACTGAGAACTGTAATGAACTGAAGTCTGTGGTGCTGTTGCTTGTATCGGGGGGGGCGGGCTGCAGTTAGAGCCGGAGTTCTGATCTCCCGCTGGGCGAGCGCACTAGTCTATTAGCATGAGTGCCCTTCATCCTGGTGAAGTGTGCCTGAATGGGGGTAGCGTGTGCCAGCGATGCCCCCTCCTCCCCGGGCGCCGCGGCCACCATCACTCACGCCACTGTGCTCCACTCCGCTCCCGCAGTGACCCGGCTCATCTGCGCCGAGCAGTGCTCTGGGAGGTGCAAAGGCCCCAAGCCAAGCGACTGCTGCAACGAGTACTGCGCCAGCGGCTGCACGGGCCCCAGGGCCACCGACTGCCTGGTGAGGGAGCGCCCAGCCAAGCCTGCTCAGGCTCAGGATAACTTGCTAACAATGGATTCCCATGAGTCCCTGGTGGCTCCCAGCTGTGGCATCTGTGGTTTTCCTGCTCTGTGACCTTTGACCCCTTATGTTTTTTTTTTCCTCTCACCTCCGCTGTGCCTGCGGCCCAGGCGTGCAGAGCCTTCCAGGACGAGGGCACCTGCAAGGACACCTGTCCCCCGCTGATGCTGTACAATGCCAACAACCACCAGCTGGACGCCAACCCCAACGGAAAGTACAGCTTCGGGGCCACCTGCGTCAAGAACTGCCCACGTGAGTATCCCCAGTTTGTAACCCCGAGGTCCTGCCAGATGATTTCTGCAATACTCTTTATGAGTGTGTGTGTGTGTGTGTATGCGCAGAGGCGGGTTTGTTGTTACTCGAAGAGTCACTTTGGGAACCTCTGCCTACTCTAGTAGAGTGACTGTTTGTGACCAACAGGAGACACAGAAACCTCGAGAACCTCACGCAAATGAGTGGTTTGAGTGGTGGTAAACATCTCCGCTGTCTGTATTAATGCTTACTCATATTTTTTCACTTTAAAAAACTATATATTGCACAATATTTTTTAGGTTGTAATTTCTATAAGCTACTATGAGTGTTGTGTATGCTTGAACTTGCCGTGAGCACCCCCTGCAGGGGCAGGCCAGCCATTACAGCCGGGCCACATAACGTAAAACTGCGTGCAGTAACTAAAATCGTTTAACGATATTACATTTAAATGAATAGAAAACAAGGTTGTGCTGTTTTTTTGAGCTTCGTATGAACTGGCTCCGCCTCCCCCGCCAGATAACTATGTGGTGACTGACCATGGCGCCTGCGTGCGGACCTGCAGCGCCAACACGCACGAGGTGGACGAGAACGGCGTGCGCAAGTGCAAGAAGTGTGAAGGCCCGTGTCCTAAAGGTAGGGTGGTCTTCATGGCAGCCGGGACTCCCGCCGACACCCCCTCAACCACATACTCACCCTCCCCACCCTGTTTCTGCAGTGTGCAGTGGTCTCGGCATGGGCCCGCTCTCCGGGGTCCTCTCCATCAATGGCTCCAACATTGACTCCTTCGAGAACTGCACCAAGATCAACGGGGATGTCTCCATCCTCATCACAACCTTCCGGGGGTCAGTTGTTCGCCGATTTGGTGCCAGGGTCCCAGTTGGAGACCCTGGCAGATTCAGGGGGCCCCCACCTTTACCGGGATGGGAAGGCCTAAGGTGACATGACATGTTTGTCAGGGACCCGGAATTTCTAGCTACGCCCATGTATTGGGACCATTAGTGGAACAGTTTAGGGCTTCATGACCATTCTTCACTGTTACCATGGTGACTCCTATGCACATTCATTATCTTGTTACCAGGTTTCCTCTTCACTTTTTTTTTTTTGCTTTTTAAACATGCTGGTGGTGTCCAGCTACAGTTTCTTTTCAACGTAAATTTAACTTGGCTAAGGGCTATAGGGTATTTGTTCAAGTCCCAGCATGGATGCTGGTATGCCGTTTCTTTTAACATGCTCTGAACAGCTCCAGTGAAATACACATCCATTATCCAGCTGTAGGGTGCCAATTGTACGAGTGTGAGCTATGTTTGTAATGGCTTTATAAATGGATTTATTTTAGGGATCCGTTCACCAAAACCCCGAAGATGGAAGCAAATAAATTGGAAATCTTCAAAACTCTGAAGGAAATTACTGGTAAATATGTCGTTTTTCTACTTTGCATAAAGGACATAGTAAGGCCAGGTGCGGGTGATTTGTTTAAGACAACAAGCCGTCGGGCCTTCCTGACAAAATCCGGCCACTTCTGTTTCATACTGGAGGGTGAACAAAATAACGGAAACAGGCACGAAAAACTGACTCGTCCTCTGATGTAACTAAATGGCGATAACAAATGCAGCTGCAAAGGTGAGTCATGTTTGGGTGGAAGCCGATTTCTGCTCTTGTCCAAGGAAAATGCAGAAAGGCACCAAACCCTGAGGGGAAAATAATGTGTGCATGAAGTTCCTGTATTCCAAGGCGGCGATGCCCCCATACACATTGGAAATCTAATTCAAGAGTGCGGTCATGAACACCAGGATGCAGTCAAATTCATGGCCTCCCCTGGCACATCCTCATCTATTTAGCAGATGGCTTCATCTAAACATCATACATTTTGGGAAAGCAGGGGCACTCTGTTTCTGAAGCTTTTGGGCATCCTGGGTCTTACTCAAAGGCCCTGAGATTTTCATCTGTGATCTTCTGATCACGGACAAAAAACTCTAATCATACCTCACCCTCTAACTGTCGTGCTGTGCATGGGACTCGACCCAGCGACCTTCCGCTGGCAGGCGCAGAGGCCTAACCTGCTGAGCCACACACCTTCCACCCATCACTATTCTGCTGAACATGGGACTCGACCCAGCAGTCTTCCGCTCGCAGGCACAGAGGTCTAACCTGCCAAGCCACATACCTTCCACCCATCATTATTCTGCTGAGCATGGGACTCGACCCAGCGACCTTCTGCTCGCAGGCGCAGAGGCCTAACCTACAGAGCATGGCACTCGACCCAGCAACCTTCTCCAGACAGGCACAGAGGCCTAACCTGCTGAGCCACTCGCCTCCTCCCACCTCTACATCTACACATTCAGCGTTACGCAAAGTCCTGGTGCTTTTCCCCTTAATTTCTTAAAGAACTGGAAGTTTTGTTCCAAGGAGGCTGGAAGCTGTCAGTGAGTGACTGCACTCATACAGCAGCAAGAACATAGTGTCCAGACCAACATACGCTTAGTGCCACACGGACAGTACGAACAGTACAAACAAAAACAAGCAGCCAGCCAATCAAGGCAGCACAGAAACTAAAGTTAGTGTGGCGTCTCATTAGTTTTGTCCATCCCCCTGTATATAATCATCAAACACCTATGTACCAGTGGTGGAGAAATGTCTGGCTTGCTCCCCTTTAGGCTTCCTGGTGATTCAGCACTGGCCTCAAAATATGGCCTCCCTCAGCCCCTTTGAGAACCTGGAGATCATCCGGGGGAGGACCAAGCAGCAGTAAGTGCGGGGGCCCGGCTGCGTGTTGGGATTAGCTATGGTTATAAGCTGCCCGAGTGCTCAGTCGGCGGGCAGAGCCCCAGCACTCAGCGAGTCTCCCATGGCAGGGGCACCGTGAGCTTTGCTGTCGCCAACACCCCCATCAGCCACCTGGGCCTCCGCTCCCTGAGGGAGATCAGCGACGGTGACATCGTCATCCAGAAGAACCCCAATCTGTGCTACACCGACAAGCTGTCCTGGGGCAAGCTCTTCAAGTCCCCCAAGCAAAATGCCCGCGTGGAGGACAATCTGGGCGCCGTTAGTTGCGGTAGGTTTTTCTTTTTTTTTGGCATACGTCTGCTGTAATGCCACATTCCCAACTCCAGAGGGAGCGCTTTAGGTCTTGGGTTAGTGCTTGAATGCTGTATGAGCCCACAAAGTCCTCAACAAACATGTATCCTTTCAGCATGTCTCTGGTTGCTCTATTAGTTATCTATGGAGCGTATGTGTCATTTGAAGGGCTAGGGCGATGTAAATTGCATTGAAATCCTTTGAATTGTATTTCTTCTGGTTAGGCATGAAGGAAAAACCGCATTTGAACTTTCTGCATAACAAAGTAAAGGGTGCTTTAGGATAGGGCAGTGCTAGCTTCAAGCTGGAGTTCCTCACTTTAGCTGGGCCCGGTGTCTCCATGCAGCACTGCAGAATAATACCTGCGACCCTATGTGTGCGGCGGACGGTTGCTGGGGCCCCGGGCCCTCCATGTGCTTCTCCTGCCTGTACTTCTCCAGAGCAGGCCGCTGTGTGGAGGCCTGCAATCTGCTGGATGGGTAAGACGAGTCT